>JASSKH010000096.1:0-208289 GCA_031763025.1 Macrocystis pyrifera
AAACTGATATCTTGCAAGTATATTGGCGTACTTCGCACCGACGTCATACATTGTGTCTCAATATCATTCCTTTCCTAGTTTGCCTAACTCTGTACTTATGCGCAGCCTAAAACTCAAACAAGATAAAATGGCTATGACCAGAGCGGACCACGTTCGCCAAACACAAATTAACGTACTGTGGATGAAACGGCCACCGTGCTACTTGGTAGCCAATGGGTTATGATGTCAGGGGCTTCGTTCTGCCTATCGAGGATATGCGTTAAGCCTACCGAATCAAGCTCCTTCGCGCCATCTCCTAGGGGGACCACGGTGGAACCTTTGAATACTTACACACGTCCTGGATCTCTTTGGGCCGAGGAGATTCGTTATCCACATATCGTTCCCGGAGTTTGAGCGGAACCTTCCGTCTAAATTTTGTTTCGGTCCACAAAACTTTGTGCCGCCTTTGTAATATTTTGCGTTCGGACCATCGACCGGTACATGATTGAGCAGGCAATGGGCAAATCAACCAAGCGCTTCAGCTGCATAGTCCCTGTTGCCGTGAGAAGGGGCCAAGAACACGTACGATAGTGACATTCCCTAAAAACACGTACTTGTACGTCAAGACCTGCTGCAACATTGACAGGGTGTATTCAAAATTTCCAGTGTCTTAGGTGCTATGTGTATGTCACGTGTGAACTGCTGTAAACCAAATTTCGACTGTCTTGTGTATCCGGCCCTCACGTGTTGATCTGCTGTTTCAGTGCGCGAAGTTGTACTGGCCGAAATAAATAGAAATCGAACCAGCTGTAAGTATTATCGTATCGTCGACCCTGGTGGCATCCAGGAGAGTCTCTGGCCAGTTGTCAATCGCGAGGGAAACAATGGAAAAACGTGCGCGGTTCTCGCAGCTTGCAAAGTTGCAGCTTTCCTAGTTTTTTATTAAAAATTGTGCTACTCGTCTACAAAAGGGAATTGCAATGGCTTAAAATTGGTCGAAACTCGCAAAGCACGAAAAAAGACAAAAAACACTGCCAAACTGAACGTCTATTGTCTCTACTCGCGTACAGCTACAACTCATCACCCGTAACCACTGCCCGCGCAAAAAAAAAGCCTTACGGTATGGGTGAGGGTACAGTAGGCAACCACTACCGATTCACACCTTGTAGTCGTGAGCGCAAATTTGCGCGCAAGCAACACAAACAGTGGAATCATCGGAATTTTTGTTTCTTTTTCCCACCGAAGCTTGGTACTACGGCCACATCAGTGATCGACGAACGGTTTATTTTTTTTATACCAAATTTTCACAGCGATGCTGGTGAAACGACTTAACCAATACGCTAAAAGAGTCCAAACAATATTCGAAACGAACTACGTTCTTGTCAGAGTAGCAAACGTATGGGGTCTAAAGACGCAACAAATGTCACAATAGGTTTATAAACTCAATGCACAGACATTGTTTCAGCAGCACATATTTCATGGCAAATCGGATATTGTTCCAAAATCTCGGTCTATGTTTTCACGTTGTTGATAAGGCTTCGGCGAAACGCCTACGTGACGCGCGCCTTACACCGGGTTCTTGGGAGACCCATTACGGTTTTGCTAGACTATGCACCAGTGTGTGCTCGTTAAACCTTTCCGGTCAACCAAGCGACGCCACACCCAACTTCGGTACGTGTTACTTGTGCTCCGCATGTACAGCGTGTATCACCGCATCCTGCTCGACCGAGAACTCAGCACCATCTCGAAAGAAACGAGGTGGCGTACGAGCACGAAAACGTAAACGTGCACGTACCGGGGAGGACCGGGGAGCAAGTGGAACAACCAAACATATGCCTCACCCTAAGTTAAATATCTCCCAAACATCAAAACGGATAGATGGACGAGGCAACAGAAACGCATGAAAGAGCAACAACACAACTAGGACTAGAAGGAAGGAATAAAGCAACGGCTGAAAAAAACACAGAAACAGGATGACGAAGGAAGCGAATCGTAATATGCAAGGAGATACGAAACAGTGCGGAAACGAAGAGCCAACAAGAGTATTAAGAGACGCACTGGCGTCGTGGTCGTTTGCTTTCGTTTCCCACGTCGCACCCGGCATTGAAAAATCTCAAGTGAAAAGCTAAATTTATATTTGTACTAGAGAGAAAAACTCCGCGCTCATTCGTGTCCGCCCATCAGAACTCAGCAAACCATAGAAGTTCAGAATATTTTTTCTGATGCGCTCGACGAAGGTTACTCAAGGAAGACGTCTCAAATACTTTGTCCTGCATACTAGATGCACTGTACATTATATTAATAACCTGCTAAATACAATGCCTATTTCGCGTTAATCGGAACGACATACATCACCATGGGCTACCTCACCTTCCGCGTTGTTGTTGCTGAAGTTGGTCTTGCCGTCAACTCGGATAGTTGAATCATGGGCACAGATGGCACCTGCCGGTGGTTGATAAGGTTTCATGAAAAGCCAAATTTGAATTCGACAACACATGACGGGTGGGGAATAATCAAAGCTCGTCGCCCTGCGTTTGATAGGCGCTGGAACCCCAGGCTGCATTCTGGAGATATGGCCAATGTTGTGACACGGTCTACGGATTGACGTTGTGGCGGCGACGGCAGCCCAAGTTGCCACCGAAGCCTCAAGTGCAAATTGATCTAATTTTTTAGTATTCTCGACATTTTTGTCTCCCTGCGCTCCCGACGCTATTCGTCTCTGCTTTTCGCTGCTTCGTCCGTGCACAGCATTTTGTTTTTTTTGTTTCAGCCTTTCTAATATTCCTGCATCACTTGGGGTATTACTATTTTTCCGTATCGATGTTTTTAGTGTCTTTAGCCTCTTGTTTCCTGTTCTGGCTTGGTTCGTTGTGTTTTCGTACCGGACACAGTCGGGTTTCGTTTTCGCTTGCACCATTTGTGACCATCTAATCTCGTTACATCTATCATACATGTTTCAGGACCAACACTGGGTGTCCTAATGTAGTCGGCGGTAAAAAATATTTTGTGTGAGCACAACACACACCTGTTCAGCTGTCGAGTACGGAATATCTCGCTTGCTCGATGCAAATAGATGCACTCTCAAAGCCATAACTCGTAACCGACAGTGTTGGACACACTGCAATCGTTTCCTGTCGGCTAATATACAAACCATAAGCGCCTCTAACGAGATCAAACACCAGTCTGCGTGATTTGACTGATTGCCACAGAATTGTTCCCGACAGACGAAAGGGGGCAGACCAAACGAACGCAGCGAACCAGTGAATGTGTTGTCAGCAGCACGTTGACCGCGTGTCACAGTTAGTTGTACCCAATATTACCTATAGGGGTAAGTCAACTTCCCATTGCCAATTAGAATTGTGCAACGTAGACCTGGGATTGTCAAACGCACACATGTACGTCATCATCAGCAAGAGTGGCCATCAAAGTCAAGTAAAAATAGTTTTCGATCAGGGCAACGTTGAGCTCTTAACAGAGGCATTCACAAGCTTCCGCCGTCAGAAGAGTCGTAGTTCAACACAGACGCTACCAAGCACATGTCGGAGACGCGCTTGTGACATATTTACGCCAACTACCCACGGCTGCCTAGAAACAGTGTTGATCTTGAAACAATGGTTCGAATACGAGGATGTCCTTCCCACGGCAGACGAAGGAGATGTCGGATCTGCATTTCAAGTGGCGCATATACCACCCTGTCTCTGTCAGCCAAGTACGGGCATGTGGAGTGACCTGCTTAATTTCAGAAGCGGGATACCGGACTACAGCAACAGAAAAAGCCACGAGGAGCGACCAGGGGGTATAAATGTTTGAATAACTCTGTGCAGCACGGCTACTACAAGGATGGACAGTGTACTGTGTTGATAGTGCGATGGAGGCGTCTAAACTGGAAGATTGACCGCCCCCCGGTTGGCGTTTGTTGAGCGTGTAAGGCTTTCTTTTCTTATGTTCATCCAGCGGTATTGTACTCGATACGATCTATTGCCTCGTCGCATATAGAGGGGGGCAATTCCGAATCAAATAATATGCATATGTTTTCACTTATTTTTTGTTTTTTTTTAAAGTAGGCATCCAATATCTTTTTATCGCTCCAGCCCCATCCTCTACGAGATTACTCACCGCCTTGATAATATGCCAAATTGTCCGCGAACGAAGTGTTGCCGTCTACATTCACCACTGAAGCATCCACATATATTGCACCTGCGCGTGAGCGATGAAAATTGTGCATTTTGTATTCAAACTAGAAACCGTGTGTTTTTCTCGTTCCGCGTGTTTGAGCAAACTTGGTCAGGTGTTTTCAGTTATGGCAACGATACTGCAAAAGGTCGGGACGGGGCAGCAAGCGTGAGGAGAAAGGGGATGTGAAACACCCACTGGAGGCGACTACTTTCAATTACTGCGCACCCACTTACTGGCAAGCGGCTCTGTGGACACAAACTATGCCAAATACCGCGAGTGTACTGACAGACGCCTTTCACAACCACAGAGCTGGGGGTGGGCACGCGTATTTGCCTGAGGGTATAGAAACTAGGCACGAGTGCTCAAAATGGCATCAAATAGACTGGAAAGCTGCTGGGCTTCTTCGATGTGTCGCTGAAGGATCAGTTGTGTGAGCCCCCATATTTTGAACGTCATGTTGAAGACATTAAACGTGTCAAGTATGTCCTTCGCAAGATTTGCCCTAGGAAATAAAGCATGCGTGTTCCCTATGGCCCCCAGTGTGTGCCCATGTTTGTGTTGATTGGGGTGCGGGTTACGAGAATATCAGCGCTAGGTGTGAACGATACATGGCTCGGCGATACTTGAGTCTCATGGGTTTCCAAGACCGCTTGAAAGTAGTCGTTTCGTGAAGATACAGTGGTTAGCCACCACAAATGATTGGTAGTACTTGGATAATACGCAGGTTACGGGTTTGACTATTTCGCCAACTCGTCCCGTATGACTTTGGACTTAGCTAACACACGAGCGCATTGTAGTATGCCCAATAAGTGATTCTTGTTCCAGGCACGCTCGCTAGGTGTTGTGGTTTCCGCAACGGCCATGCAGGTACTTGAACAACGTCGCTGTTTGAGCACAACCGCGTGTACATATTTGTGTTGTTGCTAGTGTTGTCATTAGTGGCAATGCTTGAAACATGAAAAACTCAATTCGCAGGGACGCACAGTAAAACTACAACTCGGGTTTGAATATGGCAGACCGGGTGGAAGCACTCCTGTTAAACGTTTTGACCAAGCTGAGGGAAAACATAGGAAGGGTGAACCAACCAAATAGAAAGATGGTTAAGGTAAGGTGGTAAACGTTTCCTTGGAATAAGGGGTTAACAGAGAAGCAGCATGCCGTGTTGTAGCGATCAAACCTTTTAGGTGTAGCCGTACACTACGGTTACGGCTCAACATAGTTTGTTTCTACTGTGTGTTCGAGAGTTCATCATCCCCACAAGACGATTTTAACGTACGTGTTGTCCGAGCGGGGATTCTCCGTCACCGTCTAGTATTTGTGAAGCTATTGGCCACAATACCAAATACCCATCGAATCGCACACAAGGTGCGCAACTAAGGCAGATCCCCTCCACGGTTTGGTCAGGTTCAAGAGTGTGTAGATTGCAGATATCCGGACGATGAACACAGGACATTTCAATGCTCGGGTAGGCACGTTACACACTTGTACCCGACAAGAGTTGATGACGAGTGCCCAACAAACCTGTTCATAAGCCCTAGAGCAGGTGCCGGAGCTCGTACCTAAAGTTGGTAAGGCTTCGGTAACGTATGAGGTCGCTTTGACGTCGTACCCACTGTGTCCGTGTTGTTTCCCGATAGCCGACTACGTTAATGCGGCGCACCACAAACTACGTGAACGTTACGAGCTGGGCCAGCCATGAAGCGCTCGATCAATCATGGAGCGACTGCCAATTAGGACTTGAAATTTGTAGGCACTGACCCTTAAATCCCAGTGCATGTGGAAAATATTAAGTATTAAACCAATATATATATATATCATTTTAATAATTGGATTCCAGAGTCATCCTCCAAAACGCGAAAACACCCAATTTTTACACAAAAACCTGTGATGAAATGGTCGTTCCCGATCAAGGGGAATTTGGGGAAGACGTTACAGGAGATTCAAGGAAAATATCGAAGTCAGTTCATTGCCCCATTCGTTTGCTGTTATGGGGTCACCTCCTGACCTATAGGGGTAAAAGATCGATCGATTTCCCGGCCCAGGGTAATCCTCTCAACACTCTGCCCCCCTCTGAACGGCGGGATATTTGAGGCGTCGGAACCGTATACGTCTGTTCGCTAATCTACTCGCTTCATTTCATTACCTGGGGAACCGGGGAGATGTGTTTGTAGAGACGCACGCGCAAGCGCTTCTATAAACAAAACGCTCGAAGTGAGGTTCGAACCCTGGACGTGAAATATCAGGTTGTTTCCCACTGAGCTATGGGGTTAAGGATCTGTCGATAGTCCTGCCGACGACACCAAATTTGATGGTGTATCTACTTAGCTATAGGGGTGAAAGATCGATCGATTACCCAATCCGGGGTGATCATTATAACACTGCCCATCACGAGATACGACCAAACACAAAATTCAGTACCTTGATCAAGTGTTACAAGAAATATCGCATTTACTGCGATGCATCGCTCAGTTTATTCAATTTCAATCTGAAATTTTAACATCGTATTTATTTTGTGACGCCGGCGCAAAATTATGTCGTTCCTATCTTCTTGATTTTTAGTTTTTTTCTTAAAGGCGTTCAAGTCTTGTTTCTATTTTTGTTTTTTTTTGCGGTCAAATCTCACGAACAATAAACATATCAAAAACCCGGAAAGACACGTCTCGGATAACACCGTGTCAAAGTTTCTTCAAGTCCAACTGCGTAAAATTGGGCCCTGCATGGCCGACCTCTTGAATCGACAGGGTCTTGGCTGGCCCAGCTCATACGATGTGTATGAGGTTCCAAAAATGGGTCAGATATAGGAGCAACACCCAACATGACGAAGGTGAAAGATGGGAGAGAATTGCAAGCCAAACCGTGACTTCGGTGACGTAATAGTGACGAGTCGCACGCATATCCGGAGAGTTTCTGAAGAACATTGTTGATACCTTGGTAAAGTTTGGGCGGCGTACCTATCGGAACAAAACACCGCAAAAATACTGGAGAGGTACTTATGTTGCCTACCGGCATATCTTCGGTAGGTATCAACGTTCCTACGTAACGTGGTTACGTGTCGGGTACTGGTACGCACTTGGGTGTTTCACTTGGGTATACGCAACTATGTACCATTCAGCAGTATAACTCCACGTTTCTGCTGTCGAGCAGCGGCGACGACAGCAAAGCGCGTGAAACAAACAACATGCATAATCATGTATTGCTCTTGTTGCACGTTTTCTGATTCGAGAATAAACGAGGGTAGAACGGCTGCAGTGGGGATGAGACCCCATTCCCACTACCCCCGGTAGTGATTGCTGGAGTGAATTCCATGTACCTCGATGGATGAAGCACATTCAAAAAAGTAGTTTCGACGGCGTGGCAGAGAGTTATAATATGTTGAGGCATATCGCCAAATAAACAAGAGACAAAGCGTAACCTGCAACTTGCACAGGGTAACCCTACCCCAATATTATGGTCGTGAACTTGAGCGAGTACCTTTGACTCGCCTAGAATATATAAATTGAAGATTATCGCCCTACCCGTTGCAAGGAGAGTAGTGACGCTCGCTTTAGCGCTGACACGGAGACATGCTGTCACGTTCACAATGCTGACCAGTGCAGCAACCTTGCGTTTATTCGTTTCGTTCACAGGACGTAAGCATATCCCAACAACGAAAAGTTCTGAACCAATGCAAGCGATGCTGGCTTTTTTTGTTGTTTTCTTTACTATGTGGGGTTGTAGATAATGCCATCGTGTATCGTGTGGATACCGCACCATTGGAGCGAGTGCACGTAACTGCCGCGAAACACGTTTGCATGCTACAAACCAATGCGAACAATCGCGATGAAAATCGAAAAAAAGGTATTTCCGCGCATGCACGTATTCTCGTAGTTTTCATTAGTTTAGCAGAGCATAAGGGGCTGCTGTGTTGGCTGTACTGCATTTCCACCGCATGCATTCACATGACGGAATCTGTTGAGTAATGTTGACAGCGGTGTTCCGGGGCGACAACCGCATTGCGTTGAGATTATCAAGCAGACACTGCTAATTGTCGCGTGCTACCAAAACACATGTACAAGGACAAAGTATACCCAGCCGGCGCCACCACCGACCGTGATCAATTTCCTTGCTTCATTCGAAGGCATGACTTGGGGCATACAGCTGTACTCGGGGAGATGACGTAGAATACGCCAAACATGTCCACACCCAAACGCCGCGAAGAACGTACAAGCAGGTATTATGACGACACTAAATTGATGATAACCAGGGCGGTGGCGAAGTTTGTTTGACCCAATTATATGCCGGGGGTATGCGTAATGGTTCAAAACTACGCGATCGCTCACGTCTCAACAAGATGTAGGACCAACTGTGGACGGAACTAGTCTGGGTACGATTGCCTGTAGCATAACGTCTTAGCTTAGAATGGGGCTTACAGCGTACTGGCATTAGCTGCCAGCCGCGTGTGACCACTGTTGCTAGTCATGGACGAAAATACCCAGGAGTTTACTGCTTACAAAGCATCGAAAAACGTGATGTTCTGCAACGCATACCAACACGCCTTGAATATAGGATCGGCAACTTTATCGTTCTCACCTCCGGAAGATGTGTCGAGTATCGAATAAGAAAAATTATATCCCGAAGAGGAGGTCGACGGTGACACGATCTCCACACTTGAACCTAACAGAAACAAAATGCAACGGCGAGTGTTCGCAAGGCAGCAGTCGAGAAAAAAAACGTTCGACCTTTTCCACTGGATTTCAGTTTCACTCAACGGGCGATAAAGACGGTCAATAGTTGAGTGTGCTCTGCCGAAAGAGTTTCGGAAAAGGATTACACAGTGCGTAATGTGTCAACATCTCGAACTCTGTTCGCAACCGACTACATATATATATTCTTAGATGGATCATTCTGCATAGTGTGGAATGTGGCGGTTGAAGCGTTACTGTTAACGTTTCAGGACATATTTACTACCGCGGAGCGTGGCCAAGTCAGTCATTATCGGTGAAATCATGTACAATCCGCAAAGCGTAGACCGACGGAAAACATCTAACGTTCTACAAAGTGAAAGGTTGTTCCGTGTTAGAGAGGAATAACCAATGATGTCTACGTCGTAGCTACTGCCGCATGACATGTAAAATAGGGTCAAACGTTCCAATAATAGTACATACGCAGTGTCGGCTGATACACGTATACCTCAGTCGGCGAGGTTTGAGTTTGGACGGCGTCGTCATAGTTGCTGCTCCGACATAAGCGACTTTACATTCTGCTTTATAACCCGTGCACCACCTCTATGTCTAAGCCGCTAGAGTGAATCGACGATACGGAAGGCTCATAAACTTTCGTTTTTATGTTCGAAGTACAGTTTCCGTGTGCATATTGATCCACTGTGGTACCAACACATGCTTGGGCTGTTCACGTCCGAACGCCCTTCACGCAACAATATCCCCCCGCCTGGGAATGTGTCCCCGCTCAACAAGCTTTTCAACAAGGAGCTGGACATGGGTATCAATGTGGTCTTGAACAAAGCAGAGTATTGCGTTGTCCTATGACCAAACCTGTCTGTTTACCCACGGCAATGCCACGGTTAAGATGGCATCTTTTCTCTGTGCTTACCACATCACTCACACGAGGACATCAAAATCTCACAACCGGAAACATGACTTCGAAGGAGATTGGTTGGGGCAATCCGAGCAGAATTTGTATGCGCTATTCTTAAAAAAAATATCTACCAATCTCAAAACAAAAACAAATATTCTTAGGGATCGAGAACCGACAAGAATAAATATCTGCAGTGCGTTGTAGAGAGCATTATGCGTTATGGTTCATATTACTTGGATGAGCACGTATCAGCATTACGTAGCTAACTTTGAAAGCAGCAGCTGGCATTGTTTGGTTGATCGCGTTTGTGCGAGTACCAAGTGGCTACCGCACAAAACGGTGCTGACAAACTGGTGGAACAGGCGAACAGACCGCCGTGTGGCTTGCACCTCGACAGCGGTCACTCGGTGGGCCACTTATTCGTGAATTCGCGTGATTTCACGACCCCATCGCTGCACCTTGGCGAGAGAAAGTGCACATCTGAGGTTGTGCGCAACATGCTGAGCGCAGATAGCGAGCGCCAAAGCGTCACCATGATGGGTCGCAAAAACATTGGTGTTATATTTCGCGAAGGTACGTGTTGCTCTGCCGGCAAAGTGGACGCAGAGATTTTTCTGTTCTTGGGTAGTAGTATCGGTGGGGCAGTATATAATATACCACACGAGCTTGGGAATCCGAAGGGGACAAGCTGTGGTCGTAACAATCCTGTACTTCAACCATGTCATGAAGCACATGCGGACGATAATAATTGCGGAAACGAGAGATGATCATACTCTTTCCTTTCGCGAAAGAAGATAAATTACGATACCTGAAACCGCAGTTGGGTGATGGGTGAACCTCAAACAAACTGCTGTAGGGTAAATGGTGAAACAATACACAGACACGTACCGGATTTTTTACTTGCTATTTTGTTGCCATGTTGAGGCAAGGCGGGGCTGAAATTTCACTTGAAGGACACTACAAGGGCGTAGACGTTTTCGTATACATTTCAGCAAGAACAAATTTGTCTCAAACATCTGCTGTTGGGTCAATTGTGGTAGAATATCCGTACCAGCATCACGTCTTGCAAGTTGGTTCACGAGGTCCGGCATAAGGTGTTGCCTCGTAGAACACGCGAACAGACAGAGCTGTGGGCTTGCATCTGCCCAGCGGCCGCTCGGTGGGCCATGAATTAATGGATTTTCCTGCCCACCCCCTCATTTTCTTTCGATGGCGAGGGAATGGACGCGTCACGAGGTTATATGTAATATAAGTGATATTATCGGTTGCACCTGGACAGCGGTCGCCCTCTGGGCCGGGTATTCGTGAATTCTCCGCCCACCCACATTTTTTTCTTTCCACGGTAAAGCGGGGTAGACGTTTACCGGAATATAAAAAGCTAATATTCTCGGTTATTGTGGGATAACCGAGCACATACCTACGTACTTTTTTTTTTTTTCGGTGGCAAGCGGGTATTCACACCATGGTAAACGTTTTTGTTAAAGGGGTACAAAAGTGTTGCACCATTGGGTGTCTCATCGTCCGAGAAATCGTACACTAGAATCCAGACAGGGAAGAAAGGGATAAGCGTTTTTTTGTGCAGAGACATGTGAGTATAACACAGAGTTGGATAATCTGGTTGACTGGTGAGCCAGCGGCCCTCCCCTTCAAGCCACAGAAACATGATAATAAACAACGCATATCGAATAATATACACAACGAATACACTGCTACGGTAGTATAAGCATCAAGCGTAACTTTAGTTCCACAGTCAAGGAGATCAACCGGTCAAAAATCTTTGAACCTAAAAGGTGCAACCCCTACCGTGCTATAGGTCAGCCGTATCCCCATGGTCGTTCTTCTACCGTACGCGGAACACCATTGAGGCTGTGGTTGTCAGCGCAACCATACGTCCGACGCATGTACAGGTATTTACGCCCCCAAAACGTGTCAGTGCTAAGAATGTCCTTTCCTTGTAGTGTCGTCTCTTTTTTGTGCATGAATTAGCCGTTAACGTCATCACCTAGATATACAGCCGATATCAAACAATGAATAGCCGTATAACACAACGGGAACGCGACTTCGTATTTCTGAATGTTGCAGGCCAATAAAAACAAAACACCGTAGTCGATCCACCACCGATAAGGGAAGGTGTGGTAAAGTTCTACACGAAGCTACCCTGTCTATATTAGTAGAAACCCTACGTTTTGCTGACCCATTATAAAACAAGGAAGACACAATACCCCCTTGCTAAACAACACTCCCCTCTCTCAGGAACACACTGGTGATATATTTGTTCGGTACGTTTTTCGATCCTAACTCTTATCTCCGGTGGTACGACGAACACCACGTCACCTAGGGACGTGCGTCCGGAAACAGCTTGAAACTAGAAAATACTCGGCCGGGTAAATACTGTTCATCCACAACACGGCTATTATTATTTCCCATGTAGCAAAAGCTCCAGTTACCGGCGTCGGTAGCAGGATTTTTGCCCATCGCGGAACATGTCGCTCGACAGTTAAACATTATCTAAAAACTAAAGCAGTAGGGACATCGACGGAGCGTTGCCGCCCGGGGCGTCCGCTTCGCCGCCCGGGGGGTCCGCTTCAAACAAGAGTTTTTTTTTTTATGATTGCAATAGTCAGTGCTCCAGAGGGGCAAGAGACCCTAAGGTGCAATCTTCGAGGTTGATAGCATGGTTTAATTACAATAGTGGTAATACAGATTTTAGGACTCGGGTGCCTCTCCCGTGTAATGCAGCATAAGCTGAAACCCGTGTTGCGCTCACGCGTCGCCTACATGTGGCTGTCCCACAGGGTCTGCCAAAGGGCCACAGGTGCCAATTTCGTCAATTACGCTGGAAAACCATATATCACAATGTGTGTTCAGATATGTAGGAAACTATTTTAAACACAACGAAACAAACAAAGGTGCATGATCTATGTTTTCAGCCGCCGGCGCCAAGTACACACCCAACCATATCGGTTGCTTGGCGCGAAACCTCATCTTCCGTTTGTGAATAACACGCTGTCAGCTTGTTGCGCGAACAAGTAGTGAATCACAAGCCGGAGGTTGCACTATCCCAAGGGATACTTCATGCCCTACTAGCAACCGTTTTGCAGCATTGTGATCAGGCGGGGATCTTTGCTGTTATCTCCTCTGACCGGTGTGGGACTTACCATCACCAGCCGTTTTTGCTGGCAGCGATAAACCACGCTCGTCGCAGACCAAGGTCTCTCACATGTTATCACACCCTTGTTGCCTGTATCGTTTCCTTTGTTGCCGATCCCCTTGCTACAAAACCCTCTTTACATGACAAAATTTCTAGTTTAGGTAAGGTGTTTTACGCTCTTTCGCAGTTATAGACTGCCATTATCACCTCCACCATCCCCTTGGTTTGGGCAGTCGGTCACAGGCGATTGTTGAGTTAGATCCTTTGTGCGAGGTGAACAACGTTACTCCGCACGAGTGGGAAGTGATCGGATCACGTAGTGTTCATGATAAGGCACCCAAGAGACAGTTACATAGTACTCCCATTGCTGCCTCTGGTGACGCGTTTAAACACCGCAACCCCCTCAACAACATGCAGGGTTCAACGTGTATTACAGTGGAGTGCTTTCTTCCGTGATATACATTATTCGGTATGTTCCCATCGGCAGTGCCAGCGAAAAACGCTCGCGCAAATGGTTGGTCTGGAAAATGGACATTACGTTATTTGTTCTCACATCGACGTCAAGCGGGATCTTCGGGACAGATCGACCCCAAATGGCAGTCGCACTCTAACGGTTCAACCTACCGGAGGTTGCGGCGTCCGCGATGTGCTTACGACTAGTTCATTACACGATAATCGTGGTATATCCTTCGTAAGATCCTAGACTATATGTCGTACCGTAAGCCCCATAAACGGCTAACAACTGTTAATAATCAGGCTTACATATGTCAAAATCGTCTCAATCGGATGCCAACAGGGAGCAGTGGGGCTTATTTTGTTGACACGATCGATGACGCCACAACACGGATTTAGACGTGGCGTCCGATGCAAACGAAGTGTACCCATACCAGGTTTTAGGGTAGCTGAGATGCTACCCAGTAGTAGCCATTAGTCTATACCGATTCGCCGATGGGTGTCATTAGTCGCCTGGCGCAACTAGGCCACCGCAGCAGTACACAGTGCTACATCGGTACAACGAGTGCCGTGTGTCTAATGCCGATTCAGTAGTATGCGGCGAAACTCCGTTGAATCAATTATCTCCGGTTTACACGCGAAACAACCCCAAACAACTGCTTCGTCTTTAGCCGGGGCTTTTATGTTCGAGTATTGAGTTTTCGTTGAAGGTTGAGAGTCTTGAGACGTAAGAACACCATGATCGATCGACCGTACACATGCATACTCTACTATCCATGACCGGTAAAGGCAACAATGTATATACGTGATGATACTATGAACCCTGAATAGCAATGCACCAGTTCCAGCACCTTCGCTATTTCACACCACGTCAATATACTTGCTCACCTTCAGCTGAGTTGCGGCCAAACGAAGTGTTGCCGTCGACGTAGATAGCTGACTCATAGGCGTAAAAGGCACCTGTCAGCAGGACCATTTGCAAAACGTCGTTTCCAGATCAAACACACGATCGATCAAACGGCCCTTGGATATATATCTCGTTGTTAAGATCGCCGGTAGTTGTGTTGGTTTTGAAACAACGGTGGAGGCTACAGCCATGGCAAATTGATGCTAAGTATAGTTAAAAGACGTTGAGGATCCGAGGAGAGTCGCCTTTTGTTCTAAGAACGTATACGTAAGGCTGCAGCACATTCTGTTTTGACGAGTGGATGACCTTCCACCAAAGGACATGGCTTCAAATTCCACCGGTGCGATAAAATAGCTGAAGATGAGGGCCAAGGTGGCTGTCTGTAGAGGGTGGCTGTTCGTCGGGGGAAGAGGGCAATGCGCCACCTAAGCTTCTTCGCACATATGTTGCTTACTGTTTGAGGCCATATACACTCCCTATAAACAACATTTTAAGGTAAACGAGTCTTAGACTGACCTCACTCGCACTACTAACGCCAGCACATTGTTTGTAGTAGTTAGAACTCGAAATGGGTTCGCAGTAAACGCTCCTGTTCACCCAAAACATTGGTCACGTCAACGCCTTGGTTTATACGTCTATATACTGGTGCATGTCGAACACCATGAATGTCTTACCCTACCCCGCCAAAGTCATGTTAGTCCAAATATAGCAGCTTGTATCATGTATGTTAATCTTGAAACAAACTTCAGTGGATAGTCGGGAACCGGTTTGCCCATGGTAGCCCGGTAGACTGTTCTAGTAGCAAAGGAGGAGACTAACAGTAGCGACGGATGAAGCTGGGGTGAAGGTTTCCACTATTTTGCGTTGTTTGGAAGTATTCTTGGCACCTTGACAAATGGCACGGTATGTTTGGGACAACAACCACTCCACATAGAAAACCGTCCCGCTCCAGCCTGGCTATTATGAGTGGGTGGTGGCGCGTGAATGCGGTCTTGGGTCAGCTAGCGGTGGATAGTTTCCGACACAAGATATATTTTGCATCCCAAGAAAGTACTACCTTCAACCGACACAAGATATATTTTGCATCCAAGAAAGTACTACCTTCAGTTTCAATCTGTCACACGAATTCGACCAGATATCCAGCGATGCGGTGTCTAATTTGCTGCATGTGACCGCCAACGGATGACACAACAGATCAGCCTCCGGCCAGGCAGGTAGATAGTCGACTCTACCTGGGCATGGCGTTAACAGGATCGAACACAAATCGACCTTTCTATGGCGTAGGGCTAGCTACCCACGCACTGTAAACACATCGTTAAGTAATTCCCATACATGCGTTACGCAGATGCCTCAATGGTAAGCCAGCAGGAGTATGGTATGTGTGCCAATATAAAGCAGGCAGTCTGCCCCATGGTTGATGCCAGAAACACTGTAGGACAGCAGTGGCAATCTCGCGGTTCGGTATGTGTCCTTGTTTGCGACTTCTCAAAGGGTTATGGGAATTAATTTCAACCGATCTAGTTGCAGTCGTCGGGATGGCAATCGTTGGCACAGAGGACTGAACTGCGAGACCAACCGTCGTTCGCATGCAACCAAACCTTGAGCCAGTGGCTGATAACGACGGAACAGGCATTGCATTAATGTGTTTTTTCGGTTGTCCTCCAGTAAAGCGAGAGAAGCGCATTAGGCGTACGGAACGGAGTTCGACCAACCGCGTACACTCTATCAGCTCCAGACGTAGACCGCAAACCAGTCGTCGAAACCACTATTTTCCCTCAACTTGAACCAAAGGAAATGGATACACGTCATTGTCTGCCCAATAGATTAGCTACGCTCGAGGGCTCTCAATATAGAGGGCCGGTCAATAAATATAGCAACACAGAGTGAAGAGAAAAAACGACGTATGTGTTCATCTCACAACGAATCTTGATTTTGTACGGAAGCCAGCAACGTGTTGAGGTACGACCGGCCAAATGAGGTAATGTTCGCTGCTGTAATCCACCGCGAACTTACGTACCGAGGTTAGAGGTTATTTGTACCTTCGTGCCATTTGTTCGTGAAAATGTCGTACCAATGTCCTGTTTCATCAGAGTAGGAGTCCGTTAAAAATTGAACAGACATATTTCACCTTGGGACGGTTGGGGCGTATTGTTGGCCCAAACAGGTTCTTTCATCCGGGTTTTTTGACCCGAGAAACTGTTCAACATCAATGAAAATATATATGTGCACTGTATACACTCGCTTGTGCTATGGCTACCAAACGGAATCGTTTGTAGGGGGTTGCGGGTTCAATATATTTCTCAATCGCGTTTTCGGCGAGATTGTAGACTTCTATCTTGTATGGAAATCTTGAAAAAGCCAGGCCGAAAAAGACAGGCCCCAACACTCGCGCAACATAGTTTCACAGGTTTTGTAGTTTCAACGTTTTCGTCGGGATGTGGTGGCACAGAGTGCAGGAAGAGCACTCATTTATCGGAATTTTCGAGGGAGATCAACGTTGCTCCAAGACGAACACTGCCCGGCGAAAGCATCGGACCGAACAATTATCTTTGGCATGTTGCCGTGTCCGCTGTGTTGAAAGCTCCGGCTATCAAACACATATTTTATTTCCGGCAAGCAGTCTACATTAACGAGTGCCGTTGCCGCAGAACCTTCACTACGTTCGAGGCGTAAAAACATAGTTGTGCTCACCTATTATTAGCACACGCGCGAACGTTTTAAGGGGGCCTTGCCTACTGACTATGCTCAAATTGTGCCAGTTACATGATTCTCTATGCCATTTCTTCAACCATGCCGAACAGTAATCAACGACGGTGCTCTCGGCTGCCACGCACGATCCATGACGTATTTCCCAAACTATACCGCATGCATAAAAACAAATAGTCGAGTGTACCACAGCGATATCCAGCTCGATCATACTTGGCGCTCGGGAATCAATAGTCAAGGACGCGCTAGGTCCAATATGAAACAACATTTCCTGTTGCTGGGGTGATAGAATCAACGTTGTACGTGCCTGTTACATACTGAACGACTAAATCTGCGTTTCAATGCAAACATAGGATGCCGTAACTGCTTATCGTTGTAGCTATACTTTACTGGGAACGTCAATACTGATATTTAGAGTGCCTTTCTATCGTGCCCAAGGTGTCTCAGAAAGTGCCTACCGCGTCTGTGCCCGCATAGAATTTCCACCTGAGCGATCGATATAGTGTTTGATAATAATGTATGCACGATAGTGGAGACGTACGGTTATAGCTTAACCATGGATCTGCGTCTTGAAGGAAAAGATCTATTAATAGTGAACGTGCGACAACAGTTTACATATAATACCTAGTACCTGGGATGGGAATAAATAAATGAAAAAAAATAACAGATAGGTTACTGTTTTAGTTGATAAAGAGGCTAGTTTTGGCGCCGCGACAACCGGACGAACCCTATCAAACGATGTTGTACGTGTTGAACGCTCACTCTACAGTTCACACACTACTTGCTGATGATTGGTGAATGTACTATAGCTCATGCAACTAATTTTATCCTTTACGAGAGCTGAAACAAAACGGCCTTGCCATGCCGGTAGCTCAATATTCCACTCGTAGACCGCATATAACGCTGATGAACTTCAGCATAGGAACGTACCTCCGAAATGACCCGTGTTGGCATAGAGCGAGGTGGTGCCGTCCACGTAGATTGATGAGTTCGACACATAGACGGCACCTGTTCATTGGCATATGGAGAGACGGGTGGGTTTTACGAAGTCAAACGAATATGGTCTGCGCACAGTACAGTTAGGAAACGACAACAATGACAGTCGTTGAATACATCGAAGAAGGCCGGCGACACATCTGTGCTGGGAATGTCGACACAATCAACCACGTTGCATATTGAACGAATGTCAACTAATGCCGTTTCTCTAGGTCATGGAATGTGTATGTCGTGCCTGTTGTATGCAGTATGATGGCATGGCATTGCATTGCATACGTGGCAACGTAGTATCTCTGTGGCATCGCTTTGTGACCACATAACTGTATCTCTCTAGGATTGAAGAATCTGCACGGACACTGGACGTGCTGGATGTCGACGGGTAGGAAGAACACATTAATGTGAAGTAAACAACAACAGCAACAACGCGTGTTTAGCTTCTCATAGAAGCATGTTTTTTTTTATGCTGGAGTTTCAAAACCCTTACAAAGGCGATTTGATTTTCGTTCGTACTATTAAAAAAGAAAAATGATACCAGGTATACCAAGAAAATATACCTGATATCACGGAACGAGCTTGAAGATTCACGAGCTTTCGAACGTTTTACGTAGGAGTAACTATTTCCTTTTCCGCACCCAGTTAGAATTATGGTTGATTGAAGGTTTTTGGATAGTAAATTATGTACATCAAGCATCCGGAAAGCTAAGCAAGTCGGCGCAGATTCTTCACCTGTCCAGGACGAGAGTGAATGTTTCCCCGAACGCCGACTCCCTAGGAGTTAGACCCCCGCGATGCCGAAGGCACGAAACAGGAGATTGGCTTATCACACTCATAACCCATAACGACAACAGCCTAAGCATAGAACCCTACTACACGGCACCTAATAAAACAAACGCCTCTTCTTCCATACAGCATACACATATACACCTTCATGATCGCGAAGATCTAAATACTTCCGTGACGTGTACGCTGCCGTGGGATCGACTACGTAGTTCATTTTCCAAACGTACGTCTGTGGTTTGATTTTCTACGAAAGACCAAGCAACACTCAAAATCGCTTGGCACAAGGGCCCATTTAGGCACGCAGACAGCAATATCTCCGCAATATCTACGCGTTTGTACAGCATGCGAAACAGATGTTTCACCTCACTTGTTTAACCCACTAGACTATCATAATTTCGCCCTATTCTGGAGTCCGAAGGGTTGCTCGGGGAATTCCATAAAGCTGATGGCCACAACTTTTCAAACAGAACACCGAAACGCCGACAATCATTTACAGACGTCATATATTCCACTCTTGCCGTACTCGCGTTCGGCAGTAGTCACCAGAAGACGCCTGCTTGGTAGGAAAATCAAGTGTGTGACCTGGTTACGACTTATGCCATTTCCAGCTAACATCCAGCAAGCATACCATTGGTCCAGACCTCTGGCGAAGAGGTGTTTTTGACGAGACGAAAGGATGTCGTGCAAATGACTAAAAGGGCACAACATTAGTGCACCCCACCTTGAACTCTGTTTTCCCCACTCGACATTCGTGCTTTTATCAACACGTATTTCTATGTTCTGTGTCACCGGTTTAATTTTGTTTTCTCTTCCAGCTCCAAGGTGAACGTGGTTCCGGTTAGGGGTGATCGTTACAAACTCGAACGCACCGCTAGAACCGTTCATACATCTAGGACAAGACTACGGTGAAGTTTGGTCTTTTCGTGCCTGGGCCTAAACTAGCACCATATTCGTAAACAGACAGGAACTTATCTGGGTGTATGCTTCGCGGGATCGCTCAGATTGCAATATTTCGTTGGCCTCCGGGAGTGTCTTCGGTGCTGCCCTTACCATTGTGTATGCATGGCCGTGTATCGTATAGCTTGGTAGGTTGTTCGCGAGCCTACGAAAATCGTTCCTGCTTGCCTCAATTTCTACAAAGTGCACGTTGTCGAAGGATTGTTTGCCCGCAAATAAATTGATTGGCGGCAAATTTGAGAGCGTGAGGTATTACGGGGGACCATAGTTAATAGGACCTCCGGTACACACAAAAATGTATATATTTACCTATTTTTACAAACAATATTTGTCCTATTTACTATGGCCCCCCGTAATAGTACATTTCGATGAACATCGACTAGCGGGGGTAAGTCTGAACCCTATGCGCGAAAATTAGTGCACCTACTGCGGGGGGGGAATCACCGACACCTGTGATCACGGCTTGTCCTGACGACCGCTGAGGGCTAACCTGCTACGGGCCCGGCTGAAAAGTAAAAGTAATTGTAACATGTGTATGTATATATTCGCAATGGCCAGGATGCAGAACGATAGTGCAATGGTTTTACTTACACTGGTGCGTGAGTGATTGAGGGTATTACCAGTCGCATGGTCTACGGCGTATGCGTGGATAGATTATCGTGCACGGTCATGGAATTCTTGCAGACGACCATGACGAAATGATGTTCGGGACACGACCGGGCATCGCAGTCTACATGCAACTTATACATAGAAGCCCGTTTGGATTTGGCAAGATTCACATGTTGTCCCACCTTTGCTACTATAGTAACAATCCCCACGTCAGACGTATCTAGCTAATGGTAACAATTGTACCGGAAATCGATTTACAAACATGTATCAAGTACTAAACCTTTAGCGTAAAGGCTAAACGCGCCAGAAATGGTGACGGAGACAACAGGTCACTCTCGTTATCATGGGGCGAACATGAGATATTCCAGTACCGTTCGGGTCGTCGATGTCTACATTACAGGGCACATACCTGGATGGCGTGTCTCAGGTGCAGGTCGTACACACCGCCAAGGTCTAACGTGCGACACATTTCTTGATTAGGACTGGTCGAGATGGTGATGGTTTCGTTAAAGTGTACCCAAGTTACATTCAGCACAGCTTCGATGAAGAACAATTGTTGTACATGTTTGCCACGGGATATATGTAGCACAAAGCGCAGAGATACGGATCACGTTTTTCACTCGAACACGGTAGTGCCTCCCGTATGATTTTCTTGAAGCTGCCGACAAGGCATCACTGCAACAAAGAAAACACCTCGATTAGGAACGCACAAGTCTCACTACAGTGTCTGCTGACGGCTACTCGTACGGGGGTACCACCCAGCATACTGGTTGAGTACACTCGGAATATTGACACACTCCGGGAAACTATCGTAGGCATGAGGATGCCAGTGCGCACCCTACATGTTAAGCATAGTTCAGTTGTCTAGGACTGCTCACGGCAAATTGTACTCATGGGCGAAGTTCTGATACCACTGACAGCCTGCTCTACTACAGTAGTACTACATATCGTCACTTCTGTAGGAACGGGTGGTATTTATTACATACGCCTCTTGGGTATTCCCGTCATACGCAGTCTTGACTGGCCACCAAAATCGAAGAGTCCGGAGTGTCTAACACGCAAATTAATTCCATGTATGTTCTAGCATGTGCAGTCCTTGCTTTCAGCAGTTTGATTTTCAATTCCTGCTATGTTAGAACACAGGTGTAATACTCAACAATTTAGAAACTTCCGAGAAATACAGACCAAGCTACGGAGTCGTTCTGTCACGATTTGCGAATAAAAAGGATAAGAATCAGGGAAGCAAAGTTCACATATCTGGAAAAACTAAGATAGCACAATATACATAAATTGCGCGAGAAACAAAACCTGGACAGTCTGGAAATTCATATAATCACTTTGTGCGAAAATAACGCCCGGCAACACTGTACTTTCCTCGTATTCCCGGGTCCGGTTTTCAATAGAAAATGACCCCTTAACATTATTGCGACGGGGTCGGTCCCAAACCATTTACTGGTATAATATTCTCCTGCATCGTTTGATTTTTTTTTTCTTGCAAAGGTACGTATCCTTTTAGTCGCAGTGTTGCTGACCTTACATCTCTCCCAAGCGCAGTATTGCTGCCACGGCTACATATGTACGCATCCGATCCCCGGCGAGTGAGGTTTGCACCCAACAACGTCAAGTATCCCCTCATCACTATGCTGTTGGAACATGTTTCCCGAGATCTCGCAAGCGTTTTGTTCGTGGTTTGTATTGACGTACTGGATACATTTTGGATACGTTTTCGCCTATTGTGACCTAAATATGCTAAAACAACAAACTCCAATTATTTTTCCATATCTGGCGTATGGTTTAACTTGTCCACTGCATTCTTATCCGGCCCACTGTCTCGAGAGCGCTATTCAGAATGGCCCTCATATGTCGTCGACTACATAAACTGCAAAATGACTCGTTGATCTATTGCTGTATCAAAACTTCTAATTTGTAGACCCAGCGCCCTTGCGGCGATGGGCCGGCACCCACACATACAGTGCTACCTACAGGCTGGCTGATGCTTACCACCCCAAACTTATTGCGCTTTCAACATCCACGTCGGTTTTTGAACAAAGAAGTTTGGCCCAAGTGGTCCATAAACCCCTGAGAACTCCTTCTACCGAATGGATTGCTTTATGCTGCGCAAAATGGTTTATACTCGCCTTGCGTGATATTGGAAGTGTTGCGTAAGATATCCAAATATTCAGGCGATAAAATATGCCTAAGTACACTTTTCATCAGAGGCATGGAAGGGGCACCTAGAAAACCCGTGAAAACAATCGTGATTTCAATCTCCAAACTCCGTTGTGAAGACATCCACGTTTGTGCTTTCAAACCTGCTTAAAACAAAGCATTACCTCATAATCACTTTGCTTTAGTGATAAATCCACATAGAGCGATACATCTGACTTGGTTATGATGCAACGCATTCAGCTTATCAAACGTTTTACAAAGGGTCAAGCAGGCATGCAAGCACCTGAAACTGGATCTTTCTGAAAAACCAAAAACGGCCTGGTTTCTTCTGTACGATCACCCCTGACTCGTATTGGCAATGTTGAAGGCCTACAGTTGGTCGATGAACGGTCTCGCCGATGGCGTCGGCCCTGGGCCCTCAACAAAATACGGGCTATTGCATGCGTCATTTGAGGCAGGCACAGTTTGGATATTCTGCTTGAAGCAGCGCCCAACTTCAAGCAATACAGCCCCGCTGATATGCGTTCGGGATTGACTTTTACCCTCTATGTATCACAAACTAATGGAAGCGCCTCACCTCCGTTTGAAGCATTATTGCTTGTGAAGGTGCAATCGAATACGATCAAGGTGCTCGAAGAAAAAACGGCGATCGCTCCTCCGGTTTCGGCGTTCCCACCAGCGAGCACCATATTGTCAAGGCGGAGCGTGGACACGTTCGAAACCGAGAATATATTAGTGCTGCTTCTAGCATCGATGACAGCACCAGCGACGTTGTCGTCGCCGAAAGCGTCATGAACGGTAGCAGAGCCAACCCCAGTAACAGTAACATTCTTCTTATCGGAGACCTCAATGACCTCATCAATTGCCAGGCTGCCATGCCAAGTAATGCTGAAAGTCCCATGGCCCACGCAAGAAAGTGCGTCAGTCAGTGTTTGTACGCCGGCGGTGGAGTTGATGTGTAATTCGACCGTATCCGAAGGGCATGGGTCTGAATCGGCTCCAGACATGAAGCACGTGATCAATCCGAACACCAGCATGGCCATAGCCTTGAGTTCCATGCTGTAAAGACAACGTACAGACAAAGCAAGGCCGTCGTTGTTAGATCTTGCATCGCAGTATTCGAGGTCCGTTCGTCCGGTGGGCCAGTGCATTTTATCGTTCCACCATGATTGTGTTCGTACGGGTCAGAGCGGTGTGAGCAGGCGGGACCAAACGAAATCGATACAATATGTCGTTGTTCGCAGGGTTGGAGCGGCGAGCAGGGTGATTCATACTATTGTTTCTGATAACAGCAGTTGTGAGCAAGTCGAAACGTCGCAACTTTAGGACGCACCAACGACACCTTCGATAGGGATAAACAATGGGACTGTCGGCCTCCTCCCCTGTCGAATGTTGGAACGAGAAATCAAAGCGACTACAGGCTAGTAAGTATTTGTTGGATTTCGCGTGTGGCACACGACACATGCTGCTTGTATATATATCAACAACAAAATACCAAAATTCGGGTTCGTCCAGGATTTCCAGACGTGTGTGTTTTCGTATTCACCTCTAATTTTCGTTCACCTTGCGAGCGTCTAGTCAAGAGATTTTTCCCCACACCAGGTTTGAAGCGATACCCATGCCGACGTGCGTGACTGCAAGACGTTCGTCTTGCGGGCGTCTAGTCAAACCCTATTTCTCTACACCAGTTACAAAGGGATACCCATGCGATCGTGCGTGACTGCAAGACCACTTCGCGAATTCATGAATACGCTCATCGTGTTCACGTATCGTTACAGTTGCCTTGTTGGCCACTGTAACCAACATGGCGAGACCGATAACGGTTTTGAAACGCTATGGCTTCCGCCCCTGTATTTCGCTCGTGTCCGGGACCTCCCGCTTCGGTCACGGTTTCGTCTATGGTTTAGGGTATTTCGCCCAGACCCATGTCTCCTCCTTATCGTCGCCTTCACTACCAGTGATACCTTCTCCAACAACACTACTATCGCTGTCCCCATCGACCATTGTCGAACCCGCGTCTAATGCCCTTCTCTCCTGTCACAACTGTCCGCACTCCGATCAGTCTGCCTCTCCTCCTTAGTTCTTGCTGGACCATGAATACTTTTACTGTTCTCTTCGATACGTTAGGGCAATCGCTTTTTGTCAGCCTCCAACTCCAGCTCTTGACGTCAGAAGGAGTGACGCGTGGCCCCGGGTTTCATTCCGTTCGCTTGTTTTCAGTTGTCTCGAGATTTTGTTGTGGGGTGGGGGTAGGGCGTTTTACAGAGCAGGACACTTGATGTCGGTGAAAGTTTTCCTTCTCATTATGCGTCTGGTATACCTCGGAATAGCAAGTAATTCAGCCCTTTGTCAATTCGACGTAGCAGGGGACAAGTGCTCAAAGTTTGGGGCGATCATGAAGACTACCTTCGAGACGAATCTGCTTTTGTTCGATATGCTGAACAGTTTTTTCCGGCAAATGCACAAGCAAAAAAAGCAGAGGCAATCCCAGGAGCGGGTGTCCACACACTCCACAGGTCTAGGCAGACTGAAAAACTACAGAGGGTCGATTTGGGCTACGTATCAGCCAGGGCGAAGGTAGCGGACACCTTCCTGCCCGGAGTGAAGATGTGGTGAGAACGACCATCAAAACTAAACGGAGCGGCGTGCTATAAGGCTCTCCACCGGATGGAGTATTGAGAGGTTCCTCAGGGTGGGGTCGGCAGATGTTACGATAAAAATAGGTGACGAACAAACTAGCATGCTTCCTGTAAGAAATAAACGAGCAGAAGGACGAATAGAGACTCCGCTGTCCCACCCCAAGGGCACGAATTGCCATTACATTGGGATACTCTTTATATCAACCGTGTTCAGGGGAGGAAATCAGGAGATCGTCCACATGAAGATTTTTTATGTGCTCGTAGGAATAATATTTGTTTTTAACCGTGGGAGAAACTACCGGGCGGGCGCGATTGTTTCACTACTTTGGGGCTGATTCGCCAATGCGGCGGAGGCATGTCTGATACTGTGTTTCCACTCTTCTACCACGCACTATATGAGGAAAACTGTCGAGAAAATAGAAGCGGATTACTCTATCGGTTTGGTGAGCCGAACGACGTTTTGCACTATTTCCAAGTTGTTTGGCCCAAGCTAACCCAAACCGGTGTAACAATGACTTTTCAGATTGTTCGCGTACACTCAGAAATATTGACGCAACAGCCGAACATTACGGTTTGGAGCAGTTTTGGTTCTGTACGAAGTATCTTTAAGCCCATCAAAAAAAGAGTCACATATTTCCGGAGGAGTCCCGTTCGCATCAAAGAGGGCATATATTCTCATACTTCTGTCTGGACCTTCGGTAACGTCCCTTGGTAATTTCGCTGAGAGATATTAAATTGTCTTATTTTATTTGTAGAAACGTCTGGAAGGTTCCTGAGTGGTGTTTATACTGAAACATGAGTGACCACGCACACTACACGCGAACTGTCCAATGTATTGCTGCTGCAGTGCTCGTAGGTTCGTCATGTGCTGTCAAGCTCACTACAGAGAAATAAACACTACCTTGGGATATTCATGCTGTCTCCTTTTGTATCACGTCCACCTGTGAGCGAAGAGTCCGCAAAAAGGAGAAAACAAGTGACAACGAAGCACGGAGCAGAGGCATGTACGAGACCGAGCACGTGCCTTTACGAGCCGGCCACTGCACCTTCTATTAGATACCGCACTTCGTTATCAGTACCGCGATGTACGAACACCTTACAAGATCTCAAACTATTTTCACAACATATATTGAAGCAACATTCCTGAAAAACCTATGAATACTCGTATCATATGTATGTGAGACGCCAAAACAACCTACATAATCATCCATAAAGAGAGAATGTGGCAGAGTACACAACGCAAGACAGACAACGCAACGGGGCAGGCAATACCTTCCTTAAGAAATACGTCCGTCCACCTCTTGGGTGTTAACGTTTCCGTTCTGTTTACTGTAGGGCGGTTGCTATGGTGTGGAGGGCGTGGCCGGGGTTACAAGCATGCGGAATTTGTCGTACTCGTTCGGCTGAATCGAATGCTTGACGAATGTCAGAATACGGATATCCGCGATCAAATGAAGCCGATATTTGCCGGCCGAAGCCTGTTGTGAACGCCGGGTTCGCTTCGGGAACTAACCCTGTCCTAACCATAAATGCCCCTACCGTAGTTTTGGACCCTTTCGCAAAACGATCGAGCTCATTATGTCGGATGGCGTCAAAGATAGGCTCGACAACTTGGTACGAAAAAATTGGATGCGCGCACAAAAGGGGACATTTATGCCGAGGACAGAGCGGAGCATTCGACCTCAAAAACAGATGCGGCCACCTCCTTCGAAGAGTATCGTTTCGATACGCATCCAAGACGATGGAAGCCGGACAATAGAGGCCGGCCCATGTCTTTCATGCGTCATAAACATACATATTATCTATTGCTCATGCGGCACCCGTAAACTATCAGAATCAACCTGAATAGCCATGACAGTGTAACTTCATTTCCCTCCGTGGGGTTCTGTAGATCGCAATATTTGAATGCAAGGCTGGCATACCTTGACCCCACCAGTACCCTGGCGGTGCGTGCTATTTTGCCAGAGACACAGGTGTTTGTGTTAAAGATATACCTGGGTACAATCCTCCGGGAAGAAACGAAGCAGGATCATTCTGATAAACAAATGAAATATATGTGCCACACTTCGGACTGCTTTAGGACTTCACTCCTGTTTCAGGACACATTGTTTGTGCTAATAGCTGAATTAGGGCCAAAATATTCGTTTCTGTACAGTGCAGTACGAAACCAGTTTGTTCCGTCTTTCATTGCGAGAAACATTATTATAGGGATCGAGGAACTGGTTTGTATTGACAAAACGCTACCAAATTTATACATGACTGGACAATAAGGAATACGCAGGCACCACTAGTTGTAGTGGGCCCCGAGGTCCTATTGCTGAAAATCCTAGTAATAGGGCTTCCTGAAGGTATGAGGGACGACCCTCGAACACATTCTAAGCTTTTCGCCCATAATCCCGGAGCACGTCTCCGTTTCTACATCTCTTCCGTTATTATTGGCGCAGCTGATCAAGAGCAGTGTTCTTCAAAACGTTCGTGTGTCAGCACTGGGGCCAAACAGGGATATTAGCTGTTTTGCTGTCAGAACATCGTCATCAAGTCCCAAGACTGGCCATCGACCGCCGGTCCAGCCACGACTCTTTACGAAGAAGGCAAATCTTCTATTTGTTTTCCTGGGGCAGGGGCGGCTTCCGGTTTGCTGCTGTGTTTTGTCTCGTGTGCTCATTGGATGGTCGGCGCTCATCTCTATAACCCACCCGGCATTATTACATCGCAGTAGTGTTTATTATTGAACTGGTACGTGATCGATTTCTCTGGCCTGAGATGGGACATGACTGCACTACTGTTACACATTGTCATACATCGAGGTATATGAATAGTACCTAGCAATACTGTTTTGGAAGTAGTTATACAGGTACGTGTGTGTATCCATACCCTTGTACGAGTTTTCTGGGAATGGTTGTTTTCATGTAAGTACGCATGCACTACGGGCATTCCGTATGATTTGAACTCAGTGGCATGATATTGTTTTCAATGCCAGACCCTAACGCATCCTGGGCGGGGGTGGGGCACGGTCGGGGGAAGAACGAAGGGGTAGCAACCAGGGATGTAACAAGTGGTCCAGTGTCTGTTTCGCGTAGCGCAACACGCCTGCGGCACGCGTCGCGCGAAACAAAATGCGATATATTCGCGAATATATGCCCGAAAACCAAGCAACAAAGTGCGTTTAAACGCCTCCCGAACCTCGAAACATGGTGTATCGGCAACAGAACCTAAAACGATTATGTTCGGCTATAAAAAAAGGCAAAAAAAAAAGGCATGTGGCGAATTCAAAAAGGGGGCCCAATTTGCTTCCGCCAAATGCGAATTTAAAAAAGTGTGTCAAAATGTTTTTGCCTACGCCGAACACAAAAGGCCGTTACCAAATAGTTGCGCGCGCAAATCGGGTATTGCGCTCTGCGCCTGTAGTGGAAAACGGTCATTTAGACCACAATGTTGCGGCAGCGCAACAGCGCAACATGTAATTTCATCCTTGGTAGCAATGTATTTGACGAAGAAGACGGCGGACAGGGGCACAACGTACAAGACGCGAGATCGACTGTCCATGCTGCTCAATCCACAACTTCTGTGTGTGTTCATATGAAGTCGTGTTTACCACCCGTGGACGTCCAGCACGACCAGTGTCCGTGCCGATTCCCCAACTCCTAAAGAGAAAAGCTCTGTGGACACCAAACTTGGGCACAGTGTCACGACATTCACATAGTTGTGCTGCAAGAAGTGTAGACAATGCAACTCTATGTCATCCTACTGGATACTACAGGCACGATATACACAAGCAATGATAGCGAAAAAAACTCAAACACAATCGGAAGAGAAAACATCAAAATTAATACATACAATTATCGGTTCCTCCCGCAGAGGATGTGGCCGAAACTATAGAACGAGTAAATAAAGCAATATCACTACATTTGAAAAACGGGAAGACTTAGAACGAACGTAAACAACACGCAAACCAGAGTACAAAAACGCAATCATCACCGACGCGGCAGCCGCAGCAACGTGTGGTACACGCGTAGAATACTAGTGAAGACACGTTCTATCTACTAGTCGGTCTCGTATGTTGCTACCATGTCAGTCATCTCCGTCCTTTCGTAAACTATGCCCCACCCCCAGAGAGGACGCACCAGAAAATGTAAACCAAGGAGGGTCGTCATCCATCCACGCATGACGACAGGTGTCATAAAGAGAAATTATTTTAAACGTTATATAACGAACACCGGGAAGGATCAAAGCGCAAAATAGAAAAAGAAAAGCAAGACCACGTCCGAACTAGCTGCGGCAGTTGACGGCACGACTAGCATAGATCTGACCCACTTACAATTGATAGTCGGCCTGGTGCCTTACTACCCTGCCTGCCGTCTCTTTCATCTGTTAACCGCGGTTTCTAATCTACTCTTCTTGTTGACCCCCTCACCACATCCCCTTAGTCAGGTTTCCGTCCACTCCTACTGTTGCCCCCCCCTTCTCCAGTGTCTTGGGTGCTACCCACGGGGGATGCGCGGCGCTTCCTTCTCAGCCGTGCCTCATCTTCGTGCCAGCTCACCCTCGACTATTTAATTACTTAAAGGATCCTCCCGGTAACACATTCCCGCAATTTTTTGCTGCAGGAACACAGCCTGGACGCAAGTCCGAACACGAAGGGGGAGTGTTCCTTTGATCGTTTGTTGGTGCGGAACGTGTTAAAGTGTTCGGCTAGACATTTTTTGCAAGTTTCAAAAATGTCCGCCAGGTCTCGGGGTCTCTCCGCCCGCCATCGTCCCGAACATTACCTGATCTTGCAATTGCTCCTTGCTTTGCCGTGCCACGCCCCCCGCTTAAAACAAGCAGTCGTTTAGTTTAGGGATGTTCGGTGAATTGCGTTCGCAACGTGTCATCTTGAGGGCCGTCGAGAAACCCTGACCCCGTGGCTTTGACCGTTCGACCGTGTACACCTTGAGTTTTCGTTGGAACAAAACAGTAGTGTTTGGAGCCCTCCAACGAAATCACGTAATCGTCGGTATATGTGTCCGTGTCGTATGTTTGTGGTTGCAGAGCGCGGATCTCTCTAAGTTTGAGGAATCAGCGCGAACACTGGTTGGGTTGGTCGTCGGCAAACAGCAAGGACGTTTTGATCTGAAGAACGCACACACTCTGAAAACGACGGACACCGCACATAGACACGGCCTAACGCATGATATCAATCCAGTCGATTGCTGCTAAAACGAGATGTTGCGAGTTAGCAGATATTTTTTTCCATAATAAATCAACAGCTCACGCAGAGTGGAAGCGTTGGTAGGCGCAAATAGATGCGAGTCGCCGAAGGAAGAAGGGGTTAGATTATTCTCGCGATAAACGTGCGAGGCAAGAATCGTAGTGGGGAGAAGGGCATAGAGTACCCTATCCTTCAGAAACGACTGGGGAGGAGAGCCAGGGCAAAAAGTCGAAGTTGCAAAGTGGGATAAAAGAGAAACAATGCACCGAAAGAGAGAAAAGCGAGAGCAAATACAAGCATTAAAAAAAGAAACATTCATAGAGGAACCACGTTTCTTGCCCTTCAGAGATGTGGCAGATAGAACAAAACACATGAAATATACGGCGTGAGACAAAATCAAGGGTATGTCGTCCACTTAAAAACCAAAATACACACACACTACACCATGGTTGCGGAACACACGCCATGAGCTCCGGCATTGACCAGCCACCCATCGTGCATGGTTGTGGTTTGACGCTGGCCAAGGACCACCTGAATTGTTCTATTTTCTCTTAAACACGTTCAACAGGTTTTGCCGGATTTCAAGAAACTATAAGGAGTTGTTCGACCATTAAAATACACTGACTGTTGTTCCTGCCTGTATGCGGTTTGCGGTTCACTCGGGGATGAACTTGCTATTGAATAGAAGACGGAAGCACTTGGGGGCATACATAATTTGAAACGTGTTGGTCCAGATGGATTGTCGGCCGAACGCCGAAATCTCTTCCATCCTGCATTCGCCCATTGCTTTCACAACATCCGTGTTAAGTTTTGAGAAGGACAAAGTCTCACTAGGCAAAATAATTTTACGATCATCACGGTCCTTTACAAAAAAAGGACCGATCTGATTTCAACAACTACAGAGGGATTTCGCTTGCTGCCTACGCAGGCAAAGTGTTCTAAAAGATCGTCGCGTTCCGTCTCAACAACTGCTGCGAGGCCAAGAAAATACTTCAAGACGAAACGTGGGGCTTCGACCCCGCACGAACAACGATCGATGTGCTGTTGGTAGTGTGTCGATATGCAAAACCTCGGACATCAAGGAAATCCCACCTGTACGTCTGCCTCGCCGATATGGAGAAACCGTGCGACTCTTGCAACGTAGAGGTTGCGTGGGAGGTGCGCACGCGCTGTGGCGTACGAACCAAGATGCGCTCAATCATCCGCGATTTTCATCGGCGGAATGCGGGTTCACGTGCGTGACCGCAAGCAATGCAGTAGGAATGCCTTGATGTCATGCAGGTGCTGCGGAAAGGCTGCGTGCTATCCCCTTTACTCATGAAAGTGTTCTTCGCTGCTGCATTACACGTCTCACTGGCACGCTTGGGCAAAACCGAAGCCTAACCCTAAGGAATTTGGTTCATAGATGCTGGAGTAGTTTGAACATAGGCGTAGGAGCCGACGGCTTGCGTGCTAAGGGCTTAACGGGAATGGTGTACGCTAATGACGCAGGAATGAACCGGAAGTCAGCTGAAGGACTCGCTAAGACGATGATCATTTTCGTGACTGTATTCGACGCAGCAGGCCTCGCGATCGAGAAGACACTAGTAACAATGATCCTACGAACGCCGAAACAGACGACCCCCCTCCCCTCCGCTCGTCATCAATGCAGCAGGCGAGAGGAGCAAACAGATGGTCCAGGAAAAATCACAAGAGGGATTTATCCACCAGAACGCCGACCTTTCGTTGAAAACGACCGACGAATCCGCCCCAACTGGTCCGAACGTCCGAATGCCGATAGCCAAGGTGATCGACCATGATCTTAGGATGTGCGAGGTAGACCCTCGGAGAGGAACGCGTTGCCAAGCTTCGAACAGCTCACCACCAAGTCTTCTTGCGAGTCAAAAGCTTCCGGCGCTCACGTCGTACCGACCACGCGACCTTCTCGTACGCGAAAGCGCTCAGGACGACATTATGCGAGAGCTTTGAAACGACCATCCCTATACAGCGGCCCTTGCTTAGGGGGAGATGGCACAGGGAAGCAAGGGGCGATTACCAGTTGAGGTAGTGTTCGGGGCGATAGCTCGTGGGGAGACCCCTAGACCTGACCGACCGTTCAAGAATTGGCATATATGCATTGTCTAAGACCCTAGCCAGTTCCCAGCCACGAACGTTTCAATGGCAAACTCCTCCTTGTCGCTTGCAACAGAGCCGCCGCTGTGGTCCACTGCAGCAAACCATTGGGGAAGTGGTAGCGGGAGGTCTTGGAAGCAGCCGAACGATTCAAGGTGAAGTGGCACTACGATGAGGCAAAGATGAGGCAGCGCCGCGCATCTCCGTGGGTAGTGCCCAAAGGAATAGACGGAGGGGAGGCCACAGAAGCATTGTAAGGATACTCGACAAAGGAAAAGGGAATAGATGGGGCAACAGGAGGTGTAGAAAGGAAACCACGGTCGACGAAAGTACAGACAGGGTAGCAAGATACTAGGCTCACTGGTTAGTGGAACAAGTCTATGCCAATCGGGCCGCCAACTTCCGCAGTTGGTTCGAATGAGGTCTTCTTTCTTCATAAAATCGTTTCCGTGCTTCGATTCTCCGTGATTATCGTTTTGTTACATTTATCGTCTTTCTTCCTGTCCTTATGACAGAAGTCTCGTGGCATGGGTGGATGCCGAGCCTGCTTCGCTTGTTTCTCATTGCCTGATGCATCCTTTCCATAGGTGGGACATAACTGACAAATGGAGGGCGGAGACGGTAGACAGGGTCGCACGGGTATAGACCGACTAGTAGGCACAATGTGCTTTCTAGTCGTGCCACAAACTACTTCAGCTAACTAGAGGATTGGTAATATCATCTCGAGAAAAGATGTGGTTCGGTTCGCCTGTTTTAGTCTATGGATACGAGGCAAACAATTTTGTTATGTAGCCTCTTCTTCGAGTGTCTGCGACATTCCCCGCAGGGGGGACGACAGCTGTTTCATAAAAGCTCAATATGCCTTTCGATTAGTATTTTCTTGTGTTTTTGGTTACACGTGTCGTTCTGTTCCTACATGTTTTGGAATGTGAACGTCGTGCCTGTTGTATCCAGTATGATAACATGACAGTGCGGTTTCTAGTCCACTTCCGTACTGTATAACAATGTAGCATCTCTGTGGAGTTGTTTCGTGACCACGAATCTTTGCTCTCTAGGAATGAAGAATATGCACGGACACTGTTAGTGCTGGATGCCGACTGGTAGAAAGAACGGTTCCAGGAGTACAACACACATTGACGCACTGTCTAGGCCACCCTATCCTACGCGACGATCTCAATATCACACATTGCGAGAGCATTGAAGCGACCATCTGTGGACAGCGGCTCTTGTTTTGCGGGGGCTGTGTCACGGCGAAGGAAGGAGCGAATACCCTGTCGGCTATTGTTCAGGGCGATGTTTGGGGAGGTGAACACGAGACCTTGCGCACCGATCAAGACTTGGCAAATATGTGGTTTGTGTGACCGCAGGCCTTCTAGGTTTCGCTCCGGCAAGGACTTGCAACGGAGACCGGCCATGCCAGATGTCGATGCGTTCAAGCAAGGGTATGATGTGAACAACACGCACAGAGGTAGCAGCGATCGGTACATGGCCGTACCGCCGTGCAAAACACATGACATACGTTTTCGTTTAGCCAGAATATGCCATCCTCCCTCTCTAGGTTAGGGTTACAACCAGTTACATAATGTGGACAACTACAAATCTCCCGTTAGGAGCCCTGCTATCGGCAAAAAGCTCGAACCGAACCCTATACTATCCTCGTACACCTGGATTCGCCGGCTTTATCTAGCTTCCAACTACTTTTGCCTAACGTCCAGCTAATGTGAGAGGCCATACAATCCAATTTGTTTTTTTTTCTCTGCGTATGTGTCTGAGTTCTGCACATGACCCCAACCCGTGTCGGTCGCGATCCTACATTTCTAGAGAGATACAAGTTGTGTGATCACAAAACTGCCATTTCCTGTCCCTCGGGTCCAAATCATACAGCTGCATGGCTGATCGCTGAACGTTTGTACATACCGGCGTCCCCGGTGGGTTCGTAGGTGGTCCGCGTGCCTATCAAGATCAATTTCGTGGGTTCAAATATCACCGAGTGCATGCTCGTAGGGACTGTTTCTTGCGTAAAAAATTGATAAGCGGAAAGCGCGAGAGCGTGAGTTGCCTACATTCGATGAAAATCGACGAGCAGTGAGAATGCTGAACCCTATGCGCGACAAAAAATAAAGGCACGTACCGGGGGGGAGAAGGGACGACACCTGTGACCACGGCTTGTCCAGAAGATCGTCGAGGGTAAAACCTCCTACGAGTGGGCTGGAAAGTAAAAGTGATGATGAAAAACAATATATATATATATATACTGACACGCTGCTTTACTTTTTTTGTCCGGGGTGTACGACGTGCTTCAGTTGTTTTGATGTGTACTCTGTTGCCGTACAGCATCGTACACACGTACGGCAGTACCCCGGCCTCACCCCCGTGTCTAGTGAGCCTCGGCGTTTATACAGCGAACAGTCTTGGCGTCAAGCAGGCGGTTCGGCGACAATGGTCGAAACGGTTGAAAGTCGGAAACCGGGAGTCGGCGCCAGATAAAATTCCCTTTGGCGCCCCCGCCGTAGCGAACCTCACGAAGCCTGGACACTGTCTACAGGCCTAAGGGCCATTCGTCTCGGTGAGCCTTTGCACTCCATAATTTTCATATTTTTCTCGCGCATTTGTTGCATCTTTCAGATTACCCCTACCGTTTTTTCCAAATGAGTGAAATCTCAACTTCCTGATTTTTTGTTTCCGAATTATTCACAAATTGTGATAGAACTCGTCCGTATCTTGATCCACATTTCCAATTATTTCCTAACTTGGGATATTCGGGATGAAAAAGCTCTCCGAAAAGACTGGGTACACGTGGAGCTTGTGCCCCCTATAATAAATGAAACAAGACCAATACGATTTTGTAGGCCACATGATTAATGTGGAGACGCCGAAAACGAAACCTAACCAGCTGCGTATGCGATTCCTCCTGGGCATAAACACCGCTCATGGCGTGTACTTTCTACTTAATTTCAGTACGCAACAGTTTTCTTCTCTGATGCAAAAGGTGTACTCGACGACGGCATTTTTTTTTATCATTCTGGTTAAATCTACGTTTGTTTGTTTAGAGTATGCCCCATGGGTCTACAATTTGGTGTTGAGAACTGGGTCAGATTGTTTTTTTTTAGGAACGTATATACGGCTGAGCATTTGCGCTCAGCAAGAACGCCACTCTCAATCCTTTCTGATCACCTTCAAGAGCCTGTGCTCAACGATTACATCGCAAAAACGATAATACTGCAATAACTCGCGAGCCTTAGCAAAACTATTAATATTATAGTAGATTCTTAACGTTGTCGCGTACTATCGCACGCCCGGAAATAACATTGCGACATCTCTCAAATATGCTACGTACATGTCACGTCTAGCAGATGTTGGCACAAAACGTTCCTCAGAAACGTCGCCTGCGTCGAGGCTCTCCCAAGGCTCGCCGACACCGAACTGTGTGACCGTACCTACGTTGATTGTGCCTGGCGAGGGCTGAAATGCCTCTGTTGGATAGAACCGATCTGGGATAGGCGAAAAAACCCCAAGGACAACACGGTAAGAATATTTCCCGGGCGGCGCGATCAATCAATAAACTTAAGGGGATCTATTTAGTTCGTCTGCGGCCAAAACCTTCTGCACAACAGTTGCTCTTGTTCCAAACGAACGTGTCATGGCGCGCCTCAACACTCATTATTTATCACAAGTCGAGCTAGTCGTGGTTTCGGGGAAACGGTGCGCTGATGAAGGAGTCCCGCCATGTACCAAGGCCTATATATTGTACATGTGAACCCTTAGTATGCGTTTTTTATTTCGACTACGGCATTACAAAGCCGTATGCCTAAATACGACGTAATTCCAGACACCAGTACATGTCTATGTTACCCGTGCTGCCACCTGCTGCAGCTGGATCGAACGTCGTCTTCCTTTGTTTCTATCTTCTTTCCGTGCTTTGATCCTATGTGCTCATATTTGCGTTTCAAGTTTTTGTTTTCTGTCCTTCATGTCAGAAATCTGGTGGCGTGGGCTGATGATGATGCTTGATTCGTATCGTCAGACGCGTTCTCTCTGGTGATGAGGCATAGTTGACTAAAGCGGGACGGAAACAGCAGACAGGAGCAAGGTACCACACCGACTAGTAGGTAGAACCTCGCTATACTACATGCACCAGCAACTGCTGCTACCTGGGGGGTGCTATGTTGAGTTGCGCGTCGCCTTGCCTGCTATTTCCCTTGGTCATGGGTCTAACCTAGAGGTGGGTGCCTGTAAGAAAAAGAGTGCAAACCGTTTTTTGGAAACCCAGCAGTCTCGCTCGATATCTAGTTGTCACAAAAAAAAACAGCGTCATTTTTTGCCGGTTTAAACCGGTTAACCGGAGAACAGATAAAATTAGGTGAAACCGGAAAACGGATTATAACAGGCAGAACCATAAATCTTTTTTCTTGATTTTCGTCAGAATTAAACCATGACCAGTACTTTTACATTTAGTAGTTGCAGGAGCATGTTGCATACTGCGTACCTGGTACCTTGGTAAATGTTCACGTCAACCAAAGATCGGACGACAGCTATCAATACAAACACCCTGCTGCACTACCGGTAGCAATAGGTCCCAGCGACAGCTATTTACGTTATAGCAAAATATGAACGTATTTTCTGTATTATATTTCTGTTGTGACATGATGTAGTACAAGGCTATACAATTGGTTGAGCAGTGTTCTAGAAGCACCAAGGTCCGTAAGTACCGAAGCCCTGAATACTCCCAAGAGTATTCCTGAGGCGCTGTACCTGTAGTTTTCCTTGGTGAACAAGAATGAAAGCCCTGAATACCTACCCATAAGAGTATTCCTGAAGCTCGGAAGTTTCTCTCAGTAGATAACCAGCCAGTTCCTGCCTTCACTTCCCTTACCTCTACCCTCGGACACCGTGACACCATTAGTATTATTATTATTATTATTATTATTATTATTATTATTATTATTATTATTATTATTATTATTATTATTATTATTATTATTATTATTATTATTATTATTATTATTATTATTATTATTATTATTATTATTATTATTGTTATTATCATGCAGAATATTCTCGGAAGAATGAGAGAATGTGAGTTTTGTACGTACGTAAGAAGTTCAAGCCAATCAGATGACTGCGGTGATTCACGGTAGCATGAACCGTAGCCATTGGTACACACACCTTGTCTGGTACGTAGCCGCAACCTCCACGTATCAGCGTAGTGAAGCAGAGGCAGAGCTACAGGTCCAAGGTGTGAGACTAGTTTGAGTTCCCACTCACCGGCCCATGCTTTTGAGGGAGTCAGTGGGGGGGAGTTCAATAGTCGCAGTAACGTTTGCGTTTGTTGCTGTATGTTATACGTACCCGGTAATTTCGCTGATGGTGCGACCGGGTGTCGTAGATTGCGCGAGTGGCGGCGTGGGCTAGCCGCCTTCTATTGCGTTTGGTATTTTTTTATGCAAGTGCGGTTTGTTTAGATCATACTATTATTATTGATAAAAGTAAACGTGGCGTTGCTGGTTGACGTGGTGTTGCATCGGCTCGGATTTTGCGCGCAATCTGAAAGTATAGGAGAAGGGGGTTATCCGTATATTAACATTGAAGTGCATTGTGAGTTTAAATGTACTTGTGTTATTCGTGTATGCCTGGAACAAGTGCGTGCCGAATTTTTATCACGTGTGAGGTTATCTTGTACTTGGTGTGGTTTCTCGAGTTATTTGTCACAAACGGCTTTTCTGATAGCGGTTTGGTACGCTGGCGTCGAGAGTACGGTGTCGCCAGTTGGGTTGGTAGTTGACTCGAGTATACGGATGTTAGCGTGGGGTTACCGTTGGGGCAGTCCCGGAGGCGTCACCCCTTCTCCAACCCCCCTTTCCGGGCGGGGGGTTGCGCATTAATATAATACAACTTCGAAAGCAAAGTGCAAATATTAATATTACTATCATTATCATTATCATCATCATCATCATCATTATCATTATCCTTATCATTATCATTATCATTATCATTATCATTATCATTATCATTATCATTATCATTATCATTATCATTATCATTATCATTATCATTATCATTATCATTATCATTATCATTATCATTATCATTATCATTATCATTATCATTATCATTATCATTACTATTATTATTGTTATTATTATTATTATTATTCGTACTATTATTAGTATTTTAATTAGTATAATTATTATGAACCATTATTATGATTGCCATCCGACAATGTGCTGGATGAGCTTCAACGTTCATCACTCAAAACATTCCTCAAAGAAGAAATCTCCGGTAACATAAGAAACCTACGTATGCACAAGATCCATCTGCCTTTTATATCTGCTTTCTCCTATGATTTATCCACGGAACTCTGTTGTCTTTGCTCCTCCATTTCAAAGCCTTTTTATTGTTACTAACTTGAGAAAAATGCAGGTGTCCGGAATTCTAATTGACGTTTTAAAACATAAAAATGGTGTATTAAAGCTCAAATTTTTCCTAACAGAGTGGCATACGCCCGAGGATACATAACATCCCCAACTTCCGCACGATATCCTAGATAACAAATGGTGGTGTATGTTCAACTTATTCTTCGTTGCTGCGTTACACGTCGTACTAGTGCGCTTCGGCAAGGACGAAGATATCGTAAGGGATTCGGGCCAGCTCAGTGATGCTGGAGTAGTGAGAACGGAGGAGCAGGAGCCGTTCGCGTGCTTGCGAAGGGCTCTATGGGGCACGTAGTGCATCGATGAGACAGGAATTTCCTCGAAGTCGGCTGAAGGGCTCGCGACAATGATGACAGTCATCGTGACTGTCTTCGAAACAGCAGGTCCGACGGTTTCGGCAAAAAAGACAGAGACAATGCTTGTACAAACACCAGACCGGACAACCCTCGCACCACCACCGATCGTCATCGAAGCAGCAGGCCAGAGATATAAGCAGACGGCCCAGTTGTTGTACCTAGGCGGCATTATCCACGAAAACGCTGACCTCTCGCTCGAAAGCCGCCGACGGATCCGTCTCATGCGAGCATGCCTCAAACGGTTCGGCCCGGAGTTGTACGATAGGACGACCGCCCCAATAGCTTGAAAGACCGAATACTGAAGGCCGAACGGGTGTGTGACATGGACCCTCAGAGCGGAACACTTTGGCAAGCTCCGAACGGCTCGCCACCAAGTCCTGTTGCGAGTAATCGGCTTCCAGCGTCGACTTCGTATTGACCATACCACCCTCTCGTACGCGAAGGCCCTCAAGATGATACGCTGCGAGAGCATCGAAACGACCATTCGCAAACGGTGGCTCTTCTTTGCGGGGGTAGTGGCACGGCAAAGCAAGGAGCGACAACCCAATCGGGTAATGTTCGGGACAATGGCTGGTGGGGAGAACCCGGGATCTGGCAGACAGTTTGAGACTCGGCATAGACGCATAGTCGAAGACCTTAGGGAGTTCAGAGCCACCGAAGGGTTAACGGAACTTAAGCCTTGGCGTTTGGAATTGAGACCGCGCTGTGGTCCACTGCTGCAAAAAAGTCGGGGAAGTGGTACCGGGGGATCCTCGAAGAAGCCGAACGGTTCATGAGGTAGCACGAGGCTGAGGCTGAGCTTTGTAGGCAGCGCCGTGCATCTGCCGTAGGTGGTGTCCAAGAGAATGGGGGAAGAGGGGGCAACAGGAGGAGTGGCAGAAAACCAGAACAAGGTAATGCGGAGAAGGGGGGGAACAGGAGTAGAAGGGAAACTGCAGTGGACGAAAGTAGGAAGAAGATGGCAGACAGGGTAGCAAGGTACCGGGGAGACTAGGAAGTATGACATGCCTATACTACTCGTGCCACGGACTGGTGCAGCTGGTTCGAACGTGGTCTTCTTTTGTCTTCCTATTGTTTTTGTTTATTTCGTTAAAAACAAAATTGTCTTTTATTTCTTTCTCTCCCTTTCCCCGATGGACAAGCCTTATTGAAGGAGTCGTGTGGCGTTCGTAGGTGGATGACTAGCCGGCTTTGCTTGTTTCGTATCATCTGAGGCCGAGGGGCCGGGCATAGTTGACGAACGCTGGACGGAAGTGGCAGACAGGGTAGCAAGGTGCCAGGCGGACTAGCAGGGAGAACCTGGCTGTGCTACTCGTACCACAAACTGCTGCCGATACCTGGAGAACTCTTTGTGGTTTGGTTTGCCAGTTATTATCCCTTGGTTTTAGTCTTACTCTGTTTACGAGTAGTAGTGGTGTTTTTCTTCCTTTTTTTTTTTTTTTTCCAACTCATTCGTTTCAAGTGTCTGCCACACCCCCTGCAGGGGGGGCACGACGGTTTGTTTCTTATATCTGTTTTCATGTTTCTTTTTCTCTTTCGATTTGTCTTCTTTGTTTTTGTTTTTTTTCTATGTCGTTTGTTTTCTCTATTTCATGTTGTTGTGTTCTTGACATTAAACCGTTCTTTGTACCCGTCGACGTCCAGCACAACCAGTGTCCGTGCCGATTCTTCAATCCTACGAAAAAGATCCAAGTTATGTGGTCACAAAGCTACGCCACAGAGATACTACGTTGCCACGTATGCAATGCAATGGTACGTCATCATACTGCGTACGACAGGCACGACATACATATTTCTGAGCTAGAGAAACCAAACGAAACAAAGAGAAAAAAAAACTAAACAAAGAAGACAATTTGAAAGAGAAAAAGAAACGAAAAAAATATATATAGATAAGAAACAAACCATCATGCCCCCCCCGCGGGGGATCTGGCAGACACTTGAAAATAACGAACTGCGAAAAAACGGAAAAAGAAGAAAACACCACTATTAATAGTCGTCAACAGATTAAGACTAAGAACGAGGGGAAAAAACAGGCAAACCAAACAAAGCACACAGCATCCTGCAGGTAGCGGTAGCAGTTTGAGGTATGTACATTATTGTCTTTTTCCGCGACATGCCGTGGAATGCCGTGGCACCACCTGCGTCAAAACCTTCCACGGCATACCACGGAACCTTCCACGGACTTCCACGGCATACCATGGGACCCTAACCCTAACCCTAACCCTAACCCTAACCCTAACCCTAACCCCAACCCCAACATTAACCTAGGTGCCGTGGACGTTGGGGTGTAGTGGGGGTTGCCATGACATGCCGTGGGGTTGCCATGGAGTGCCGTGGCGGTAGCCGCGGGGGTTGCCATGGTACTACCCATGGCATGTCATGGCAACCCCCACGGCGTGCCATGGAATCTTATGCCACACCATGGGATGCCGTGGTAATGCCATGGTATGCCATGGGCGGTACCATGGCAACGCCACGGCATGCCCACGACAAGTTCAAATAGTGTAGAACCCTGCCTGTCTGCCACCTCCGTCCAGCGTTCGTCAACTATGCCCGGCCCCTCGGCGTCAGACAATACGAAACAAGCAAAGCAGGCTTGCTTGTCATCCACCCACGCTACACGACTCCTCCAATAAGGCGGAGAAAGGAAGAGAAAGAAAATAAAATGAAAATCACATGCATTGCCCACTGCTCTTCTTACTACATTCGTGGCAACGTAGTATCTGGGTGGCGGAGCTTTGTGACCACATAACTTTTATGTCTCTAGGATTGAAGAACAGACACGGACACTGATTGTGTTGGATGTCAACGGGTGGAAAGAACGGTTTAATGTGAAGAAAACGAGGACAATTTTTGGGGTGTGGACATCTCCCGACGGGAGACACGACAGTTTTTTGTGATATTTTTCCTTTTTCTTCCTTGGTGGCTTCGTAAGTCATCCGCGCCAATAATATCAAGATCATTTTCGTGGGTTCGAGTCTCACCGAGTTCATGATCTCAGGGACTATTTCTTGCATAAAAAAAATGATAAGCGGAAAATCGACGAGCAGTGGGAATGCTAAACACTTTTTTTTTTTTTTTTTACTCATCACTTTCACTTTCCAGACCTAATTCGTAAGAGGTTTTAACCTCGACGACCTTCTGGACAAGCCGTGGTCACAGGTGTCTTCCCCTCTACCCCCCGATACGTGCCTTTATTTTTTGTCGCGCATAGGGTTCAGCATTCCCACTGCTCGTCGATTTTCATCGAGTGTAGCTAACTCACGCTCTCGCGCTTTCCGCTAATTAATCTCTTTTATGCAAGAAAAGCCCCTACAAGCATGCAGTCGGTGAGACTTGAACCCTCGAAATTGATCTTGATGGGCACGCGGACCACCTACCAAGCCACCGGGGACGCCGGCTATGCTCTTCAAAAAAGGAAGGCACGTACTCAGGGGAAGAAGGGACGACACCTGTAACCACGGCTTGTCCAGAACATCGCTCAGGGCAAAAGCTCCTACGAGGTTGGTTGGAAAGTACGAAAAGTGATGAGACAAATATATACATACTAAAAAAAAATGTTTCTTTACTTTCTGTCTTGTTTGTTTGTTTTTTATGATTAGATCTCGAATGTTGTTTGTGCGTCGTGCCTGTCGTATCAAGTAAGATAACCATGGCAGTGTTGTCTTCTTTGCTTAATGCATGAATCTCTAACGGGTAGTTTTGTTACCACGTAACTTGAAAAACTCTCTATTGATAGGATTGAAGAATCGGCACCGACCCTGGTAGGACTGCATGTCGAAAGGTATAAACTGTTTCAATACAAAGAACACATTGCTGTCCTCTAGTCTTTCTTTCTTTTCTTGTTGCGCTGATCGACTGATATGATTTTCATTTTATTTATTTCGCTTCCGTTCGTGTAGTGATAAGTCGTGTGGCGTGGGTGGGTGACGCGCCCGATTTGCTTGTTTCGATTTGTCTGACGCGGAGGGGCGGGGCAGAGTTGACGAGCGCAGGACGGAGACGACAGACAGGGTAGCAAAGTACCAGGAGGACTAGCAGGGAGAACCTGGCTATGCTACTCGTAACACAACCTGCTGCCGCTAGCTAGAGGCTGTTTTGTGCTTTGGTTTGCAGGTTATGTTTCCCATTGGTTCTTATTAGTCTTACTCTGGTGACTATTACGGGGGATCCATAGTTAACAGGACCAAATATTGTTAGTAAAAATAGGTAAATATATAGGTTTTTATCTATACCATAGGTCCTATTAACTATGGACCCCCGTAATAGCAGTGGTGTTTTCTTCTTTATTTTCTTGCTCGTAATTTTCAAGTGTCTGCCACATCTCCTGCGGGGGGGCACGACAGTTTGTTTCTATATATTTTTTTTCTTCTTTCTTTTGCTCGTTTGTTTGTCTTCGTTGTTTTCGTTTTTCTGTTTGTTTTCTTCGTTTCTCTATTTTATGGAGTGCGTATTTTTTGCCTGTCGTATCCAGTATGATGGCATGGCATTGCATTGTCCACTCTGTGCTTACTGCATACGTGGCAACGTATAGTATCACCGTGGCGTAGTTTTGGGACCACAGATTCTATAGGCCCTGGCTATCAAAGCTAGTCAAATAGGCTTTCAGGCAAATGGAGATAGGCACGCCGCAGGAGAATTTTGTTTTGAGATAGGCACTATATAAACCAAATCCCTGCAAGCCTAAACGTGCCTGAAACGTGCTTGCCTACTTCAGGCAAATGCCACTTCAGGCAAATGCCTGAAATAATACCTTAGACGTGCCTGAAACCTGAGGAGCCCGCCAAGGCATATATACCATACAAATTTCAAGTAGTTAATGGTTTCAGGCATAAATGCCCATCTCGCCCAACACATGGCTGTAACATGTTTAGAACTGCGCTTACGTTCTTAGAACTGACCCACTTAACGACCTACTTGGAACTAGTCGTGTGCTTTTTCTCTTTGGAACGGCACGCCTTCGTTTGAGGGGACACATTACGCACTACGCATATGCTTGTTTTTAGTTCGGTTAGCCACAAAATTACATAAGAGATATACAATTGCTGTTACAGCAGACGGGGAACATGGAGGTATGATATGTGTAGTACCTACGTATGCATTATTTCCGCAATACGAGCTGGGCCGGGCAAGACGCAAACACAAAGGCTGGACTGGATTTCCGAGACGGATTTTGCGAATCAGAGCCTGCAATATTGACGCGTGCTTTCGAGTAGTACGTCCTATCCGAAATTTATTTACGGGGGTACGTTTTCCTTTATTTTTTTTTATTGTGAGCTAGCCCGATCTTAATAGATTTTTTTTTCTTTTTTTTGCGACAAAGTGAACAAAATAAAATAAAATAAAGTACCATCGAGCATACATTTGATGTACTACTACATAATTCACGTGCCAAAAATTCAAAAAATTCAGACACAAAACCGAAACACTGCGCTGGGAAATCACTATTTTGTATCCCTCATCGTATAATCTTGGCGTTGTACTGCGGACCATGAATACGCTAAACCTCCTGACGGACAACATAATTAGGCGATATTGAGGATATCGATTGTTTCGCCATGCCTCTAGGAATGTTCACAGCGAGAATCAGCGTCATCCAGAGCAGTACAGAGTTTTGGGGGTTGCGTGTAGGCTTTACTGTAGTAGGAAAACATTTACGTGTATGACGGGTTTTATTCGATACCCGGTACGACCTTCCTCGACAAAATCAACACTAATTCCAAAACTTACGGTGGCTGCAAGTAAGTGTGCCGTAGGCTCAGAAACACGGTTGGTTGTCAATGGAGTAAAAATATTTCCAAAGTACTGCAAGACTGCCGATCGAATGAAAATATGTTCTACGGCTGGACCAGTCTGCAGTGTTTATGCTATTTGCGTACACCGTATACATGGAGCATCAGACGCTCTCTGAAAACATGTACCTGGTTTAAAACAAAACGAGCTTATGTTCGCACTATTGTTCATAGAAACAAACCGACAACTTGAAATCCAACTTGTGCACGCGTGGGCGAGCAAACTCTCAAGCCCCGGCGTTGGGTTCTGCACCATCCGTCCAGCCTGTTAAGGTGCTCTGTCGAGGTGAAATGTCTTGGGTTTCACTCGGCGGAGTCGCCTGCCCAGGTAGGTTCTGGTAGTGCTGGTGCTGTTACTGCAGCACCAGATGCTGCTGGTGCTGCAGGTGCCCTTGGTGCGGAGGAACCGCTGCCACTAGGTGCATCTTGCGTGGGAATGAAAGTTGCTGGTATGTGCGTACATCCTTTTCCGGCGGACATGGTACCAGTTATCGTGGTATCTCCAACGCAAATCTTATCTGGTTGCTAGCCGAGCTGTGGCGTTGCGGGGTGCGTTCGCTGCGGGCTGTGCGCTGTGGGTCTGTTCTCTGTGTGCTCTGTGTGCTCTGTGTGCTCTGCCTAGTGCTGTCATTGGTCTGCGGGCTGTAAAGATAACCGCCGTTCCCCTAACTTTGGGAGTTCCTACCAAACGCCGTATTTTTAAGTGCCTTTTTCGTCGTTTTGACACGCCTTGCTTTGCCTCGCAAAATGCAGGTAAGATAGGCACGAAAAGGGTGTTCAGGCGCGTTATTTCAGAAAAGGTAATTCAGATATTCTTGCAGGCATGCCTGAAAGGCCAGGGCCTACCACGGAACTTGTGTCTCTCTAGGATTGAAGAATCGCCACGGACACTGGTTGTGCTGGATGTCGACGCGTAGAAAGAACGGTTTAATGTGAAGAAAACAACAACAACAACAACAAACCAACTCGCGCTCCATCGCACGGGCAGCTCCGCGTTGTGTTGTTGTTGTTTTTCTTCACATTAAACCGTTCTTTCTACCCGTCGACATCCAGCACAACCAGTGTCCGTGCCGATTCTTCAATCCTAGAGAGACACAAGTTCTGTGGTCACAAAGCTACGCCACAGAGATACTACGTTGCCACGTATGCAATGCAATGCCATGTCATCATACTGCGTACGACAGGCACGACATACACATTCCATGACCTAGAGAAACGAAACAAAGAGAAAAAAAAACAAAACCATAGAAGACAATTTGAAAGAGAAAAAGAAACAAGAAAAAAACACACCTGGTACATATATATAAAAAATCAAAATATCGTGCCCCCCCCGCAGGGGATCTGGCAGACACTTGGAAAAAACGAACTGGAAAAAAAAGAAAGGAAAAAGATGAAAACACCGCTACTGTAGTCGTCGTCAACAGATTAAGACTAAGAACCAAGGGAAAACAACGGGCAAACAAAACCAAGCACAAACCATCTTCCAGGTAGCGGCAGCAGTATATGGTACAAGTAGCACAGCCTGGGTCTCCCTGCTGGCTCGCCTGGTACCTTGCTACCCCGTCTGCCACCTTCGTCCAGCGTTCGTCAACAATGCCCGGCCCCTCGGCGTCAGACAATACGAAACAAGCAAAGCAGGCTCGTCATCCACCCACGCCTCACGACTCCTTCAAGAAGGCTTATCAGTCGGAGAAAGGAATAGAAAGAAAATAACGTGAAAATCACATATAGGGTCAGCGCAAAAAGAAGAAATTAAAATGAAACAGAAATAAACAAAAACAAAAGGAAGACAAAAAAGACCACGTTCGAACCAGCTGCACCAGTCCGTGGCACGAGTAGTATAGGCATGTTCTACTTCTTAGTCTGCCCGGTACCTTGCTACCCTGTCTGCCATCTCCTTCCTACTTTCGTCCACTGCAGTTTCATTTCTACTCCTGTTCCCCCCCCTCTCCGCATTTCCTTGGTCGGGTTTTCTGCTACTCCTCTTGTGTACATTGTGATTTACGGACCGCCCCAACCATCTCAACCCTTCTTGATGCCGTCTGCCGTCCCTCTGGCCGCGCCTTCATCCCAGCAGCTGCTGTGTCTTTGTGTAGTACGGCTTCAACAGATATTTGGATATTCCATGTTTTAATAATCAGCGTAAAACAGGACGCACCACTCAGATGTCGAACACAGTTGTGCTTCCTCGGTATGTATGTGCTCACCCCCCCCCGAACCAACACAGCAGTACAACTGGTGAAAAAACAGGTGTCGCGAACACAAAAAGGGCTGTGGTCAAACGCAGGTATATCTGATCGATTTGTGGGCCAAAAGCTGGTACGTGGTACGTACTAAAACCAAGTAAAAAAAAAAACGCGCGCCACGAGGGGTGTTATGTCCCTGAAAATCCGCTGAAAAAAAATAAATGCGCCTTCAGCATTCAGCGTGCCACATGGTCTCCAAAATCTGAATTGTGTAGATTTAGGCTATAGGTACCACGGTATCCATGTTGGACCTACAGAGAGTCACCAGGCTTCGCTAGGTTCGCCACGGCGGGAGAGTCAATAGTATTTACTCTGGCGCCGCCCCCCGTTGACAGCTTTAAAGCTTACAGACAGTCCTCGCGGAACCGCCTGCACGGCACGAAATTATCTTGCCGTACCAAACCTGAGACCACCTCGACGCGGGGTGGTGCGGACGAAATGCCGTTTGTTCACGTTGCTGTAAAGACTGCTGTGAACATAGAATACAGCAGAGTACACATCACAACAACGAACTGAAGAACGTCGTGAACCAGTGAACCCCAAGGAGGCGTCCCCGGTGGCTTGGTAGGTGGTCCGCGTGCCTATCAAGATCAATTTCGTGGGTTCAAATCTCACCGAGTGCATGCTCGTATGGACTTTTTCTTGCATAAAAAATTGATATGCTGAAAACGCGAGAGCGTGAGTTAGCTACATTCGATGAAAATCGACGAGCAGTGGGAATGCTGAACCCTATGCGCGACAAAAAATAAAGGCAAGTACCAGGGGGGAGAAGGGACGACACCTGTGACCACGGCTTGTCCAGAAGATCGTCGAGGGTGAAACCTCCTACGAGTGGGCTGGAAAGTAAAAGTGATGATGAAAAAAAAAAAAAAACAAAAAAAAGGAAGAAAAAGTGAACCAGCGTACGTACGCGTGAATGAATGTTCAAGTACGTACTTTTTATGTACGATTTACGAGTACAGAGTTTATACGCGAATACAGACGAACTTCAAACGAGGGAGTGCAGACGCATACGGGGAGAAAAAAACATGGTATGTATCGCCTCTCTGGTTGGTTAAAAGTCGGCCAGAATCAGTTGGAAGCTATACAGAGAAGAGAAAGTCGGGTTGTACCTTGCTGCTTGGCCTGTTCGAGCCAACATCAGTTACGACGTCAGCCTGGATAATAGGTTTCCTGGGTCGTGTTTTGTAAGTGTTTCAGTATGTAACTAGTTTTGGACGAAAAGTGGCCAGGTATACCTGATTTTCGCTAAAAGCCCCGAACAAGGATACAGAGTAGTCACACATTGTAGACAAGAAACAACACGGGTGCGACTACAGCAGTTAGTAGACCTGTCATGCAGTGTACATGATACCTGGTATAATTTCGTAGTTGTACGTTCAGTACTCGTGGCACGCGTGCGGTGTTTTTCTTCCTTCAAGACCTCACCCCCGATGTCGAGAGACGAAACATCTGACGCTCGCTATTTTGCGCCACGACGCTCCGGACACCCCCCCCCCGGGTCAACCTCATTTCTCGAATATACAAAATACAATCACTTCTGTTTCTTAAAAAAACAAAATTCAATTTCCTTTCCCGGTTACAGGTACCTTTCTGGCACCCATATTCTTGTTATGTTTCACAATCATTGTTGTCCTTTCACAACAGCACATCTCTGAAATGCGAGCCTCCACTAACGCAACCCTGACAAAGGTATCGTGACACACTAGTGCAAGGTCATACTTTTTTCTTCTTTTTTTTTAATATATCCCTTAAATAGCAACTCGAGGTCAAAACATATTTTTCCGGCGTCTTGTTTTGATGATGCACCCTTCGAGGGTCCGCGAACGTGCGCTCGTTCGACGAAATGGTTCGGACTTGAAAACATGCAACCCTCAGTCGACTACATACCAGATATGTACTGAAGGGACGGCGCAGCGGGTAGTGGGGACGGGCTTTCGATAAGTTGCCGACAACAAGGCAAACGACTCGGATGTTGGGATCGCAAAGAGGGAAGAACATCGCGCTTTGGCATACGGGCTCGCGGACGGTCAGGATAGAGATGAGGGGTCAGGTACAGCAACGCGTGCATCTAAACTTAGCTCTTTTGATAGAATGACGTTCGACTGCAGCTGGTCTAGGTACATCACTATATGACGTATGCATGCACACATGCACATCCTCTTATCAATTTTGCCTCACCTGTCAGTCCCCGTCGATTTCGTCAGGGCTCCACGGTTTTCACAGCGTCACTCAATGCTCTTGATGGTGTCTGGAAATAACCCGCCCTGACCTGATCAGTGACAAAGTCGCGACCACCGTGCGAAACGAGCCTTCCTGATAACTCCTGGAATCGAGTTGTTGTTGTTGTTGTTGTTGTTGTTGTTGTTGTTGAAGCACAACCAGTGCCCGTCGGTAGTTTTAAGTCCTCGAATGCGACAAACTATCGTGATTTTCACAACTTCGTTGCGCTCAGGTTGGCCGGTTACATCTCTTGTTTCTCATCCTTTCTCTTTTCAACTGTAGTAAGAGCTGTTATTTTTAGTAGTTTATTTGTGGTTCTTGAGTTCCTGCCGCATGCCCTGCAGGGGGGGCATGACTGGAGGATGCTTTGTTCGTCGGTTGGCCTGTTATCTTCCCTTCGTTCTTTAGTCCTAGATTTTGTTTTTTATGTAGTATGCGGTAGTGCTGTAAATTTTACTTGTTCTTTAGGGGTGACGACATCTCCTGAGGAGAGAGAGACGAAAAATATTAATTATATATATATATAATACTTGTATACGTTCCTTTTATACCATGCCGGCGTCCCCTTTGGCTTGGTAGGTGGTCCGCGTGCCTGTCAAGATCAATTTCGTGGGTTCAAGTCCCACCGAGTGCATGCTCATAGGGACTTTTTCTTGCATAAAAAAATGATAAGCCGAAAGCGCGAGAGCGTGAGTTGGCTACATTCGATGAATATCGACGAGCAGTGGGAATGCTGAACCCTATGCCCGACAAAAAACAAAGGCACGTACCGGGGGGGAGAAGGGACGACACCTGTGACCACGGCTTGTCCAGAAGATTGTCAAGGGTAAAACCTCCTACGAGTGGACTGGAAAGTAAAAGTGATAAAAAACAAAACAAAACAAAACAAAAATACCCTTCTAATTGTTTCTTTGCATACTTTTTTTTTTTAGACAGTTTGTGGTGCCTTTCGCACGACATTGCGTTGTCTATTCTGCTTACCGCATAATAAACAAGTATCTCCTTGGCGCCCAGCGTAGTTTTCTTACAACATAACCTGATAGTTGTTGTTGGGTTTTTTTTCTCACATTAACTCGCCAATGAAAGAGTCCGTGGTCACACAAAGATGCTGGAGCCTCAGGATGATCCGACAAACAAAACTACAGTAGTAACTCGAAATTCGGCAGCCTATAAATACACGAGACGAAGATGGCGCACACACAAGACGAAATCATTGTGCAAAGTGAACTATTAAATATCATCGCCGCGCGTATATCCTCTCAACTACAAATTATAGTGCCCTCGTTACCACAGCTAACCAACTCGTGAATACTGACTACAGCGGTTGCTGTCTGGGGTGCTAACTGCATCGTACGAGACGTACGGTGGTAGCCGTGAACACGGAAAATAATATGCCAACTGTCTGGGGTGCTGGCAGAGTGACGACTCGCGGACAGGCAGCGAAAAATAAATAATCGAACCGAACTCCACCACACAACTATCAATGATCGCCAGATCCTAATCCTAAGTCTGACAAAGGGTGCAGCACAGCGGTGATACCACGTCCCTGATAATTGCAGGGGTCATTCCACACGAATGGTGTACAACTCGCCAATACTGCAAAGACCATCGACGTTAAAAAAGTTTACATACTGCTGCCTCGTGAAAAACAAAAACAAAACAAAAAATTATCACTGCTTCTATAAAAACTCTCAATGTGGACGACAGGGTGCGTAGATACCGTCAATCTCCGATCACCAATACCAACCATAAATATACGATAACCAACGTCCGGTCTATGAGATCCGTCATCACTGATAGACCGTGATAATGGTTGACGTTCAAGCCATGAAGTCCGAACGCGCCAGGAAGAAAATGGCCCTTCGACTAACTATTGTGGAAAATGTTTGAAGGGGTCTCCCAACTGGCTTTTTTTGCCGAAAACCCGCGATTTACTCAACGGGACTGTCAAAACACCGGTAGATTCCTCGGGATGCTCCCCTTATCTTTCCGAGAGCTTTCTCTAGCACGTTTCTACTTCTCCAGAGTCATCGTAGGACTGTTCGTCCATGTTTCTAGTTCTGAGGACATCGTGCTTTCTCGTAAGAATTTCTCGAGGATCCACTATCTCTGGCCCCAGTTATGACCAACAGTCTTATTTTAGACCATCCTCAGAAAAGTGATTGGCAGCTCCAAAATTGAAATTCGGACTCTGGAGAATCAGGAAATTGTTGCTAAAGGCTCGCAAGAGACTACGAGGAGCATGTTGGGGAGTCTATCGGTGTTTTTGGCTTTCCCGCCGAGTAAAACGCGTATATTCGGCCTAAAACCCCAGTTCTGAGAGCTCAGAAATAATTTCTCATCATAGTCGGTCTTCGTAGAAGGACCCGCACTCTCAAAAAAAAATTAAATTCTCTCCTTGCGAGACTCGAGGGAGGCTTGTAGAGGCACCTCGATGTCACATATTACAAAAGAAACGTTGCACGTCAAGGCCTCGGCCAACCCCGTCCACGACGAGGACAAGGCTGACATCTGCAACGGAGAAACCCTCCGTAGTGGCGTTGACGAGTACTGAACTCTGGTAACAAAAATAAAATGAAAATGGGCAAGAACAAAGGCAGCAAATCGTACGCCGCAGCGGTAGCTTGGGCGGACCGTAAACCTGTAGCGTCCGAACAGGGGGCCCCTTCCGGCTTTTAGTTGTTATTGTTTTCTTATTTAAACCGTTCTTTCTACCCGTAGACATCCAGCGCAACCAGTGTCCATGCCGATTCTTCACTCCTAGAGAGATACGTACAAGTTCTGTGGTCACAAAGCTACGCCACAGCAGCAGGCCAGAGGTATAAGCAGACGACCCAGTTCTTATACCTAGGCGGCATTATCAACGAAAACGCTGACGTCTCGCTCGAAATCGACCGACGGATCCGTCTCATGCGATCATGCTTCAAACGATTCGGCCCGGAGCTGTATGATAGGACGACCGCCCCCCTTAGCCTGAAAGTCCGAATGCTGAAGGCCGAGGTGATTGAGACCCTGCTGTACGGGTGTGTGACGTGGACCCTCAGAGCGGAACACTTTGCCAAGCTTCGAACGGCTCATCACCAAATCCTGTTGAGAGTCATTGGCTTCCAGCGCCGCCTTCGAACTGACCATGCCACCCTCTCGTACGCGAAGGCCCTCAAGATGACACGTTGCGAGAGCATCGAAACGACCATCAGCAAACGGCGTCTCTTCTTCGCGGGGGGGGTGGCACGGCAAAGCAAGGACCGATTACCCAGTCGGGTAATGTTCGGGACGATTGCCGGTGGGGAGAACGCGAGACCTGGCGGACAGGTTAAGACTTGGCAGAGTTGCATAGTCGAAGACCTTAGGGAGTTCCGAGTCACCGAAGGGTCAACGGATCTTGCTCCCTTGGTGTTTGGAGTTGAGACCGCGCTGTGGCCCACTGCTGCAAAAACGGCGGGGAAGTGATACCGGGGGATCCTGGAAGCAGCCGAACGGTTCATGGTGAGGTGGCACGAGGCCGAGGCTGAGCTGAGTAGACAGCGCCGCGCATCCGCCGTGGGTGGTGTCCGAAGGAATGGGGGGAGGAGGAGCAACAAGAGGAGTAGCAGAAAACATGACCAAGGGAACGAGGAGAGGGGGGGGAAGAGTAGAAGGGAAACTGCAGTGGACGAAAGTAGGAAGTAGACGGCAGATAGGGTAGCCAGTTACCGGGCAGACTAAGAAGTAGAACATGCCTATGCTACTCGTACCACCAACTGGTGCAGCTGGTTCGAACGTGGTCTTCCTTTGTTTTCCTGTTGTTTTTGTTTATTTTTGTGTAATTTTATTTTCTTCTTTGCGCTGACCCTATGTGATTTTCATTTCATTTTCTTTCTCTTCCTTTCTCCGATTGATAAGCCTTATCGAAGGAGTCGTGTGGCGTGGGCGGATGACGAGTCTGCTTTGTTTGTTGTCTGACGCCGAGGGGCCGGGCATAGTTGACGAACGCTGGACGATGGTGGCAGACAGGGTAGCAAGGTACCAGGCGAGCCAGCAGGGAGACCCTGGCTGTGCTACTCGTAACATAAACTGCTGCGGCTACCTGGAGCATTCTTTGTGCTTTGTTTGGTTTGCCTGTAATTTTCCCTTTGTTCTTAGTCTTACTCTGTTGACGACTAGTTTCTCTAGGTCATGGAATGTGTATGTCGTGCCTGTCGTGCGCAGTATGATGACATGGCATTGCATTACATACGTGGCAACGTAGTATCTCTGTGGCGTAGCTTTGTGACCACAGAACTTGTATCTCTCTAGGTTTGAAGAATCGGCACGGACACTGGTTGTGCTGGATGTCGACGCGTAGAAAGAACGGTTTAATGTGAAGAGAACAACAACAACAACAATGGTGTTTTCTTCTTTTTCCTTTTTTTTTCTACCTCCTTCTTTTCAAGTGTCTGCCAAATCCCCTGCGGCGGGGGTACGATGGTTGGGTGATATGTACACATATACCAGGTATATATTTGTTTCTTTTTTCTTGTTTCTTTTTCTCATTCGAATTGTCTTTGTTTTTGTTTATTTTTCTCTTTGTTTCGCTTACTTTCTCTAGGCCATGTTGTGTGTATGTCGTGCCTGTCGTACGCAGTATGATGACATGGCATTGCATTGCATACGTGGCAACGTAGTATCTCTGTGGCGTAGCTTTGTGACCACAGAACTTGTATCTCTCTAGGATTGAAGAATCGGCACGGACACTGGTTGTGCTGGATGTCGACGGGTAGAAAGAACGGTTTAACGTGAAAAAAAACAACAACAACAACAACTTTCCGGACTTTTCCAACAAATTTGTGTTTCATGTTGATGCTATTGAGGCAGGAGCAGGAGCATTCCTGGCCCAACAAAACGGCGACGACCTCTCTCAATTATCGCATATTTCTTCCAAAGTCCAACTATAACCGACGACACTATTGGGCACACAAAAAAAATGCTACGCAGTCGTACTGGAAGTACAGCATTGGAGACCCTACTTGTGGGGGAAACACTTCGAGTGTTTGACTGATCATGCAGCGTTGCGAAACCTCTTCAAAATGCAGGACACTAGCAACATGTTGTGTCGCTGGGCAATACCCATTACAATCATACCATAATACTGTGAAACATGAACCTGGGAGATTACACTCTGTACCAGACACGCTGTCGCGGTTATTTGCTTTTGAACACCATCAGGAGATGGCAGATTCAAACTTGCACCCATCTGTAGAAATGTTCCAGATGACCCCGCATTACATACAGCGATACCCCCCAGACCATATGAAGTGTCAACAGATAAACTTGATGACGTTCAACCGGTCGGGAAGCAATCGCGAACTTTTTCACTTAAAATCGGTGTATATTAGTGCTACTAACGTGCTCGAATCGGTAGAACACGGAAAATTACGTGAGAAGCAAACCGCTGAACACGCCCCATATATTCAATATATAGTGGATGACATCGCACCACTTCCGACACAGGAAACGAAAACAACCATGTCATGCTATTCAGTACAAGACGGGTTGCTGTTCAAGTCGTATGGCAGGCCACCTCAGGAAGAGAAGCACGTTTCGTGATCAGTTAGTGCTTCCCAAAGCCCTAACAGGACTGGTTCTGCACGCAAACCACGCCCACTTTATCCGGGGGCCACCTTGCATTCCGATCAACGTACGACAAAATTCGCCAGAAATACTGGTGGCCGACAAAAAATCGTGACGTACGCGACTGGCGCTAAAAATGTCAAGCATGTCAGCGTCGGAACACGGCACACAACCAACCAAAGCTACCCGCGGGACGCCGTTTGAAACAATATCTCTTGACTTAGTCGAATATACCGCACGATCTGTTTCAGCCGCCGGTGTGAAATGCAAATACGTGCTCACAATAATGGACCATTTAACGAGGTTTGCAATTCTAACACCAATATCAAATAAGTCTGCTCGTGTAGTCGCACAAGCAATCATTGATCGAATCATAGATATCTTCGGACCACCCGACGCAGAATATTCTCGGAAGAATGAGAGAATGTGAGTTTTGTACGTACGTAAGAAGTTCAAGCCAATCAGATGACTGCGGTGATTCACGGTAGCTTGAATCGTAGCCCTTGGTAGACACACCTTGTCTGGTACGTAGCCGCAACCTACACGTATCAGCGCAGTGAAGCAGAGGCAGAGCTACAGGTCCAAGGTGTGAGACTAGTTTGAGTTCGGGATGTCCGACGAGAGCAAGTCGCCGGAGGCCACGGCCAATGCGTCTACTATTGCGCGCGAGGCGCAGGCTGCGAGGTTTGCTGCACAAACAGAAGTTGAGGCGAACGCTCGTGCTGCTGTAGCTGCTGTGCAAGCGGAGGTAGACGCACGCCGTGTTGGGATAGCCGCGGCCGAGGCTCGCCAGGCCGCGGAAGACGCTGCGTCCATCCGCCAGGCCAACGCTGCGGCTGCTGTTGCCACCACTGCGGCTTCGGCTGGTCCTTCATCTATGCCGGCAGTCTCGGGGGGAGCAGTATCGACGGCTGACGTTCTGCATTGGCAAAACCAGGTGGCATCCGAGTTTTCCAGAATCGACACGGATATACTCGATGTCAAATCTACACTGGACAACGTGCTCCTGTCTGTGGCTGGCCTTCGGGACGCCGTCACCAGCAGCGTATCCAAGATCGCCAATAACGAAGTGCTCCTCCAGCAGTTTGTTGACAATTTTTCCGACCGCGAGCCTTCTGTGCGGGACAGCGGAGATGCGAGGGAGCGCCATGTACAGAAATCGCAGCTCACCGACGACACGGCCATGTGGAAAAAAATGTCATCTCGCAAACACTGGCTGCTTCGGGGACGCTTGCCCCCGAACCTCGGCGAGTCGGCCGCGGATATCCAGTCGTTTTTGGGGGGAGAGCGTCGATGTTACGGCGGCGGTGGCAGCTCAGCTTCGTGCCATCAGCAATTTTGACGTGGCCTTGTATGGGCCACGTGCCGATCGCCCGGTTGACCACCTGGTCATGGTCGCGGACCGCCTGGATCTCCTGCGCCAGGCTCTCATGGCGGTCCTTACAGTTGGACTCTCGGCGGAGGTCGCCGACGACCGCGCGTGCCTGGACCGGCTGGCACCCGTCAACACCTCCTTTACATCCGCGGCTGCTGGTCTGCGCCGTCACACCCTCAGCAATATCTTTCTGCTGTCCAGCTCCACGGCGAGGGCCGTCATGAGCGAAATGGTGAACGACGACTTACGTCTTTGGGTGAACGACCTGATGAGGTTCGCCCAGCAAGTTCGTCCGTTGACCGTGCCCCCTCAGTTGGACGCGGTGTTCGACGCGCCGCCTGTCCCTGCCTTCAGTCGCACGCTCTCCTTTTGCTCGTCCGGGGGCGACGTTCTGAGGCTTGTCGAGGGTCTCCAAGGTCCACGCGACAGTCGGGATGGGGCATACAAGCGGAGCCAAAGCCTCGCCCCCGCCAGGATGGGTCCGCCCAGAAAGAAGAACGCCCCGCTGTGCAGGATGTTTTCGTCCACGGGTCGATGTCGGTTCTCCGACTGCAAATTCGTGCACGCTAATACCCCGTCCGACGCCTCGTCTCCTACGGCGCTCCTCGATGGGAGATCGGCGGCACCGGCCGGGGTAATGCGAGGAGGCGCGGAGGCGCAGGCTGGTGGGTCGCGGGCTATGGTGCTCCGCCCAGGCGGGGGTCGTGGGGGGGCCGGGGCAGGTGGCGGCTCTGGTTCGGGATGAAGACACGGGCCCTTCCTGTCGGTTGGGCCAACACTGGGGGGGGGGGGGCGGTGGCGGCGCGGGCAGGTGGCGGAGCGGCGACGGCGCTTGTCGCCAGCGGCGGAGCGGGCACTCGGCTGGCAACCCACGAAGGAGGGGGGGGGGGTTGCGGGGGCGCGCTTTAGGTGCTCTGGCTGGCGATGGCGGTGTCGGGCGAGATCGCGTCGCGGTGACTCCGGGTTCGGTTCCCTTCCCAAAGCAAGGTACGGATATGGGCGTGCGTGCGAGTTATTTGCCCGGTGACACGGTGTGTGTGCAGGGTGATGGGTCCGTGGACCCGGTGTGCGTGCAGGGTGCGGTCGGTGACGTGCGTTTGGAGGCGATCACAGATGAGGTAGATGCGTGGATCGCCGCTCGGGAGGTAGTGGCGCAGGCAGTATCTGGGCGAGGCTCAGCGAGCCTCGATCAGGTCGCTTCGCTCAGCTCCTCATTCTTGCGACGGTGTCAAGGCAGTGTTTCCTCTTTTCCTGTCCACCATCGGCGCCTCATTGTTCGCTTCACATATTAACGTTGCCGTCGTACAGCACTGGTTTGGTGAGATAAACAAATTCCCCCGTATTTCTTTGTTGCTTCGTGTGCTGGCGCCAGGCGCGCCTGTTTGCGTTGCACGAGGGGGGGACTTGACCACAGAACTCGCGTATGGTAATCACCCGGGCGTTGCCATGCATACTGTGGCTATCCATGATAAGATATGCGCAGACGTTGTGCACGGCCGAGCGGTGGTGTTTGAAGTGCGATTTGCAGACGAGATCCAGGGTCTTCGCGTTTCACCGCTGAGCGTCGTTCTCGAACCCAAGTTAAGGATTATTCACGATCTCACGTTTGCGCGCGGGAATGGTCGAACCAGTGTTAACGGTGACACCGACTTTGACTCCGCGCCATCGTGCGAGCTCGGACACGTGCTTCGTGATGTGCTTTTACGGGTGTTGTTTTTGCGACAGAGGCACGGTATTCGCGCTCGGATCCTGCTGTGTCGTGTGGACGTTAAAGACGCTTTTCGGCAGGTTTTGGTTGATCCGGCAGGCGCATCGACCTTTGGATACGTTTTCGGCAATCGCGTTGTCGTGGATTTGCGCTTGCAATTTGGTTGGCGTAATAGTCCTGGGTTTTGGGGGTTGATGGCCTCTGCGCTCGAGCATGCTCACACCCACACTACGTTTCAAGGCGCAGATGTTTCCCCACAAGGGGCTGCCGCCGTTTCGCACGTTGAACTCTCCCCGCCGCGGGGAGTTCAGGTTGTTGCTATTCCGCGTGATTGTGGGCCCGTTCCTGGCGCAGGAGGCCTCACCGGAAGCAATTTTTTTTGTGAGGTACTACGTTGACGATGGCATTCTCGTCGAGTTGCAATGGTGGCCGGACGGCCAACGTTGCTTGCGTGCTGTACAGTCGCTGGCGTCGGACCATTTTCGCTTGTTGGGCGAACGTGGTGTTTCCGATCCACCCCTCTTGTCAGCCAAGAAAATAACTAACTGGGACACGCGACTCGAAGTCTTGGGATGGATTATTGATACTGAAGCGCTTACTGTTACGTTGCCGTCGCATAAGCGCCTCAAGCTGCGCGATATCCTCGCGGAGTGGCCCTCGTCTCGTGCGTCCGCTTCAGCGAAGCAGGTGTCACAGTTAGTTGGCTTTCTCATGCATGTGTCCTTTGCTGTTCGTCCGGGGCGCTTTTTCGTTAACCGCTTGTTGGCTTCGGTTGGTATGCCGCGCATTGCCGCCGGAGCTGATTTTGATTGTCGTATGGCAAACCCCGGGCGGCGTCTCGCCCTGGGACCCGAGTTCCACGGTGACCTCGAGTTTTGGAGGTGGTTCGTTGAGGAAGGGTTGGACGCGCGCGGCGGAACCTTGTCGGCTCCGATGTATCATTTGCTTGAGCGCCCCCCTAGACGTACTCTGTTTTCGGACGCATCTAAAACCGCTGTCGGGGGGTTTTGTCTTGAAACTGGTGTGTACTGGCGATACGAGCTTGACGCAGGGGAACGGGCTCGATTTTGTGGATCGAGCAAGTCCGTTGCAGATGAGAACGATATATCAATTAATGTCCTCGAACTGCTGGGCATGGTCGTTTCTGCATGGGTTCTCGTCTCTGCGTGTGCTGAAAGTCCGTTCGAAATGGGGGATTGTGTGTTATTGCGGGGCGACAACGAGGCAGCCGTGGAGTGGGTGCGCCGTTGTCGCGGGGGCAAGGAGCCGAGATCTGGCGCATTAATGCGCCTTCTTGGTGTGCTCGAACTGTCCTCTGGTTGGCACTTTGACGCAAAACACGTACGGGGCATTTTTAACGTGGCCGCTGATGGTATCTCACGGTGGGACTGTGCTTCCGTCCTCGCTAATCTGCGTGCCGTTCGACCCGATATTCCGTGGCAGGAGCAGGACCTGGGGGATGCGGGCACAGACCTCTGTACTTCGGTGTTGGCCTCGAACTCATGCGAAATGCCATTGCGACCTCGTCTGAACGCACTTATCAGGGGCATTTTGGCGCGTGGGTAGACTTTCGGGTACGGTGTGGCATGTCTGTATTCCTAGACCGGTGCGGCGACAGCATGACCAACGTGTGGCATTTGTTCGAGTACGTCGCGTACGCTTTTGCCACCAAGAAATTGCGGTCGGCAACCATCGAGAGTCATTTGTCAGCGATCAAGTTTTTTCATCGTATTTCACGAGGGTTCGAACTGGACACTACTCATCCGGTTTTGGTTAATGTACTCAAAGGCGCCGCTCGTTCGCATGCCGACGCTGGTAACCAAGCAACCGTTCGTAGGCCGGTTTCGTGGGAAATGTTGATCGCGGGCGAGAAATTGATATCTACGTGGCAGACGGGGGGTCGCGTCTTGTGGCTTGCCCTCTGCGCTTCATTTTGTTTTTTGACTCGCGCCTCGGAAATGTTTGCGGAAACTCGGTCACGTGTGCATGAGACGTATTGTTTGCGACGGGCCGACGTAGCCTTTTTTCGCGGAAAAATACAGCTCACAGTTGCGCAGTGGTCCACCGCGGACCGCGTAGAGGTTCGGTTTCGTGGGTCGAAAGGGGACCAACTGCGAAAAGGGGCGGTTCTAACGCGCGTACGTTGCGGTCCGGCGTTGCGCGTGGGCGAAGGTGGCGGTGCTGTCGATCTCATGATCGAATTGATGTCCTGTTATCTGTTTCTTCCCTCGTCGGCCCCCCTTGCCGCTTTCAGCGTTGGTAATGGCAGATGGTCCATGTGGACACAGCAGCAAGCGACGACAGCTTTGCGGAAAGTGGTTGCGATGGCGGGCGTGCGTGCGGAGGAGTACGCTCTGCACTCTCTGAGGATTGGGGGCGCAACACACTTGTCGGCGGGGGGGGCGACACCAGAGGTGTTGCAGCGTGAGGGCCGATGGGCGTCCGATGCGTACAAGGCGTATGTTCGCAGTCACGGAAAGGATGCCAGTTGGGTAGCAGACGTTATGGCCCAGGAAGGACTTAGCGGTGGGATCCAGCCGGGCCAGAGCACTGAGTGGGGGCGAGTTAATTCACTCCGAGTGGTGAATGGGCAGAAGTAAAAAAAAAAAAATAAAAAAAATGGTAAAGTGTGTTATAACATGCGTTCCCTATGAGATTGCAAGTGGGAGGGGAAGGGGTAGTAAGAACACATCAGTAAATAGGGTCAACTCCCATGTGTGATGGAGGCTGGCTTCGAGAGTTCTGTGTCGCCAGTTGGGTTGGGAGTTGACTCGAGTGTACGGATGTTAGCGCGGGGTTGCCGTTGGGGCAGCCCCGGGGGGGTCACCCCTTCTCCAACCCCCCTTTCCGGGCGGGGGGTTGCGCATTAATATAATACAACTTCGAAAGCAAAGTGCAAAGCAGAATATTCTCGGAAGAATGAGAGAATGTGAGTTTTGTACGTACGTAAGAAGTTCAAGCCAATCAGATGACTGCGGTGATTCACGGTAGCTTGAATCGTAGCCCTTGGTAGACACACCTTGTCTGGTACGTAGCCGCAACCTACACGTATCAGCGCAGTGAAGCAGAGGCAGAGCTACAGGTCCAAGGTGTGAGACTAGTTTGAGTTCCCACCCACCCGCCCGTGCTTTTGAGGGAGTCAGTGGGGGGGAGTTCAATAGTCGCAGTAACGTTTGCGTTTGTTGCTGTATGTTACACGTACCCGGTAATTTCGCTGATGGTGCGACCGGGTGTCGTAGATTGCGCGAGTGGCGGCGTGGGCTAGCCGCCTTATTTGGCGTTTGGTATGGTTCGATGCAAGTGGGGTTTCTTTATATCATACTATTATAGTTGATAAAGTAAACATGGCGTTGACGTGGTATTGCATCGGCTCGGATTCTGCGCGCAATCTGAAAGTATCGGAGAAGGGGGTTATCCGTATATTAACACTGAAGTGCATTGTTGGTTTAAATGTATTAGTGTTATTGTATATGCCTGGTACAAGTGCGTGTCGAATTTCTCACGTGTGAGGTTATCTTGTACTTTGGTGTGGTTTCTCGAGTTATTTGTCAGAAACGGCTTTTCTGATAGCGGTTTGGTAGGCTGGCTTCGAGAGTTCTGTGTCGCCAGTTGGGTTGGGAGTTGACTCGAGTGTACGGATGTGAGCGCGGGGTTGCCGTTGGGGCAGCCCCGGGGGGGTCACCCCTTCTCCAACCCCCCTTTCCGGGCGGGGGGTTGCGCATTAATATAATACAACTTCGAAAGCAAAGTGCAAAATCCTTTATTTAAAATCAAAGCCCAGAATTCGAATATATAGCGATTCTCCAGTTGCAGAGCATACTCGGATAAAAGAAAACCCGCTCAACGCCAGATCGTCCATAGGCAAATTCCGTTTCAGACGCTGTACATTCAACATGCACGTCATGCTCAGCATGCACAGCCCCATTGAGCGCGACAACTGGGCGTCACTCCTACCGTTAATACAGTTGGCCCACAATTCGTCATTTAGTACTGCGGTACAGGAAACACGTTTCTTCCAAATGTTCGGTAGACCAGCACGATTACCGGTAGACGTTATCCTTGGCATCCCTTACGAAGGAAGCACAGCAGATACCGAGGAATTAGCACATCAAACACTGGACAATTTACAAATTGACTTCGAGCTAGCGCGCCGAAACGTTTTAGAACGTACAGCGAAACAAACGGCCAGGAACGAAAAGTTATCGCCGTACCCCGTGTTTCATCGTGACCAACAAGTTCTAGTATTATATCGACCATATCAGCATTCGGATGGCCCAAACACAAGCTGTTGTTGCCGTGGAGAAGACCATACGTAATTTTGCTCACAGCTGTCACCCGTGGTGTACCGAGTGAGCCGTAGGAACGAAACACGAGAAGTATCCGTGCACCTCGCCCACCTAAAATGCTACCATCCGCGGGAAACACCACCAGCGCCACAATTTGACGAGGTGACTGAGTTGTTTTTAGAAAACTAATCTCTCTGCCCGCGTTGGACCATCCTGATGAAGCTCAACCAAGAATTGAGTCAGATGTCGTCGACAAAGTGGTCGGTCACAAGCTTGGACCGGGCAGCAAAATTATGCACAATTTTAAATACCGCTTGCGCCTTAGGAGATATGGCCCCGAATCAGATATCGAGCATCGCCCAGACGAAGAACCACAATGTCACGCATTAATAGTCGCATACAGAAACAAAAACGGTTTACACATCGCGTCTCCCGAAAACACCACGTCTCGCGACGTCAAAAAGCGGAAAAGGCAAAATTGTGGGGATTGAGTATCGCATCAACATAAGGAGGTCCATCACGAGCAACCAGTGATTTTCATGTTGTGCTGAGGCAAAAATATCTTGAACGAAAAGGTAACTAGAGGGCATCACCTATGGAAGGAAACAAATAGGGATACCAACGGTGACGAGAGTAGCAACGATACTTTGTGCTCTATCAACAATTGTTTGGGCATTTGTTGACAAGGAAGATGTCTCGCAATAGAAGTCTCTGTCTCAGGAATCCGAGAATAAGGAAACGACATTTTGCCGGAATCCACAAAAAAAAGAGCAGATCGAAATACCACACGAGTATATACCACCGTGTCAACAAATACTATAGTTCGAAAGGACGCAGTGCCACCACAAAACTCTCAGCGACACTATGTGGGCGAAACGAGGTCATCTCCCAAGTGGTCCGGTCTCGGGAACTTACCCCGCACAATTCGATGTCCAGGCATGCGCACGCCGAACAAATTAAAGACATCAAATCTGGCACTTGCCTCGTAACAACATAGTACCTTGTTCGAGCAAGGAGATATCAGAAATATTCGCCCGTGTCGTAATATATAGGCAACCAACACGAGGAACGCCGTCTGAGTGTGGCCACACGACAGGTACGAAGTGTTGAGGTTAAAAACAATGAAATGGGACAACCATTGCAAGTCCGATACTTAGCTGCCGGCATTCTAACGGGACTGTACGAATCCCAACACTCACTACCGTGTTTTCTCAACACGAAGTGTGCTGTCGTAGACAGTTAGGGGGGGGGATTTAGGTACAGACAGCGAGCAGTGAAGAAGAAGACGGTACGTTCTCCTGTCAAGGCTCCGTCTACCACTAGCGTTCCCTCTCGAATTATCGCCCCAAAGTCACATACACATCCTTAGCAAAGATGGACTTGAGGCGCATAGAGGGGGGGGCGATGTGGAGGACAGGGTACGTAGATACCGTCAATCTCCGATCACAAATGCCAACCATGCAGATACGTTAACCAGCGTCCGGTCTATGAAATCTGCCATCACTGATGGACCTTCATACTGGTTGACGTTCGGGCCATGAAGTCCGAGCGCGCCAAGGAGAAAAGGGTCCTTCGGACCCGCACTCTCACAATTTCAATACGTTCTCTCCTTCTCCTTGCGAGACGCGAGGGAGGCTTGTGGAGGCACCTCCTTGCCACATATCACGAACGAAAACGTGCACGTCAAGGCCTCGGCCAACCTCGTCCAAGACCAAGACAAGGCCGACACCTGAAACGGAGTCACCCTCCATATGAAGGATTTAAGAATCGGAACGGACACTGGTTGTGCTGGATGTCGAGGGGTAAACAGTTTGATGTCAAGAGTCAAGAACACACAAACTAAACGGTTGTAAAAAACAGTAAGTACTCCTGCATGTAAACAGAGTTAGACTCATAACCAAGAAAATATGTAGGCAAACCGAAGGACACAAAAAACGCAATCTGCGCCACCAAGCTAGGGACGCGAAGAGCGGCGACAAGGGGGTAATGGTGGGGCAGTCGTACCAACAGCTGTCGACGAAAGCACAAACAAAATTATTTTAGGGGTCAATGCGTATCGGTTCGACTAACCCTCGAGTTCTAGCAGTTTTTGTTTGTCTCTTCTTCAGCTGAAATAACTGCAACGGCGGCGGGCGCGACAGCGCAAGTTCCGACACTTGACACCGGTCAAGACGAGAGTAGGAACGAGACGGCTGTATGAGTGTGGCTACGTTGTCAAATCGATTTTCTAACAAAGACGGGCACCCATCTTATATATCCGCCTGGAGTACGACTTCTCTTTTCCCCTTTCTCGTATCGTATTTCTCTTTTTGCCGTGTGTCTCGTTTAGTTTCCTTCCCCTCCGCCGCTCCAACGCTGGTTTATCTCTCTCGTCCGTGTAACTTCGTCCGTGCAGCAGCTCTCTGTATTTTTTGAGTGCGTGCTTATATATTGCTATGGTCTTGGTGATGATTTGGGGGCGGGACTGCTTCGTTTATAGTTTGAATTCGTTTTCTGTGAACGCACACGGCCTACGGCATGTAACAGACAAACTCGATTTCTCTATCTATCTACTGGTAGTACTGGCCGATAAAACGAGTACTACAGCTTTTGGGTCTGTTTACACTTGTCCACGACACAGATGCTGGGTACGTTTACCTTGATGTTCTCCATACACTTCTTTCTTCTCGCCTTTCCTCTGGATGTTTTCAATGGGTCAGACGATGTTTTTCTGCAGCGACCGGTTCAGTTTGCCTATGATAATTCCACGAGCGCTTACTTGCCGTGAGTAAGCAGCTAGCCTGGCCGGGTCAAGTCAATAATGATTAAGTACGTGCAGGTGGAAGAACGTGCCCATGGGAAGTCATCACCGGGTTTCCAGATGTGCGCATCGTATCTTCCCTTGCACCTAAATCAAGTAGGTTCTCAAACAAAAAGTATTTCCATTACATTCGTGAGTCCTCGTTGGGGGCAACACGCAGAAACAGTCTTCGTCGCTCACTGCTCCTACAGTCCCCCGAAACATATAAACCCAACAGGTTCTTCGCATATATCTCAAACGCATTCCGCTCTCAGAAGCTGTGCACCGCATGTAAAGTGTCGGATGTAGTTTGCAAGGACAGCATCTACATTTCTTGCGGAATAATCAAGACAACGTGAACCATACGTCGATTAACAGTATGCCCAACACAAGGATGCAACCATCCTCGTAACATCAACAGAGTAAAAACGTCGCCTACAAGCGGTGGCAGAATCTATCCCTGAAGCATATTGAGACAAAAAAACAGTGCACATGCTGCACGCATCGTGCACCACTTGGTTTAATCTGAACAGTATTATTCGGGCCGCCCGCACTCCACGTGCGCCATCATCGTGGGCTAGAATCGCAGCCCGCCTGACACATTTCGTCTCGGGCGTATAAACTCGCACTCCCCACTGAATTTCCTGTTTTCGTTGGTCTCCTTCGGATGCTTAAAAGTCCCGGGAAAGCTCGTCGGGTGCACAGCACTTGATACACCTTCCACCTTCGTGCTGCTGCCAAAAGTGATTATGATGGTCATTCTATGCTCCTACTGCCATCTCATACCCCCCGGCAAACCCCCGAAAATCTGGATGGCATTAACGACAGCACAGCTACCCTCTGCACCCCCCTGATCTCGGGCAGTTTGATGTTCTGCATACTATCTGCTCAACCTGAAGGTCATCAGCGTGTTCAAGCAATGCCTTTGCCACGAATGGTACTTGCGGGGCCTCCACTACCGACGAAAGCGCGGCAGTTGGTCTTGATGGGTGCACCTTTTGCGTAAACAGCCCTTGGCGGTTCCGTGGTGTTAATGTGACCCTGATGCCTGCGTTACCACCCGTGAGACATCGAACGTGGAAAGGACGTGTCATTTAGCCCAAATGCCGCAAGAAAATTACTGCAATTGTACAGGTCCTCACTCGAGCATCCGAAACTTTAAAACACGAAAACGGATTGGGTTTTACTTGCTGTTATAACAGTACGCCTCGAGGTGGCCGGCCTTGTTGCTCAAACTGGGGACAACGACGTTCTTTACCGCTTCCATATCCGCGACGACATCGTTCTCCTTCAGTTTCGCACCTGTGCAGCTATCCTCCGGCACGTGTGAACATAGCGACACCCGTCCCGTTCCAGTGTTATGTCTACATCATCTTGGCGCCCGCCCTACTGGCGGAGGGGCGGTTTCACTACCGCGAAGGTTTATGGCAAGGGGTCGCCTCCGCGAAGTCGTCTGCACGGAATTTTGAAAAATAGTTACTCGCCAATCCTAAAACATGCAAACTACTGCCGGCGCCGTGGCAAAGTAGGATACTGAATCGCATACAAACCTCTAGGCGCATGCACACTCCGGCCGACGGCGGTGGCAGGGGAAACAAGAGTCACGGTACATATAACACGGCACTCAGTACAACAGAAACTACACCCACATCGCCGGTACTGCTGAAGCATAAACGGCACGACCTGCCGTACCCTACCTACTGCTTTGGCACTGCACGAAAAGGCACAACGGAAGGCGTATAGCTCACAGAGGTGATGTGCAGCGTCAGTCACCACGAACAAGTAGGTAGAGGTTGGGAAAAAATCAAACGGCTAATTTACCCTCAAAGCTTGGTATAAGTGCCCCAAAACGGCGACGAAAAGAAGTACCGGTGACTACTACTTACTCCTAGTGCTGCTCACCTGAATCGAGATTTCCTCCCTACCCTCTCCATGGAAAACGCCGGCGTTCGCGTCAACACCAATGGGCCCTTGCTCTCCGTCGACGTTCGGGATTCACCCCCCCCCCTCGCCCCACGTCCACACCTGCGACGACTGGTGTGGGTTCAGCGCTGAGAGCTACGGCACCGTGGAGTGTTTCACCCAGGAAGTGAATCCGGCGGCGAGGCGAGTTCCCTCTGCCCCATCTCCGTCGCACGTAGCTCACTCGCCGCGCCGGGCAGGTGTAGTGTCCTTTCTTGTCCGGCAAGACGAGCACCTTCGCAGTTGGCGTTTTCACCACGGCGTGCGGTTCCGGACTTGGGTCTTGCCATGGGTTTGAGCGTACAACCCTCACCACCCTCACCCGGCGGGCCTGTCCTTGCGCCGACTCTCATGCACGACTATTGCTTACTACTGGTTGGTTTGTAGTCTTCCGTCAGCGAATTGACTCCTTCAGCAAGCAACGCCTGTGTTGTTCCTCCTGCTCTCTTTCCGCCGTCGCCGCCGCTGCAAGGGCATGGCTTTCGGCTGCGTGCAAGACAATCGCACGACAAACACAACGTGTATGTTGCAAGTGTGCGACACCACTTTGGCATATTTTCTTATTTCGGGTCAGACTCTATTTCTTTTCATGTCAGACGGGGTGTGTCCTACTCGACTTCCGGTATAAATAATGCAACATGCTTGTCTTTGTCAAAAACTCGAGCCTGAAGCTATCGCGTACTGTAGTTGTTTTCTCTGGTGTCAGCATACCGCCTGGTGTTGCACTCTTTCTAGAGGGAAAGAGAGGCGCGAATGCCAAAAAACGAACAAAAGCTGTTACATCGTCAGTGCCAGCAGTACTGCCAGTACCACCACCCCTCCGCATTGTTCTCAACATGATTTCAAAACGACACTCATCGTTCGACTAATCATACTAAAACGAACAGCGCGAAAATGGTACCGATCACTGCTCCTGTCAGTGCTGCTGCTGTAGGTACAGACATAACCAGTGTGGTGCCCAATAACTAAGATATGTGTTGGATGGACTGCCGCGCGAGTCTAAACCGGTGCACAGTCGGGAGCGTGTAGCTATGAGGCCAAGAGGTGCCTCGCAGGCAGTTCTTCTTACGCCTATCAATGCTACTGCTGTAGTATGACAGGGCTGTAACTCTACATCACTCTGAACGGAAATATAAGAAATTTTTCGTATCCATATTAATGTGTACACGCTACCTATATTATCCGCTCAGAACGGTACCGGGTGACAAATTGGAGTTGTACATCAATACCAGGCATAGCTACAACAACACGCAGCTGCTGCTGCTGCTGTGGGGGAAGGTGCGAGTACAGAGAAATAGGCGAAGCTTGTAGGGTGCAGGCAATAGAGGTCAATCCTGCCCAAGTAGTAGCGCACCAAGAGGTAGAGTCCGTACAGCAGTAGACGCACCTTGTACCAGGAACGTACTGCTGTACCTGGTACCTGGTAGGTCGGAGGAAAAGTCTACAGCAGCAGTGCTCGACGTACATACTCTGCATTCATCGCCACTGTCGTACAACAAGACGACACTACAGTAACAGGCACCTGATGTATAGACGTCTCCTCCGTTGTATAGGTCCTGGAGGCAAGTTGATGGCGCTCCATTGGAGCAGTCTCCCGCCCGGCGACCAAGTTCCGCCTGCCGTAGCTTGCTCTCATACTGCGACCGACAAGGGCCATCTCTATCGTCATCTCAGCTGATTACCCATCCTGGGAAGATAAAACAACTCGATCACCAGTAGCTTACCCAGCCCTGCTGTACCTTTGTGCTGCTGCAAGCCTGCAATTCGGTTCCTACATCCCTCTGGCCGCGCTACAGCCCTACAGCTGAGACGGTCGTCCTCCCGAGTTGACCACTTTTGGCATAAATGCGGTGCAAACAGAGCGTGGACGACGGACGGGATGATGGGTTCCATCTTCCATCGTTCCATCGCCACATACTCCCCGTAATGCTCTCGATTGGTCACATCCCTCCGATACTACGGGGTGTACTATGGGAACACCCCTCACAGGCTTGTTTTTGTATTGCTGTTATTGGTCAAGAAAAAAAAATTGAACGATGATTGGTCGAAGCGCCTTTACCACCCTAACTCACAAAGTATATGTGATAAAGTACCAGATATATTTGGGCTAAATTCCAGTGTGCTTCCATAGTTATGAGCAGGAGTTCACGAGGCGATGGCTTTCGATTCCAACTCAGGAAATAGGGGAGGGGTGCTCACAACCCCGAAACCGTAGAAATCAAGTATTAATAGTAGTTAGGCCGCGCCAGGCTTTAGGCTAGCCTACTCCGCTATGGCCGGCTCTGGAGCGACCGATGCCCTCGTTCCCGACCACGGCTGTGCAGAGACGTGCTGTAGAAGGTGCCCTCTTCGTAGTAATAACGCTGTATCACCCTGCATATAGGGCTTGTAGCCACGGTTGAGCACGTGAGAGCGTCCTTATCCGAATCAAACGGCTGCTGCTGTAAATATTTTATAAATTTTGAAATACGTCAGCTGTGAGTTCGACTGATTAAATAGTTGATACTCAACTTTGCAAGCTGCGTAATACGCCCCGTCTATATTCCATTTTTACCTAATTTTACATTTAGTGTGATAAACCGAACGCGCGTATTCTATATGTGATTCCTTGTCAAAGATATAGGCCAGCGGCTGCCCGGGATGCTGCCCGGGTCAACAGGACTGTAAATATATGTACCACGTACGACAGCTGCGCTACTGCACCGTGCTTCCCTGTCACGTTTGGCGGAAGGCGCAACCGAGCGAATGCTGCCAGTGCGTGCGTTGCAACTGTATCTCTCATCCACCTCCCATGGGTGACAAACAGTCACGGATAGCCACTAGAAACTCCGACAGGCAGTGCACACGCCGGCAACGTACACGAAAGAAAGAGTGGTGTCATGAACGGACGGCTTCTGCGCACAATCGGGAGGCGGCGGAATAGCTGCGAGCAACGTGCTGGTTCACGGTAAACCAACGCCTGCCGAGGGTCCTCCGGTAGATGGCTCGACACGTATCCCCATAAGTGCCCTTGGTGCAAACCATACAGTGTCAGAGCGTAGCAGCTGGCAGCTAGCAGCTAGCAGCTAGAAGCAGCAGCAGTAAGCAGCAGCAACAGCAGTAGCAGAAGCAGCAGCAGCCTGAATCGTCATTCGGTCAATCGAGATCGTTAATCGAGTTTTTGAAATCATTATTTTCAGGGCAGTCCTCGGGCATGACATATTTTCCCGGGGATTACTCCGGCCGGAATTATGAATAGCCACCACCGCAATTCCCTCCATTTTAGGACGGGAACCGTCCTCAACGGGAGCCTGCGGTAATCAGCCTCCATCGGAATCCATCCCTTTGTTTTTATTTTGAATGCAACTGGCCAGTGCGGAAAACTTAAAAAAATTCCCGCGTGAACCGTCCAGTCCGGAGGAAAAGATTCCCGCGGGAATTGGCCACCACGAGAATACACGGGGTTTTAGCGCCAGGAAGCGCGCCCACCATGGAATTTCATCGGACGTTAGTGAGCCACCGCGATGTTCGTTTGTTGTTGTAGTTGGGTTATACTCACACGTTGGAGGGGCGCTGACAAATTTGGCGCTCAGGCTCAAAGTCTTGTTTCGTGCACGCTCACAGTTGTGACATTTATTTCTTGAATGATGATTCTTGTTTTTCCTCGGCTCAAACTGAACCGTTTTCAGCGTTGATTGCAGGGTTCTACACTGTTTGAGCTTGTTGTGGGCATGCCGTGCCATTGTGGGGGTGCCGTGGCACGCCATGGGTGGTACCACGGCAACCCCCGCCGCTACCGCCACGGCACTCCATGGCAACCCCACGGCATGTCATGGCAACCCCCACGGCACCCCAATGTTCACGGCACGTATGTTAGAGTTTGGGTTGGGGCTAGTGTTAGGGTTAGGGTTAGGGTTAGGGTTAGGGTTAGGGTTGCATGGTATGCCGTGGAGGTCCGTGGAAGGTTGCGTGGTATGCCGTGAAAGATGCCGTGGAAGGTTTTGCCGCAGGTGGTGCCACGGCATGTCGCGAAGAAAGCCAAATATTGTACATGCCTCCTCGAGCAACACGAAGGCCCCGACGGCGGCGCCCGCCCTCATCCGTTCGACTCCAAAGAAAAAAAATTAAGTTGTTCACGCTTCCGTCAGTATGGAGCACGACACGGTAGTCATATACTCAGACCTACAGAGCCCTGGGGTGCTCCACGTGTGGCTAGCCCCCCGGCCCAACCCAGTTCCAATCTCACAAGAACCCCACATCTAACGAGCGGTTGATCTAGGGCCGGCGGCACAGATGGCTGTAGGCAAGAACTTTCCAGAAAATCCATGCCCGGAACGGGGCTTGTTCTTGTGACAAGACTGCCCATTGACACCCCCCCGAGACAACGGGTCTTGTGTCTCGACCACAAAGGATCTATTATATTTAAATACTTATAATTAGCGTACCAGAGGGGAAAATTTCTGATGAAGCTAGTAAAATACATATATATATATATATAAATGAAGTCTTGAAGAAAAATAATGCACAAAGATTCTTCTGCGAATGATATATTAACCTACTGCCAAAGGGAAGCGCTTTCGGCGTACTGCGGGTGTTCGACGTGTTGAGAAACCCATTACTCTTTCCATATCCTTGGCAAGATAGGAGCAAATCTCGGGGTTGGACTCCTGCAAACCCCCGCGATTGGTGCATACGCGACTAAAAAATTAATGCACAAAGAGTCCTCTCCGAATAATACATTTACCCACATTTGCGCGTGTTAAACGTGTTGAGAAACCCATTACTGCTTCCTCATCCTTGGCAAGATAGGCGTAAATCTCGGGGTTGGACTCCTGCAAACACCGGCGATTAGTGCATACGCGACTAAGAGATAGTGCACAAAGATTCCTCTATGAATGATACATTTACCCACTGCCAACAGCAAGTGCTTTCTGCGTATTGCGGGTGTTAGACGTGTTGGGAAACCCATTACTGCTTCCTTGTCCTTGGCAAGATAAGCGTAAATCTCGGGGTTGGATTCCTGCAGACACCCGCGACTAGTGCATACGCGACTAAGAAATACCGCACAGAGATCCCTTGCGAATGATATATTTACCCACTGCCAAAGGGAAGCGCTTTTTTCGTATTGCGGGTGTGAGACGTGTTGACAAATCCAGTACTGCTTCCTTATCCTTGGCACGATTGGCGTAAATCTCGGGGTTGGACTCCTGCAAACACTCGTTCCTAGTGCATACGGGACTAAAGAAAAGGGCACAAAGATTCCTCTGCGAATGATGTATTTACCCACTGCCAAATGCAAGCGCTTTCTGCGCATCGCGGGTGTTAAACGTGTTGAGAAACCCATTACTGCTTCCTTATCCTTGTCAAGATAGGCACAAATATCCGGGTTGGATTCCTGCAAACACCCGCAATTAGTGCATACGCGACTAAACAATAGTGCACAATGATTCCTCTGCGAATCATGTATTTACCCACTGCCAACAACAAGTGCTTTCTGCGTATTGCTTGTGGTAAACGTGTTGAGAAACCCATTACTGCTTCCTCATCCTTGGCAAGATAGGCGTAAATCTCGGGGTTGGACTCCTGCAGACACCCGCGACTAGTGCATACGCGACTAAGAAATACCGCACAGAGATTCCCTTGCGAATGATATATTTACCCACTGCCAAAGGGAAGCGCTTTTTTCGTATTGCGGGTGTGAGACGTGTTGACAAACCCAGTACTGCTTCCTTACCCTTGGCACGATTGGCATAAATCTCGGCGTTGGACTCCTGCAAACACTCGTTCCTAGTGCATACGCGACCAAACAAAAGTGCACAAAGATTCCTCTGCGAATGATGTATTTACCCACTGCCAAATGCAAGCGCTTTCTGCGTATTGCGGGTGTTAAACGTGTTGAGAAACCCATTACTGCTTCCATATCCTTGTCAAAATAGGCATAAATCTCCGGGTTGGACTCCTGCAAACACCCGCGATTAGTGCATACGCGACTAAACAATAGTGCACAATGATTCCTCTGCGAATCATGTATTTACCCACTGCCAACAACAAGTGCTTTCTGCGTATTGCTTGTGTTGGACGTGTTGAGAAACCCATCACTGCTTCCTTGTCCTTGGCAAGATAGGAGAATATCTCGGGGTTGGACTCCTGCAAACGCCCGCGATTAGTGCGTACGCGACTAAGAAATAATGCACAAAGATTCCTCTGCGAATGATATATTGACCCACTGCCAACATTAAATGCTGTCTCCGTATTGCGGGTGTTATACGTGTTGAGAAACCCATTACTACTTCCTTATCCTTGGCAAGATAGGCGTAAATCTCGGGGTTGGACTCCTGCAGACACCCGCGACTAGTGCATACGCGGCTCAGAAATACCGCACAGAGATTCCCTTGCGAATGATATATTTACCCACTGCCAACATTAAATGCTGTCTGCGCATTGCGGGTGTTATACGTGTTGAGAAACCCATTACTGCTTGCTTATCCTTGTCAAGATAGGCATAAATCTCCCGGTTGGACTCCTGCAAACACCCGCGATTAGTGCATACGCGACTAAACAATAGTGCACAATGATTCCTCTGCGAATCATGTATTTACGCACTGCCAACAACAAGTGCTTTCTGCGTATTGCTTGTGTTGGACGTGTTGAGAAACCCATCACTGCTTCCTTGTCCTTGGCAAGATAGGAGAATATCTCGGGGTTGGACTCCTGCAAACGCCCGCGATTAGTGCGTACGCGACTAAGAAATAATGCACAAAGATTCCTCTGCGAATGATATATTGACCCGCTGCCAACATTAAATGCTGTGTGCGTATTGCTTGTGTTAGACGTGTTGAGAAACCCATCACTGCTTCCTTGTCCATGGCAAGATAGGCGTAAATATCGGGGTTGGACTCCTGCAAACGCCCACGATTAGTGCGTACGCGACTAAGAAATAATGAACAGAGATTCCCTTCCGAATGATATATTTACCCACTGCCAAAGGGAAGTGCGTTCTGCGTATTGCGGGTGTGAGACGTGTCGACAAACCCATTACTGCTTCCTTATCCTTGGCACGATTGGCGTAAATCTCGGCGTTGGACTCCTGCAAACACCCGCGATTAGTGCATACGCGACTAAAAATTAATGCACAAAGAGTCGTCTCCGCATGATATATATTACCCACTGCCAACGGCAAGCGCTTTCTGCGTATTGCGCGTGTTAAACGTGTGGAGAAACCCATTACTGCTTCCTCATCCTTGGCAAGATAGGCGTAAATCTCGGGGTTGGACTCCTGCAGACACCCGCGACTAGTGCATACGCGACTAAGAAATACCGAACAGAGATTCCCTTGCGAATGATATATTTACCCACTGCCAAAGGGAAGCGCTTTTTTCGTATTGCGGGTGTTAAACGTGTTGACGAACCCAGTACCGCTTCCTTATCCTTGGCACGATTGGCGTAAATCTCGGCGTTGGACTCCTGCAAACACTCGTTTCTAGTGCATACGCGACTAAAAAAAAGGGCACAAAGATTCCTCTGCGAATAATGTATTTACCCACTGCCAATGCAAGCGCTTTCTGGGTATTGCGGGTGTTAAACGTGTTGAGAAACCCATTACTGCTTGCTTATCCTTGTCAAGATAGGCATAAATCTCCCGGTTGGACTCCTGCAAACACCCGCGATTAGTGCATACGCGACTAAACAATAGTGCACAATGATTCCTCTGCGAATCATGTATTTACCCACTGCCAACAACAAGTGCTTTCTGCGTATTGCTTGTGTTGGACGTGTTGAGAAACCCATTACTGCTTCCTCATCCTTGGCAAGATAGGCGTAAATCTCGGGGTTGGACTCCTGCAGACACCCGCGACTAGTGCATACGCGACTAAGAAATACCGCACAGAGATCCCTTGCGAATGATATATTTACCCACTGCCAAAGGGAAGCGCTTTTTTCGTATTGCGGGTGTGAGACGTGTTGACAAACCCAGTACTGCTTCCTTATCCTTGGCACGATTGGCGTAAATCTCGGGGTTGGACTCCTGCAAACACTCGTTCCTAGTGCATACGCGACTAAAGAAAAGGGCACAAAGATTCCTCTGCGAATGATGTATTTACCCACTGCCAAAAGCAAGCGCTTTCTGCGCATCGCGGGTGTTAAACGTGTTGAGAAACCCATTGCTGCTTCCTTATCCTTGTCAAGATAGGCATAAATCTCCGGGTTGGACTCCTGCAAACACCCGCGATTAGTGCATACGCGACTAAACAATAGTGCACAATGATTGCTCTGCGAATCATGTATTTACCCACTGCCAACAACAAGTGCTTTCTGCGTATTGCTTGTGTTGGACGTGTTGAGAAACCCATCACTGCTTCCTTGTCCTTGGCAAGATAGGAGAAAATCTCGGGGTTGGACTCCTGCAAACGACCGCGATTAAGGCGTACGCGACTAAGAAATAATGCACAAAGATTCCTCTGCGAATGATATATTGACCCACTGCCAACATTAAATGCTGTCTCCGTATTGCGGGTGTTATACGTGTTGAGAAACCCATTACTGCTTCCTTATCCTTGGCAAGATATGCGTAAATCTCGTGTTTGGACTCCTGCAGACACCCGCGACTAGTGCATACGCGACTAAGAAATACCGCACAGAGATTCCCTTGCGAATGATATATTTACCCACTGCCAAAGGGAAGCGCTTTTTTTCGTATTGCGGGTGTGAGACGTGTTGACAAACCCAGTACTGCTTCCTTATCCTTGGCACGATTGGCGTAAATCTCGGGGTTGGACTCCTGCAAACACTCGTTCCTAGTGCATACGCGACTAAAGAAAAGGGCACAAAGATTCCTCTGCGAATGATGTATTTACCCACTGCCAAATGCAAGCGCTTTCTGCGCATTGCGGGTGTTAAACGTGTTGAGAAACCCATTGCTGCTTCCTTATCCTTGTCAAGATAGGCATAAATCTCCGGGTTGGACTCCTGCAAACACCCGCGATTAGTGCATACGCGACTAAACAATAGTGCACAATGATTCCTCTGCGAATCATGTATTTACCCACTGCCAACAACAAGTGCTTTCTGCGTATCGCTTGTGTTGGACGTGTTGAGAAACCCATCACTGCTTCCTTGTCCTTGGCAAGATAGGAGAAAATCTCGGGGTTGGACTCCTGCAAACGCCCGCGATTAGTGCGTACGCGACTAAGAAATAATGCACAAAGATTCCTCTGCGAATGATATATTGACCCACTGCCAACATTAAATGCTGTCTCCGTATTGCGGGTGTTATACGTGTTGAGAAACCCATTACTGCTTCCTTATCCTTGGCAAGATAGGCGTAAATCTCGGGGTTGGACTCCTGCAAACACCCGCGATTAGTGCATACGCGACTAAACAATACCGCACAGAGATTCCACTGCGAATGATATACTTACCCACTGCCAAAGGGAACCGCTTTTTTCGTATTGCGGGTGTTAGACGTGTTGACAAACACGTTACTGCTTGCTTATACTTGTCAAGATAAGCATATATCTCGGGGTTGGACTCCTGCAAACACCCGTGATTAGTGCGTACGCGACTAAGAAATAATGCACAAAGATTCCTCTGCAAATGCTGTATTTACCCACTGCCACAGGGAAACACTTTCTGGGTATGTTAAACGTGTTGACAAACCCATTACTGCTTCGTCATCCTTGGCAAGATTAGCGTAAATCGCGGGGTTGGACTCCTGCAAACACCCGCGATTGGTGCATACGCGACTAAAAGTTAATGCACAAAGAGTCCTCTCCGCATGATATATTTACCCACTGCCAACGGCAAGCGCTTTCTGCGTATTGCGCGTGTTAAACGTGTTGAGAAACCCATTACTGCTTCCTCATCCTTGGCAAGATAGGCGTAAATCTCGGGGTTGGACTCCTGCAGACACCCGCGACTAGTGCATACGCGGCTAAGAAATACCGCACAGAGATTCCCTTGGGAATGATATATTTACCCACTGCCAAAGGGAAGCGCTTTTTTCGTATTGCGGTTGTGAGACGTGTTGACAAACCCATTACTGCTTCTTTATCCTTGGCACGATTGGCGTAAATCTCGGGGTTGGACTCCTGCAAACACTCGTTCCTAGTGCATACGCGACTAAAGAAAAGTGCGCAAAGATTCCTCTGCGAATGATGTACTTACCCACTGCCAAATGCAAGCGCTTTCTGCGTATTGCGTGTGCTAAAGGTGTACTGAAACCCATTACTGCTTGCTTATACTTGTCAAGATAAGCATATATCTCGGAGTTGGACTCCTGCAAACACCCGCGATTAGTGCATACGCGACTAAACAATAGTGCACAATGATTCCTCTGCGAATCATGTATTTACCCACTGCCAACAACAAGTGCTTTCTGCGTATTGCTTGTGTTGGACGTGTTGAGAAACCCATCACTGCTTCCTTGTCCTTGGCAAGATAGGAGAAAATCTCGGGGTTGGACTCCTGCAAACGCCCGCGATTAGTGCTTACGCGACTAAGAAATAATGCACAAAGATTCCTCTGCGAATGATATAATGACCCACTGCCAACATTAAATGCTGTCTCCGTATTGCGGGTGTTATACGTGTTGAGAAACCCATTCCTACTTCCTTATCCTTGGCAAGAGAGGCGTAAATCTCGTGTTTGGACACCTGCAGACACCCGCGACTAGTGCATACGCGACTAAGAAATACCGCACAGAGATTCCCTTGCGAATGATATATTTACCCACTGCCAAAGGGAAGCGCATTTTTCGTATTGCGGGTGTGAGACGTGTTGACAAACCCATTACTGCTTCCTTATCCTTGGCACGATTGGCGTAAATCTCGGCGTTGGACTCCTGCAAACACTAGTTCCGAGTGCATACGCGACCATACGAAAGTGCACAAAGATTCCTCTGCGAATGATGTATTTACCCACTGCCAAATGCAAGCGCTTTCTGCGTATTGCGGGAGTTAAAGGTGTTGAGAAACCCATTACTGCTTCCTTATCCTTGTCAAGATAGGCATATATCTCGGGGTTGGACTCCTGCAAAGACCCGCGATTAGTGCATACGCGACTAAACAATACCGCACAGAGATTCCTCTGCGAATGATATATTTACCCACTGCCAAAGGGAACCGCTTTTTTCGTATTGCGGGTGTTAGACGTGTTGACAAACCCATTACTGCTTCCTTATCCTTGGGAAGATTGGCCTAAAAATCGGGGTTGGACTCCTGCAAACACCCGTGATTAGTGCGTACGCGACTAAGAAATAATGCACAAAGATTCCTCTGCAAATGATGTATTTACCCACTGCCAAAGGGAAACGCTTTCTGGGTATGTTAAACGTGTTGACAAACCCATTACTGCTTCGTCATCCTTGGCAAGATTGGCGTAAATCGCGGGGTTGGACTCCTGCAAACACCCGCGATTGGTGCATACGCGACTAAAAATTAATGCACAAAGAGTCCTCTCCGAATGATATATTTACCCACTGCCAACGGCAAGCGCTTTCTGCGTATTGCGCGTGTTAAACGTGTTGAGAAACCCATTACTGCTTCCTCATCCTTGGCAAGATAGGCGTAAATCTCGGGGTTGGACTCCTGCAGACACCCGCGACTAGTGCATACGCCGCTATGAAATACCGCACAGAGATTCCCTTGCGAATGATATATTTACCCACTGCCAAATGCAAGCGCTTTTTTTGTATTGCGGGTGTTAGACGTGTTGACAAACCCAGTACCGCTTCCTTATCCTTGGCACGATTGGCGTAAATATCGGCGTTGGACTCCAGCAAACACTCGTTCTTAGTGCATACGCGACTAAACAAAAGTGCACAAAGATTCCTCTGCGAATGATGTACCTACCCACTGCCAAATGCAAGCGCTTTCTGCGTATTGCGGGTGTTAAAGGTGTTGAGAAACCCATTACTGCTTCCTTATACTTGTCAAGATAGGCATATATCTCGGGGTTGGACTCCTGCAAATACCCGCGATTAATGCATACGCGACTAAACAATAGTGCACAATGATTCCTCTGCGAATCATGTATTTACCCACTGCCAACAACAAGTGCTTTCTGGGTATTGCTTGTGTTAGACGTGTTGAGAAACCCATCACTGCTTCCTTGTCCTTGGCAAGATAGGCGTAAATCTCGGGGTTGGACTCCTGCAAACGCCCGTGATTAGTGCGTACGCGACTAAGAAATAATGCACAAAGATTCCTCTGCGAATGATACATTTACCCACTGCCAACAGCAAGTGCGTTCTGCGTATTGCGGGTGTTAGACGTGTTGGGAAACCCATTACTGCTTCCTTATCCTTGGCAAGATAAGCGTAAATCTCGGGGTTGGACTCCTGCAAACACCCGCGATTAGTGCATACCCGACTAAGAAATAGTGCACAAAGATTCTTCTGCGAATGATGTACTTACCCACTGCCAACAGCAAGCGCTTTCTGCGTATTGCGGTTGTTAAAGGTGTTGAGAAACCCATTACTGCTTCCTTATCCTTGGCAAGATCGGCGTAATCTCGGGGTGGGACTCCTGCAAATACCCGCGATTAGTGCATACGCGACTAAAACATAATGCACAAAGATTCCTCTGCGAATGATGTATTTACCCACTGCCAAAGGGAAACGCTTTCTGCGTATGTTAAACGTGTTGACAAACCCATTACTGCTTCGTCATCCTTGGCAAGATTGGCGAAAATCGCGGGGTTGGACTCCTGCAAACCCCCGCGATTGGTGCGTACGCGACTAAAAATTAATGCACAAAGAGTCCTCTCCGAATGATATATTTACCCACTGCCAACGGCAAGCGCTTTCTGCGTATTTCGCGTGTTAAACGTGTTGAGAAACCCATTACTGCTTCGTCGTCCTTGGCAAGATAGGCGTAAATCTCGGGGTTGGACTCCTGCAAACACCCGCGATTAGTGCATACGCGATTATGAAATAATGCACGAAGAGTCCTCTGCGAATGATGTATTGACCCACTGTCAACAGAAAATGCTGTCTGCGTATTGCGGGTGTTAGACGTGTAGAGAAACCCATTGCTGCTTCCTTATCCTTGTCAAGACAGGCATAAATCTCGGGGTTGGACTCCTGCAAACACCCGCCATTAGTGCATACGCGACTAAACAATAGTGCACAATGATTGCTCTGCGAATCATGTATTTACCCACTGCCAACAACAAGTGCTTTCTGCGTATTGCTTGTGTTGGACGTGTTGAGAAACCCATCACTGCTTCCTCGTCCTTGGCAAGATAGGCGTAAATCTCGGGGTTGGACTCCTGCAAACGCCCGCGATTAGTGCGTACGCGACTAAAAAATAATGCACAAAGATTCCTCTGCGAATGATATATTTACCCACTGCCAACAGCAAGTGCTTTCTGCGTATTGCGGGTGTTAGACGTGTTGAGAAACCCATTACTGCTTCCTTATCCTTGGCAAGATAAGCGTAAATCTCGGGGTTGGACTCCTGCAAACACCCGCGATTAGTGCATACCCGACTAAGAAATAGTGCACAAAGATTCCTCTGCGAATGATGTATTTACACACTGCCAACAGCGAGGGCTTTCTGCGTATTGCGGGTGTTAGACGTGTTTAGAAACCCATTACTGCTTCCTTATCCTGGGGAAGATTGGCGTGAAAATCGGGGTTGGACTCCTGCAAACACCCGCGATTAGTGCGTACGCGTCTAAACAATAGTGCACAAAGATTCCTCTGCGAATGATATATTTACCCACTGCCAAAGGGAAGTGCTTTCTGCGTATTGCGGGTGTTCGACGTGTAGCGAAACCAATTGCTACCCCCTGACCACGGTCAGCGCAGGAGTTTGACACGCCGGGTACATAATGGGCTTGTTAGCGCATATCAACAGGGTTGCGCGGCAAGGCAGGACTAGAGTTGTCGATCTGACGAACGCCGTCTTCGTCCACATGGCCGTGTTTGTCGGTGGTCAGGCTCCTGCTGACATGCCTTGCCCGAACGTGCCGGCACGCCCTTGTGTGTTGTATCTTTCTCTATAATTAAAGGTATATTTCACACTCCGGATAGCTCATGAGCTAGCCCATCTATCGTTTATAGGTCAAGCTTCGACAACATGTGCAGATCAGCTACCGCCTACCAGGTATAGCGCAAGCCGGGGGAAACATGTGTAGCTCACGTAGCTCCTATAGCTCATCTAGGGCGCAGATGAATTAGCTCATGTAGTTCACATAGCTCAGCCTGGGCATAAGTGTGTATATGAGCTATCTTCTGTAGCTCAAGCCTTCAAAACATGTGCAGATAGATGAGCTACCTTCTATAGCTCAAGACTTCAAAACATGTGCAGATAGATGAGCTACCTTCTATAGCTCAAGACTTCAAAACATGTGCAGATGAGCTACCGCCTATAGCTCACCCCCGGAAAACGTAATCATAGCTCATGCACGCAGCTCATTGTAGCTCTTTCCGAGCAACAAATGCGTGTAAGACAAATAGCTGAAAAAGCCCACCCTCCGGACAAGTGCGTACGTGTCGGAATAATATGGGTTCGGCCTGGGTTTGATCGTTGTCATCATCCACATCGATGACGTTGTTCGTGGGGTCTGCCACATCCATCGATAGTTGCTGCCCGTCGCCAGCCTGGTCTACGGCCGAAGCCCCGCTAGAGCTGCTACCTCGGGTCGTGGGGATGCTAGGGGTGTTGCTGCGAGGTGTCGGTGTTGTGTTCTGTGCGAGCCCCTCTTGTGGTGTGCATGGTGACAGCTGACAGCTGCTGTATATAGCCTTTGTCCAAAAACGAAAATAAGAATTATGTTGGGTGTCGACCTGTCGTCAGGTATCTTCAGAACAGAAGCAGATCCGATCTCATATCCTATCACATACTGCTGTACCTGGTACGTACAAAACATATGTGGTTGTTTGTGTTGACATCGTTCTATTCTGCGTACTTGCATTGGTCACTTACACAGCTGTGCTCATGAACTACAGTAGTAGTTCATCTATCCCCTGCAGCTCAAGCTTTGAAAATATGTGCAGATGAGCTATCGCCTACAGCTCAAGCTTTGAAAAGATGTGCAGATGAGCTACCGCCTATAGCTCAAGCCGGGGAAAACATGTGCAGATGAGCTACCGCCTATAGCTCAAGCCGGGGAAAATATGTGTAGCTGATGTACCTCCTATAGCTCATCTCGGGGGTAGATGAGCTAGCTCATGTAGCTGCTATAGCTCACTCTGGACATATATGTGCAGATGAGCTATCCTCTATAACTGAAGCTTGGAAAACATGTACAGATGAGCTACCCTCTTATTGCTCAAGCCAGGAAAACATGTATAGCTCACGTAGCTCAGCGGCGAGCTAGCTCCAAAAAGAGCTAGCTCGAGCCTCCGTGAGCTGATCTGTCCGAGGTGTGGTGTTTTTTCAAGTTAGCGTTGTAGAATCTCTATGAAATTCGACCAAGTGGAGGTGCTGACCTGCCCCACCCGAACGAAACAGAGCACCCTTGTACGTCTATTTCTACGTTTTTCCGAACTTTTGTTTCTTGATAAAGTTAGGGTTGTGACGGCTATCTCGCCCAGTCTTACACTGCTTTTCTTTTTTTTCGAAAATTTTTTTTACTGTTTGATTCATCCTGAGGTTATAGTGGACTCGTTTATAAATTAGCCTGGGGGTTTCATGTAGAAGTTAGTGGTGTAATAGTATCTTTAATTTAGAGCGCAACAGCGGGCCCTGGATGGAAATGGGATGGTGTGGTGCATGTTTTAAGTTGAAGTGATTGCGGGAGTGGTCATCTCGCCCAGCTTTGACCGCCTATCGATCCTTAATCGAGGTTCGGAAATCTATTTGTTGTAGTCTTCAGTATATTAAAAAAATTTACATTGAAGTTCGGGTGGATTTCGCTCTCTTCAAATTAATGTGGGGTTTATGTTCACATTAATCAGGCGGCACATGTTTTATTTCTGTTGTATTCCATTTTGTTTTTTTACCCTAACTATGATTCTCGCTCCATCCTCTTAGTTGTAGTCAACTCAGAAACCCGGGGTCACAAAGCATACTCTTCGCCCCTCCCCCCCCACTTCGGGAACGCGCGCTTGCATTTTTCGAGGATTCCGCACTTTTTCCCTTGTCGATTCGCGTCGAAATGTGCATACCCATGATATTAGTATTAACAAAGTAATACGCTTTCGGCAGTTCGTGCCTTTCAACAATACAAAACTCTGTACGGTGAATAGAATCTTTGCTAGGTTAGGCACAACGTCGAACTAATAGACCACTGGGCGATCGGTATGCCTACGACAGTAAACCTCGGATAAAAACTCCGCACTATTTTCGCCAGGGACGGTATTTCCCAACACCCGCCCAAAACAGGAAAAACCCCCGCCCCTCGCCTCTGACTTAGCGTCATGACCGGGCCACAGCGATGAAAGGACGAGGGCCTTACAACGCAGCAACTAACTGCTGTGCGACGGGTGGGTTCACCTTTCTGCGGCTTCCGCTCCCTCCTCGTACTCCCTCTCCACTTCCATGACGACGTCCTCGACGGTGTTGGTATACATAATAAGTTCGACCTTTCGCAATACGTGCTTCTGGTAACTTTTAGTTGATTATGGTCTGTGTAGCGTTATCGATCAGCGACACACAAATACCAATATAAAGGATGCGGACAGACAGACAGACAGGTAGCCATACAGACACAACCTGCACTTACCAAAATAAAGAAATGTTGTGGGGCTCATCAGATGTTTTGTAAGTACGAAGGTACTTCACCCCTCCCCCCCCCCCCCCCCCCCCCCCCCCCCCCCCCCCCCCCCCCCCCCCCCCCCCCCCCCCCCCCCCCCCCCCCCCCCCCCCCCCCCCCCCCCCCCCCCCCCCCCCCCCCCCCCCCCCCCCCCCCCCCCCCCCCCCCCCCCCCCCCCCCCCCCCCCCCCCCCCCCCCCCCCCCCCCCCCCCCCCCCCCCCCCCCCCTCCAAACGCTCAAAACGTCGTACATGCATGGGAAAAAATGACGCACGTTTCGAATACACAACACGGACAACTGCGGTATGCATGACGATATCCCACTTTGCCGCGCCGATCGAAATATGGAGCTCTATCCCCCTTCCCGCTCTTCACACACATGCACCTCAGGAGGTCCGCGTACACACCGCGAGAAACAATAGCAACATCAACAACGCGAATGCATTTGACATAATAAGCATGCGCAAAAACAACGAGTTCACAAACCAATACCCCGTCCTTGGAACACCTCGCGTGAACATTGCACAACCAACACCAGCATGCCAAGGAATGCCTGGCACACATCAGCCGATACTGCACATATCGACACCAGGGTTATACGCGAAGGCGCTCCAATTTCCTTGTGAGGCCAACAATCAACACCAGCAACCAAGCGCGTTCCCCGAAAGACCCCAGACAGTGCTGAACAAAATTGCTCGAGTGCATCATATAGGTTACTATCCACGTCCACACTAGGCCGACTGCGCCAGCACCGCTGAAAGAATCACTACGTCCACCCTCCCCAAGCAGTCGAACACGCGCATGACAGGGTCGGTGCAAAAGCACCTACCGCACCTCCACAGAGCCTCTTCACAGCTAGAAATCTTATCTTTGGGGTGTTTCTTGACTGTTGCCAACACCGTATCAAGGGTCTGTCTGTTGTATCCCTGGTTTTGGCGCTCATTGATTACCCTCAGCGCGAAAGTGAAGTTCGGGAAGTTCATGGTATTGATCGATCGAAAATAGATGGGTTTCTTGGAGTGGTCCTGCTCGCACGGGTTGAGGTTTACCCCTCCAATCTCCAAACACCCCGAAAACCCGCTGTACGCACGCTGACACTTTTCGCTGTGGTTTTTCTCATGGGGTGCGTCCGGACCCACGAACATCCCCGTTGACCAAAACCTGAAGTGCCTCAAGTTGGACTTGGCAAAACTGGTGTCCTGCCAGATCGCAGAGTACCCTGCAACACGACCATCCTCGGCACTCTTGTGCGGAACAACGTCCACGCTCAAAGCGATCTGAAGGGCCTTGATCGAGAAGACTCCATCTCCACCTCCGATCCCACAGCGGATGGCACTCTCTGCATGATTCGGGTAAGAGCGCAAGGTATATGTCAGCCTACATCAAGAAGGGTAACGTCAGCGTATAGAATGGGTGACATAACAGGCCAACGTGCTGCAAAGCCTTCCCAGCCTGCATGGGCTAATAGACATTTCAAGACTAGAAGAAGGCATCGCCAGGGCGATCCTCCAGACCGATGAAACCAATGCACAAATCCCAGCACGTCGAAAGTCATGCCAAGGATATGCGAGGGCACATATACACCTCCGATGAGCAAAAGGACATGACACACATACCTGCTATTTTCTTCCGCGCGGTTGTTGACCGCCCCCAGGCCGTTCACCAAGAATCTTATCTTCGCCTGCCGTGATACGGGTGGAATGCACGTGCGGCCAAGCTGAGAGTTGTTCGAAGTCGACATCGATAGACACTGTATCCACCACGGCGGTAGGTAGATACCAATTTTGGGCGACATTCGTATCTATACTAAACCGGTGCAAATCGCGTAGCACATGAACGACCGGGCGACCAGGCAACTGTGGCACTAAGTGCGACACGCTCTCAACAACGAGTGGGGGCGGGTGGGGGCGTCACTATTCCTTCCCTCCATTTCAACGCCATGATGAGATTGGTAAAAACAGCAGAGGACACTGCGGTGACAACCTCTCTGGCCACCACAACGTACGATTTGGGGAGTGCGGTACGACCACCGCTCACTTTGAGTACGTTACAACGAAAGTTGCCACTACGCAAGAAATAGGCACGATAAATACATCACAATCAGCGGAACAAATAGGGCCTTTTGGGGGAGGGGTGTTCTTCATTCAGAATTTATCGTCCGGCCTGAGTTCAAAGGAGAGCAGGTGGAATTAAACAGGAAATGGAACACACGCAGAGGCCAAACCGGGATCCAACCGCACTCGAAACATGCTACCATTCCCCTTTATCTTGTGGCGGTGTCAACGGCTGCACGCGTGGTATCATCCCATCAGGCCTCGTAAACTTGCCCCCTTCGGTCAAAACCGCCAACGCATTGGACCTACACAATGACAGACAACATCAACTGTCAATTTCTCGATCTCCCTTCTCATCCGCGAATGTGCTCACCTGAGAGTATGCTTGCAATCCTTCCAAGAGCGAGGAAAACACTTTGGAAGTTTCTCTGTTCACCGCAACGTCGAGGCCATCCAACTTGGGTAAGACCGGCCGCTTTCGACTCCTGGCTCCAACCGCAACTACCAGCAGCACTCCCAAGCATTCAGCGGCAGCCTCGTTGTTGACGGAATCCCTGGTCCCGCCTTCACCCTCAAATGGGACCGGCGAATTTACCTCTAGAACCCACCCGTCCGCCCCAAGCACCGACGTTCGTGCTCCGTCTTTGCCTGCTCTTCGGTGCCAGTGGTAGGTGAACATCAGGACCTCGAACATCAACAGAACCCTCACACCTTCTCGGAATAGGGCGGCAGCAGCCCTCGTCGCCGCCAAGTTGCAGAGTGTACCTACAGACCCCAGATACTCGCTGGTCGCCCACAAAAGGTCGTGCACGTTTAACTGGCTCTGCACACGCGTGGGCTTGGACGCAGTTTTGAGGGCGTACACGTCGGAGGCGCTGTCGAGCTCGGGTTCGGCCGGCAAAGTACAACTCGGTACGTCTGCGCCGGCACTCCTGCTGTTGCTGGCCAGGTAAGCAATGCTAGGAATGCAAACGCGTCCCCGCTTGGGCTCGACGTTTTGGACGCCACACGGCTGTTCGCTTCGTCCTTCTTGCTCGCTACCCTCTCCTCTTCCTTCGTCGCCCCCCCCCCCCTCCGTTCTCCGTCGCCAAGGCGAGGGGGTCTACCCCTGTCCTTCAGAGCCCCGGGCAATCCCTTTCGAGGTGTGGCACAGCTAGGCATCCAGCATCATAGATCGCAAGATCCGGCCATTGCTGGATGATGGCAGACGACCAGCAATTTCAAACGAAACGGGGGGGGGGGGGGGGGGGGGGGGGGGGGGGGTCAGTGCAGTCCGGTTAGTGAGTAAAATTGCTTTGCTAAAGCGACTTTTTTTTCTGCCTCCCTACAACTACAACACCTACAGCAAGGAACGGGGCGTTCGTCTCCTTCAGTTGACAACATACATGTACTGCTTTCTTTTTTTTTTTGTATTTTGTCAGCACTTTTTACAGCCACAATACTGCTTCTGGCACAATGTTGATATTTCATGCCTCCCTACCGAAAAGCGGCATGAGTACGTTGTATCGAGTAACACGCTCCGCTCGTTATGGCCTCTAGGACTTGTTGGGGCCCTTAGATGCAACGGAGGGCACCCATTGCTGTGTGTGCATCACTAGACGAGATTACGAAACGGTAGGCAAAATTTTTTTTCGGGGCTTCGGTGTTGTCTCTACACTTTGCTGTGGCCATGTAAGACGCGGCGGACTATCGATTTAGAGGCGCAAAAAAGGTAGACTACTACTCCTAGGCGGACGTACATTATATGAGCAGCCTGAAACAATAATACATGTATCAGTAAAAGGTAGCGCAGAATTAAGAGGTCAGTTTCGTAATGAAGAAGGCATCGGATCCGCCTGAAAAAGATCCCGAGAACTGTCGCGGGGGCGCTACTATTCTTATCGGCAGTGTGTCATGGATAGTCGTATTACACTAGATTTTCTTTCGCAGCTGCAAATAACAAGATAAATTAATTTAAACTACATTGGTTGCGACATAATGGTGAAAGCTACTTCGGTAAGCTTCAAACCAACTTGGGGTTCCGTAATAATCAGTTGGTCCGTAAGGTGCCGGTATTATGTACAATTGATCGCATGGTTACATTGGGCACAGCAGTTGGGAGGGTACTCCCTCAGGAACATCCATGCAAAAATCGAAATTCCAATAGATTTTCAAACTTATATGGAACTGAGCACCGACCACGTAGCCGCATGCCAACTTGCTCCCCTCTACCAAAGAACTACAATATTATTAGCGCAGAACGCAGGGATCAGCCTTAGTCATATATCAGCGAGTTTTGGGGGATAGGTGACATTCCGACCTGGTCCGGGGACCCGGCAGCCTCTCGACATATGCGATTAGTGCTTGTTATTGGTCTTGTTACGCCGGATCGGAAAGATCGGGAGATTTCTCGATTTCGCTCAAGCTGTCCAAAGAATAACGAGCTGTGAAACGTACGCGGGGGATCCTACGCAACGACACTAAAATAACAGTGTATGAAAGGGCGCGCCGGTTTTAATGCTAACGGCGATGATTGGCTTGCGTTCCGTCACGCTTTGAAATATATGCATAAACGGCGACATCAATCGCGTGCCGTCCGGAAGGGAACCAGAGCTGAAACTCTATGCCCACTTGCACGATTTAGGTGGTCTTTGGAGAACGCACTAACAAACATGACACTTTCACCTTCGTGGCGCGGAACATGTCGCTCATTTCCCTAGCACTCTCCACGGACATCAGCACCTTCGTCATGAGCACGACCTTTGCTGGTGTAAAGCCGGCAAAAACGCTTTCTGTCACCCCCCGCTCTCGGCTCATGAACATCTTTGAGCAGGAGCCGCGGTGAGGATTCCCGTCCGAGTCCCAAAATGAGTGCAGCTTTTTGAGAACAGCAATCTGGGCCTCCTTCGTCGAGAATCTGCGTAACATATGTCAACAGCAAAATATATTTGGTGCGCAGGAGGCTAGTACAGCAGATAAGACGCGGTAGTCAATATCGGCTGCCGTGGTATACGGTTGCGTTACAGAGCGCTGTGGGATGGATACTTCACGAATCGACTTGGCGTTTAGACGACAATGTATCAAAACGGACGTTGTCAGCCACGATATGGTTCGCAAAGACACAGTTTACACAGAAAAGCGCGGGTATACTCGTCAGGATGGTCCCCAGAGCTTTTCGAGAGTGTTGTGGAATGCTTCCGGTTTCTTCAGAGAAATATTGTTCGATACCACAGCCTTTCTCACACCTCGACTAGACACTCCGCCCCGCATCTACCAGCCGTGTGGCGTGTTCCCTGCCCATCACGTGTATTTCAGCAACCTGTTTTAGCCCTCAGTACCTGCACCCGAGTTCCGGGTTGGCGTCCATCCACTTGAAGTTACTTTTGAGAGGTGCCAAAAAGATCTCGAAAAAGGTAGCGATAGGCACGCCCTTCGAAAACGCCTCCAGGCAGTCGTACAGGATAGGGATCTCCACCAGGTAGCTGTTGTTGTAATTGAACAGCCCGGTTGTCCGCCAGTTGTCACTTGCCCACGCGTACAAGCCGCAGGGTTTGCATTCGCATCCTTGGTGCCTGTGAGTCATGACGGCCCAAGCACAATTTATTGTATGAATGCACGTATTGTACTCGACGCGTGAATCCCATACCAATACACGAACTCAACTCAATACATAGCTGAAGCATGTGGACAGTGAGCTTCTGATTGTATTAATAGTTTGGATTTTAATTCGAATCTCAGTATTCAAGGGCCTTGTTCGAAGCCACTGGTCTGTACGTACAGGCCACTCGAGGCAAGACGTTGCTCTACAATTCTCGCCCCCTCCCGAATCAAAAGGCCATTAAACTCTCCATGTATGCCCGCCGGCGTTAAATTGAAATGGCTCATGGTTTGGGATAATGGCAGGAGCAGAGTGTTTGCGATAGAGGTAAAAAAAAAAAAACTAACTTCCGCTAAAAAAAGTGAATTTCCTTCCCTTCCTGATTTCGGTGTGTTTGCCAGTGAGGTAAACCAAATCCTGCCGGCGACGCCTCCGACAATAAGCAGGGAAGTGAGGAGGTGAGGCAACGCGGCCAACAAACGAAAGCAGCCCAGCAACGCTTCGGCGGCAGAGGTGACCGCGAAGCCACCATTACCATCCCACGACTACAAGCAGCAGCACAGCAAGCGGCAGCTAGCTGGCGATAGTCGCAGCTAGGGGTAGCTTGAGCAACACAAATAAGCAGCGTCAGCACTAGCACCAGCACCAACCAGCTTCCGTTTTTGAATTGCTGTTGCTGCTGCTGCTGCTGCTGCTGCTGCTGCTGCTGCTGCTGCTACGCTCGGTCTACGCACGCCACAGCGCCGGCGCGCTCCGCTCCCGCCGCCGCCGCCGCCGCGGCTGCTGCTGCCGCTGCTGCTGCTGCAGCCGCAGTATGGTGAAATCGAAATGATACACGAGCTGCCATGCTGTCGCGCTCTGTACGAGCACGCGTACGAGTACGTGTGGGTACGAGTCCTTTTTTGGGACGACGCATCCTCCACGTCGTCACCAAGCGGGCGAAAGCGTGTACCGTGGCAGTGGCGGCGGCCCGCTGGCACAATCCAACGCCGCTCGTACGCGCTATACCCAAGCTACACCTCTCGAGTCTCTGTGCTCCCAGCGGTTGTCGTGATGCGTATGGCAAGCAGCATGGTGGCATGGAAGATGCTCGGTGTTTTGATCCTTCGAGATTTGAGTTGCGTCCTGCGTCGGGATAATGCTCGGTGCGTGTAGGCCAATGAAACCGAGAGCCAAAAGTTACCGCAACTTTTGATGAAATCCTGACTTCGCTCAAGTACTTTTTTGCTTTTGTTTCAAAAATTTACCTCGGGGGAAATTTTGGAGAAGTAAAGGTAAAAAATAAAAATAGCAAGCACTTTAATATATACAAACTATATTTCATAAATGCCGGGGGCAGGTGCACCTACTACAAGCTGCCAGAGCACCCTCGGACACGTTCAGCGCCATTCCCTGCTTTCCGGCTACGTTTGCTGTACCATCCATGACCTCCCATGCCATCTTCATACAGGCTGGTCCACGCTAAACGTCCAACTGAATCTACCTCGCGAATGCCGCTTGGAATGTCTTCTCTAATGTCATATATTGGGTGTAACGAAATTACGGCCGATTGCGTAAAATCCGGGTCACAAATTCAAGCACCAACACCTACGCAATAGCTTGGGGTGTGTGTATTGAATGTCGTGCTGCCTCGAAGTCCACACACTTGCTGCAGATGCTACAGACTCACCGTTGTGATGCGTGTTGCAGGCACGGTCTCCAAATGACTAAATTCACCACCACAACTTGAACACTTCTCCTGGGATGTGGTGTACGTGATATTGGCGGCCTTGTCGGCAGGCGGCAGGTCGAAAGGAAGCTGTTCCGGAAACCTGTGCGTCGACATGAGGTTCAAGCAGTTCGCCAAGCACTTAAAGTACTTTCCAGGGTTTGCTTATTACTCTGCTACTACTCTTGTGCCTGCTGCCGCTACACATCATCACGTTATAGCTGCTACTGTTGCTGGGACAGGTAGCTTTTCTTGCTGCTACGCTTCTTGCACTTTTGCCCGTGCCACGCGGTGGGTTATCCTGCTGCTCCTGTTGTTGCTGCGGCTGCTGCTGCACACTGCTGCGCACAATCACGGTATAGCTGCTGCTACTACTACTACTACCGCAGTTGAGGCTGGTGCCTTTTCTTGCTGCTACCCAAAGAATATTTTTGTGTCACAGTGGTTGATCTTGGTGCTCGTGCTCATGATGCTGCTGCTGCACACTGTCACGGTATAGCTACTGCTGCTGTTGCTGGCGCATCAAGTAGTGAGCGCACCTATGTGTTCCCATGGACAGCTTCAATATGTTATCTCGTGTGATTATCGCACGCCTGCGATTTGCTATTCACTCTGTGCTCGCTTGTGATCATGCTGGAGGCGGTCGCTAGTGATCACACCAATGTTTACCCGTAGTCAGGTAAACGACATGACCCCGTGTGACCATGGCACGCCGGTTCCTTGCAATCGAGTCCAGTGTTGCTTGTGATCAAACTACAGGCGTTTGCTGGTAGCCACAACAATGTTTTGCTTTGGTCCAGCAAGTCCACGCTTTGTTTGTGATCAAGCCGGAGGCGTTCAAGTAGGTACCACACCTATGGTTTCCGTGTTCCAGTATTCTCCGTTTTCCCGTGTGATCATGCCACACCTGTCCTTTGCTCGTCATGAGTTGGGTACATGTTCGTTTCCCCGTCAAGCGACTTCATGCATAAAACCAAATAATTTGGCTTTTGAGCATGCATGCTTGATGCTTGTTGGCGCCGGCGTATATATATGTATACGTATGTTTGTCACATTTTCGTACTTTTGCCAATTTTTCTCTTCGCACGAGCACTTTTCGATTAAACGATTAAGTACTCGGACACGGGAAACCCGGCCGGACACATTGGTCTAGGTCTCGGCACGACGATCAGTGCACTCTGAAGCTCGTGGCGGGCGCTCAAAGTTTTTTTTTTCGGCGGGAGTGAATAAGACGATTTCCCTGGTTTCAGTACGAGAGGCCTTATTTAGTACGTACGTACCTCTGAAATAGAGTGTCTGCGCATAATATTTTTGTTTATCAAGGATTTCCGTGGGAAAGGTAATCATAATCGAAAGCCTTTCGGCATGCGCATAATCGTAGACGAAAAACAGCTAAATATTGTATTCTTATGTTTGAAAAAAAAACACTTGCGGCAGCGGCAGCACTTTTTTTTGTACCAAACGAGCCGAACACAACAAGAAGTCGTGCAAGCAGCAGCAGTAGTACCCACCTGCAGCAGTAGTACCCACCTGCAGCAGCAGCAGCAACAGCAGCAGCTGCAGGAGCAGTAAGCAACAGCAAGCACTAACAGGCAGAAGTGCGATCTATCTTGCGCTCCTCGACACTCGCTGTGCAAGCAACGCCGCCACAACGAGAAGATCGCCCTCCTTCTTCGTCGTCCTCTCTGGCCGAAAAGGGGTCGAAGATCAGGGGCGTGGCGGCAAGTGTGCACGTGCTTGCAGCACCAGCACAGCGCCTGCGACAGCTCTTGCAGCAGCGCTTGCTTGAGGCAGCTCTCTCGCTTCCAGCAGCGCTCGCAGCAGCGCTTGCTTGCAGCAGACCTTGCTTGTGTGCAGCAGCGCTCGCTTGCAGCAGCGCTTTTGTTTGCAGCAGCGCCTACTCACCGCAGTGCTTGCTTATTGCCGCAGTGTTTCCGGCAACAACAGCACTTACTTGCAGCAGCAGCAGCAGCAGCAGCACACTATATGCAGTAGTAGCAGTAGTCGGTGACGTACAGGAGCAGCAGCAGCACCTACCTAATAGTATCTGCTGCTGCTGCAGCAGCAGGCAGCAAAGGCATGCAGCATCAGCGGCAGCAATTCTTCTCGCAAAACTCCGCCGGTAGCAGACACATGGTCCGAGGGTCCGAGGCCACTCTCGGGGCAAGCTTGGCCAATCCAAAGCGCCCGGAGAGTTTTCGGCCAACATAATGCAGCGGTCGAATCTCATATCATACAAATATGGCTCTAGTATAATATGCTATCCAAAAATGCATAACTTCGTCATTTTTATGCAAATTTGATTAGGATATTTGATTAGTCGTCGGCAACGGGGGAATAGATAAGCAAAATTCGTACTATTATTTCTTTTGCGCAGACACTCTATTCTTTCTTTTGCGCAGACACTCTAATCGCATTTTTTTCGTCTTTCATGTGCTGCTGCTGTAGTATGCACCAGTTTGCACTTTGCTTTCGAAGTTGTATTATATTAATGCGCAACCCCCCGCCCGGAAAGGGGGGTTGGAGAAGGGGTGACCCCCCCGGGGCTGCCCCAACGGCAACCCCGCGCTAACATCCGTATACTCGAGTCAACTCCCAACCCAACTGGCGACACAGAACTCTCGACGCCAGCCTCCAACCCAACTGGCGACACAGAACTCTCGACGCCAGCCTACCAAGCCGCTATCAGAAAAGCCGTTTCTGACAAATAACTCGAGAAACCACACCAAGTACAAGATAACCTCACACGTGAGAAAATCGACACGCACTTGTACCAGGCATACACAAATAACACAAGTACAGTTAAACTCACGATGCAATTCAATGTTAATATACGGATAACCCCCTTCTCCGATACTTTCAGATTGCGCGCAAAATCCGAGCCGATGCAACACCACGTCAACGCCACGTTTACTTTTATCAACTATAACAGTATGATATAAAGAAACCCCACTTGCATCGAACAATCCCAAACGCCAAAGAAGGCGGCTAGCCCACGCCGCCACTCGCGCAATCTACGACACCCGGTCGCACCATCAGCGAAATTACCGGGTACGTATAACATACAGCAACAAACGCAAACGTTACTGCGACTATTGAACTCCCCCCCACTGACTCCCTCAAAAGCACGGGCGGGTGGGTGGGAACTCAAACTAGTCTCACACCTTGGACCTGTAGCTCTGCCTCCGCATCACTGCGCTGATACGTGTAGGTTGCGGCTACGTACCAGACAAGGTGTGTTTACCAAGGGCTACGATTCATGCTACCATGAATCACCGCAGTCATCTGATCGGCTTGAACTTCTTACGTACGTACAAAACTCACATTCTCTCATTCTTCCGAGAATGTTCTGCTTTGCACTTTGCTTTCGAAGTTGTATTATATTAATGCGCAACCCCCCGCCCGGAAAGGGGGGTTGGAGAAGGGGTAACCCCCCCGGGGCTGCCCCAACGGCAACCCCGCGCTAACATCCGTATACTCGAGTCAACTCCCAACCCAACTGGCGACACAGAACTCTCGACGCCAGCCTCCATCACACATGGGAGTTGACCCTATTTACTGATGTATTCTTACGACCCCTTCCCCGTCCCACTTGCAATCTCGTAGGGAACGCATGTGATAACACACTTCACCGTTATTTACTTCTGCCTATTCACCCCTAAGAGTGAATTAACTCGCCCCCATTCAGTGCCCTGGCCCGGCTGGATCCCACCGCTCATCCCTTCGTGGGCCATAACGTCCGCTACCCAACTGGCATCCTTTCCGTGACTGCGAACATACGCCTTGTACGCATCGGACGCCCATCGGCCCTCACGCTGCAACACCTTAGGTGGATCAACCCGCTCCCGCCCAGGTCCGGCGGGATCCCATTGTCACGACCCTCCTAGGCCACTCCGTTTGCTATCCAGATGGCGTCCCGCCCCGTGACGAAACACGTCCATCAACCGCCGGGCTGCAACCCCTCTGGTACCGCTCCCCCTTTCGACGAGTTCGTTGCCCCTCCAATCCTCGGGAGTGCCGAGCGTACTCGTGCGCACACTCCCGCCAACGCAACCACTCGTCGCTGGGTTATCGGCCGATGAAGCGGAGTCCGCATAGAGCATCCGCCGCTGCAGACGAAGCACGTAACGAGGGGTCCGGCGAGGAAAAACAAAGGTAGTAACAAGACATACACACGAACGTGCGAACGTGCGCAACGAACCCACACCCGAACACACGTAGAAACTGCCCCTTTCCCAAGCAGGTCACCTTTCAACTCACGAAACCACACCTCAACGCGGGCTGCACTGCGCTGCAAGTTGAACGGTTTCGCGATGAGGTCAACATCAGTCCGTCGCACACGGACGGTATAAACAGCCCAACTCGCAGAACACAAGGGGAAAAAGTAACCAGGTGGAAAAAAAAAAAAAAAAAAAAAACCACCTGGGAAAAAAAATTGCCCAAGAATGCTCGCGGATCAGGACAGAAAATCACTGACTGACTGAAAAAAAACACACTTTCCCCGCCCATGGACGGGTGCCGCGCACACGCACTGCAACAGCACACAAACCAACGTGTGGCTCATACTTCCCCAGATGAACGATACACGAAATAAGGGCGACGAAGTCAACAAGTTGCGACACTTGCTTCGATGAAGCAGATGCACACACTGCAACAGGACACTGCCTCCCCCTGTGGACGGGTGTTAAGCACACGAAGAAACACCAAGATGCGACACATGCTTCGCTGAAGCAGACGCACACACTACAACAGCACACCGTCCCACCTTCTAGGCGGCTGTTACGCATAAGAAGAAACAGGTACCCATGAAATCCGCGGCGGCGGCGGAGATACGCGGTGTGCCCATGGACACCACGAAACGCGTTGCGAAGAATCCCCCCAGGTGACCGGCACACGGACATGCGCGAGGAAGCCGACTAGTTGCGACGCCTGCGCGGCGCTGAACCAGATGCACACACTGCACACACTGCAACGGCACACAGTCCAACGTGTATCACATGCTTCCCCGGACGAACGGCAAACAAAACATGCACGAGGAAGCCGACGAAGTGCGGCATCTGCAAATATCTGACATGCAGCGCTGAAGCGCACCCACACACTGCAACAGCACCCGGTCCAACCTGTGGCAAACGCTTCCGCGAATGAACGCCACATGAAACACGGACGAGGGCGCCAACAAACGCGACGCCTGCATCGCTGAAGCAGGCGCACACGCTGCGACAGCACACCGTCCCCCCTGTGGACGGGTGGTACGCAGACGAAGAAACAAGAACCGACCCAATTCGCTTTGGCGGCGATACGCGGTGTGCCCGCGGAGTTCACCAAACATATCGCGAAAAACCTTCCCCCGGATGAACAGCTAACGAAACATGCACAAGGAAGCCGACGAGTCGCGACACCTGTAGCGCTGGAGCAGATGCTCATTCTGCAACAGCACACAGTCCAACTTGTGCCACATACTTCCCCGGATGAACGGCACGCGAAACATGGACGGGGGAGCCAAAGAGTTGCGACACCTGCTTCGCTGAAACAGACGTACGCACTACCATAGCCCACGGTCCAACTTGTGGCACACGCTCCCCCGGATGAACGACAAACGCACACGAAACATGGACGCGTAGCGCAGGAGCAGACGCACATGCTGCATCAGCACACTGTCCAACTTGTGACACATGCTTCCACGGATGAACGGCAAACGAAACACGGACGGGGAGCCAAAGAGTGACACCAGCTTCGCTGGAACAGACGTACGCACTGCAATAGCACACGGTCCACCTTGTGACACACGCTCCCCCGGATTCCCGGATGAACGGCGCACGAAACACGGACGGGGAGCCAAAGAGTGACACCTGCTTCGCTGAAACAGACGTACGCACTGCAATAGCCCACGGTCCAACTTGTGGCACACACTCCCCCGGATAAACGGCAAACGAAACACGGACGGGGAGCCAAAGAGTGACACCTGCTTCGCTGAAACAGACGTACGCACTGCAATAGCACACGGTCCAACTTGTGGCACACGCTCCCCCGGATTCCCGGGTGAACGGCACACGAAACACGGACGGGGAGCCAAAGAGTGACACCTGCTTCGCTGAAACAGACGTACGCACTGCAATAGCACACGGTCCAACTTGTGGCACACGCTTCCCCGGATTCCCGGATGAAGAGCACACGAAGCACGGACGGGGTGCCAAAGAGTGACACCTGCTTCGCTGGAACAGACGTACGCACTGCAATAGCACACGGTCCACCTTGTGACACACGCTCCCCCGGATTCCCGGATGAACGGCGCACGAAACACGGACGGGGAGCCAAAGAGTGACACCTGCTTCGCTGAAACAGACGTACGCACTGCAATAGCCCACGGTCCAACTTGTGGCACACACTCCCCCGGATAAACGGCAAACGAAACACGGACGGGGAGCCAAAGAGTGACACCTGCTTCGCTGAAACAGACGTACGCACTGCAATAGCACACGGTCCAACTTGTGGCACACGCCCCCCCCGGATTCCCGGGTGAACGGCACACGAAACACGGACGGGGAGCCAAAGAGTGACACCTGCTTCGCTGAAACAGACGTACGCACTGCAATAGCACACGGTCAAACTTGTGGCACGCGCTTCCCCGGATAAACGGCACACGAAACACGGACGGGGAGCCAAAGAGTGACACCTGCTTCGCTGAAACAGACGTACGCACTGCAATAGCACACGGTCCAACTTGTGGCACGCGCTTCCCCGGATAAACGGCAAACGAAACACGGACGGGGAGCCAAAGAGTGACACCTGCTTCGCTGAAACAGACGTACGCACTGCAATAGCACACGGTCAAACTTGTGGCACGCGCTTCCCCGGATAAACGGCACACGAAATACGGACGGGGAGCCAAAGAGTGACACCTGCTTCGCTGAAACAGACGTACGCACTGCAATAGCACACAGTCCAACTTGCGGCACACGCCTCCCCAAATGAACGGCACACGAAACACGGACGGGGAGCCGAAGAGTGACACCTGCTTCGCTGAAACAGACGTACGCACTGCAATAGCACACGGTCCAACTTGTGGCACACGCTTCCCCGGATTCCCGGATGAAGAGCACACGAAGCACGGACGGGGTGCCAAAGAGTGACACCTGCTTCGCTGGAACAGACGTACGCACTGCAATAGCACACGGTCCACCTTGTGACACACGCTCCCCCGGATTCCCGGATGAACGGCGCACGAAACACGGACGGGGAGCCAAAGAGTGACACCTGCTTCGCTGAAACAGACGTACGCACTGCAATAGCACACGGTCCAACTTGTGGCACACGCTTCCCCGGATGAACGACAAACGCACACGAAACATGGGCGCGTAGCGCTGAAGCAAATGCACATGCTGCATCATCACACTGTCCAACTTGTGACACATGCTTCCCCAGATGAACGGCACACGAAACATGCACGGGGAGCCAAGGAGTGACACCTGCTTCGCTGAAACAGACGTACGCACTGCAATAGCACCACGAAACATGGACAAGGAAAAAAATAAGATACGACACCTGCTTCGCTGAAGCAGGCGCACACACTGCGACAGCACACCGTCCCCCTGTCGACTGGTGATATGCACGACACCTGTAGTGCTGAAGCAGACGTACATGCTGCAACAGCACACAGTCCAACTTGTGGCACATGCTTCCCCAGATGAACGGCACACGAGACACGGACACTGGAGTCAAGGAGTTGCGACACCTGCTTCGCTGAAACAGACGCGCGCACTACAATAGCACATGGTCCAACGTGTGGCACACGCTCCCCCGAATGAACCGCACACGAAACATGGACGAGGAAGTCAAGATGCAACCTGTTTCGCTGAAGCAGGCGCACACCCTGCGACAGCACCCCCGACCCCCCTGTGGACGGGTGCTACGCAGACGAAGAAACGAGAACCGACGAAATCCGCTTCGGCGTCGATACGCGGTGTACCCACGGAGGTCACGAACCCGCTCGTGGAACTTCTCCCGGATTAACGGCTAATGTAATATGCACGAGGAAGCCGACGCGACCCCCCCGATTCGCGACCAGCAACTTGTACCACCATAGGTGGTTAAGCTACAGTGGAGCAACCGGTACCAGTTAGACCCCAATCCACGTAATATTGTAGCGAAGGACAATAAAATACCAGGTACCACCGCTACCAGCTACACAGCCTGTATGCTCTGATAATCTCGTACCACCAAGAAACAATCAGAGCACCAATAGCTCAGAGTACGCTCTACCAGAATACTGCACAGGCCCTAGTTTCGGGAAACCGCTATCCCATACATTGGTAGTATACCCCGGTACGAGCATTTGACATATCGTACATACAACCACTGCTGCACGAACACTGCTGTATACGCATGGCTGTACCAGTTATACTCACATAACCTTTTCTCGAGTTTGGTACCACCGATAAAAGTCTCGCATGAGGTATGATATTTCGCATTAATATTATTAATAAAAGTACGAGCACTTGAAAGAACGTACGACCGCTGCTGCACAAACCCTGCTGCTGTATCCGCACTTCTGCTGAACCCTTCATATTTACTATCAATAATCGTGCCTTTCCTCGAGTTTGGTACCAAGCAAAAGTACGAGGGGATGCGTCTGGTATAATATTCCCGCAAGCACACACTACCGGCCCATCGCTGCTGTACGCATGCGTTTGCAATTTGCGAACATAATGATACCACCGAGGGCGCAATATCCCGGGTAACGTCACACTGCTGTGCTACAGCAGTACACATCCCCTGTAACGTCTCACTGTGCTACGACATACCAGAGGTACCGATCTTGCCGATTCGTTCCGGTGCTGGCTTGTCCGGCCACGCTTGCCATGCCCTCCGACATAGTCCCCAAGGTCTTCCGTCCACACTCCCAGCTAGCACCTCTTGTACACTCACAAGACACCACGAACGAGTCTCTCCAAGGAAGGTCCCTCGATCAAGAAAATAAAATAAAAAAAGTGTCTGGCTGGCGAAAACCCTGCCTGCTCAGCGTTCAAACAGGTCAGATCGAACGCTCAACTCAAACTAGTCTCACACCTTGGACCTGTAGCTCTGCCTCCGCATCACTGCGCTGATACGTGTAGGTTGCGGCTACGTACCAGACAAGGTGTGTTTACCAAGGGCTACGATTCATGCTACCATGAATCACCGCTGTCATCTGATTGGCTTGAACTTCTTACGTACGTACAAAACTCACATTATCTCATTCGTCCGAGAATGTTCTGCTAGTAGTAGTAGTAGTAGTAGTAGTAACACATTTTCGCTTCTGAATAATACTACTACAGACAATTCAATACAGCAGCAGACAATGCACAACACAGTCAATTCAACACACCAGCAGAGCAGAGAGCCCCAGCTGCATACAACAACACTACAACCCTGCCGTTCGGCAGCAGCAGCAGCAGCAGCAGCAGCAGTAGCACAATGGGCAGCCACGGGCACGTGTGGCAGGTCTACATGCACGTAGGTCTGCGCTGTATTGCTGTTGCTATTAATAGCTGCTTTTCTGACCCTGATATCGATCATCCCGCAACAACAACACACCTCTCTCTATTACGCTGTGCGCGATCGTGCGATCGTACATGTTGGGGCTGTTGCACTCAGCAGTGTGACTGTGGCAACAGACATCGACACCAGCAGCGCAGAGAGCGTGCTGACTGCCAGCTAACTACTGTACAGCACGAACAGTCGGCAACATCACGCACGTGTGGTAGAGCCGCGCTGTACGGTGGTTGGTTAGGGCCATTCCTAACGAACAAAAACAATCACGAATCGTGATATTTTTGTCGTGAATCGTGATTTTTTTGTCGTGATTCACGACAAAAAAGATCACGATTCATGACGCCAATTTTTTAGCTTTTCCCTAAAAAAATCAAAATCACGATTCGTGACTTTTTGACGTGCCTCGAAATACGCCTGATCAAGGCACTACAAGCCCCACGTGGGGCCCAGTCCGGACTCCACCCCGGGCATCACAGACTCTGCGTCCTTTGCCGATAGCGACCTAAATCAATATACTACGGACGGTGAGCGGCTACCCAAAGAAAACGCGAGGCACGGGCTATAGGCAGGCCCGAAACCTGGAAGAGGATGGAGGAGGGACAGCGCGAAGAGGAGCGGTGCCAGCGAGATGAGGAACGTCGCGAGAGAAGGCAGAAGCGTCGCAAGAGGTGGCAGGAGCGCGACGAGCGTGAAGAGCGCGAAGAGGAAGCAGAGCGCGAAGAACAGAGAGAGCGTGAAGAAGCCCAGCGGCGGCAAGTTGACATGCTGCTACTACTGCAACATCAGCAGGAAGAGGAAGCCGTGGCCGCCACGATGGCCTGGGTAGCAGCCGATCGGGAGGTAACGCCGGAGTTGAGAGCTGGAGCGATGAACCGCAAGCGTCTCGACTGGGACGACCACGCGGAGACTTCGACGGCAGAGGATAGCTTCCGGAGGAAGTATCGCATGGATGAGCCGGCGTTCAACAAGCTGGTTGAGATCCTTCGCCCTGTCATCGAGCGCGATGAGAAGTTCGCACGTGAGTGTGGTCGAAGTTGTGTATCTCGGCACTTCTTTTTTTTTTACATGGAAAAGTAGAGTACAAGCACACGAGTACGTACGTGTACAGGTTGCATGGGTTGGACGGGTAGGACTGGCCTACACTGCTGTGCTGCTGTAAGTATGAACATTGCACAACAATGCATGGCACCCGCTGTACATTGTACGATGTGCTTGTATGTGGAACGTACTCGTACACAAACTGCTCATGCGAGTGTATCGGTCCATACAGCAGTGGTGATACGCGCCCGCGCACTGATTTGCTTGCTCTGGTGCCTCCGGTATACCAGGTGCAGGTGTACCGGTTTCATTTCGCGGTGCCTGTTACGAAGTGCCGATCTTTTAACAACTTCTTCGCAGATTGTGGAGACTTCGCATCTCTCACAAGAAGTAACCAGCGCAATGGGTCGCATCAACGCGCTCTGATATCATTGGTGGAAGATTCCTCCGTATATGCAGTACTGTTGTAGTTGTGATTTGCTCAGCGCATGCAGTGGGCACCCGGTGTTGACAAACGTCAATTTGGTGTCCAGGCTCAATGCGTTCTTTTTTGCGACCTCGACCTAACTCTATTGTATTGGATTCAGAGTTGGTCCAACTGCTGAGCTGCGTTTCTTCATTTTCTAAATGTTCGTGCCGATGTGAGCCTTTTCCCCTTAATATAATGTTGCTCAACCGCGGGCGCGCACTGCACGCTATAGCCCCCCCTTCATACCCTGCATACGATCAATAATTGCGCCCTGGTAGCTTTTGACTTGCATGTACGTCTGCGAGTAACCCTTTTAGGCAATTAGAACCGTAAACTGTATTGAACATGGACGAGTAAAAAGCGTGGCGGGAGGCCCCGATCGGGCGCACCTCAGGACATAGGTCTTCCGCACTTTCACTGCACACACAAGAGCATCCTGTCACCGACATTCACACCTCTGTCGTGTATGCTCTCTGCTTCACAGGCGTGAGGACCAAATCGGGAGTTGTCAGCGTCGAGAGTCGCGTGGCCATCGCTGTGCGTTTTTTGCGCCGGGGCTTCCTACTTGGATCTGCAGGACATTCATGGTGTGACTCGCACGGCGTGCTATGAGTGCTTCCATCAAGTTGTGGACGCCATCATCAAATGCAGCTCGAAGATTGGGGCCATGAAGTTTCCCAAAACACCAGAAGAGCTTGCGAAACTCGCCATAGAATTCCAGGCAAGCCCATTCGCACGCTCCGTCTCTTGGTGCTCCGAGTATTTTTTTTCACCCTTTTTAGTCCGGTATACTCGCATGCGCTAAATAGCGGGGCTGCGCTTTGGCACATGAAATCCTGCCCGTAGGCATGACAACTACTACCAAAGCTGTGATTGAGCCTGTGAATGCAGTCCATGTTGCCAGCATAGTTGAGGTTATGCGTATCATGTCACTGGTATGTACCAGGTATCATGTAGGAATGTCCCCAGAAAAAACACGTATTATTCGCCGGCAAACCGTAAGAACGAGTTCCGGGGCGTCCGAAACATCCTGTCGTGTATGTAAGTTTCAATTCAGTTTTTCGTGAACCTTCAGCGTTGTAATGCAAAGCGGAAAGAGCATTTCCTTGCTTGCATAGAGAGGGCGGGCAAGTTTGTTGCAATACTCGTCCAGCACCCTACGTGGAATGGACATTACGGCAGCCGCGCTCGCTTATATCGTGCGCATGGTGGTCCAATTGGAGTTGGCCTGGCTAGGAGGCAGTGACCCCTGCCTCGGCTTGTGAAACAATCGCCTAATCATCGCGTGTCATCACCCAAAGCGAAACATTATGAGTGATTTGCCTCAGTGATGCACGGCGAGTTACCTCGCTCGGCTGCGTTGGTACGTCGTCTCTGTTGACTAGACGAAGCGAGCTCACAAACCCACTGTTCTGTTTTCGGTCGCCCATGCCCTGTTAATGGCCTTGGGAATAAAGCTCGGATCTGTCTTGTGCGTCCGCGCTGCTGTACTTTTGATTCACGTACGAACGAATTTTATGTACTGCTGTATGATACGTACCTGTATGTCGATGAGAACGCAAGCCGTGTCATGGCGTTCACGATTGGCCATGGTTTCTTGTTGGCACCGTATACTGGTACGTGTTTCTGTGGTTGCTTGCTTGACCTCGGGTGAGTTTCGGCTCTGCACGTCCGCAAATTTAGGCCATTACTGTCCGCGACGCTGCATAACCTCGACTTTTTTTCTTTTCTTTTTGTCTTGTACCGCCGCATATCTTCCTTCTGTCGTATTACATTTTCTGTTGCCACACTATTCCAGGAAAAGAGCGATGGCGGCGCAATTTCTGGTTGCATCGGCTGCTTGGACGGTCTGAACGTCACGACAGAGGCACCTTCAATCCACGACGTCTTGAACGTCATCCGGTACTTCTCCGGGTCGAACGGCTGTTATAGCCTGAACGTTCAGGCTATCGCTACGGCCAAGTACAGATTCCTCTGCATGTCGTGCACAGCGCCGGGTTCGAGTCACGATTGGACGGCATACACGGGCTGTAAGATGTCGCAAGCTGTCGACAAGTTGCCTGACGGCTACTACATCTTGAGGGATGCGGCCTACCCCCTCAGCGATCAGCTCTTGACACCGTATCCCGGCAAAAGCCTTGCCTCCAAGTACGACTCGTTCAACTTCCATCTGAGCCAGCTTCGAGTAAAGGTGGAGCGGTCGTTCGGCATCCTCGTGCAGAGGTATTCTGTGGAGGCCGCTCCGGATTGCCTTCGACAAACGCCCCAAGCTCATTCGCGCGTTGTTCCACTTGCACGACTTTTGCATCGACGAGGCATCCCCTCTCCTCGAGCGGGCGGGTGAGAAGAACGACGTTCGACCATTGCGCCCGAGGTCCGACGCCGAAGGTGTCATCCCGACTGCATTCCACACCGCAAAGCCAAAGCGTCTCAGGCGAAATGGCGAGGTAGAAACTCGGAGGAGCATTATGCTTTCACTGCAGCGAGGTCGGCAGGGCCGCCCTCAGCGTAACAAGCAACGAAACATGGTGCGGTAAGCGCTGCACGGTGTCTTTTTCGAGGCTCTTGTTTACTGACCCCTTCATGTTGCTCGCGCAAGCGCCATTCGACCTCGCTCGGTGGCGTCACCGCTCAAGTGGGCGAACGGGGGGCATCGAATGGCACCCTTCCGGGGATGAGACAGTTGCTTGAATCCCCGGAGGGTGAGGAGGGAGGGGGGCGGGCGGGGGGCGTGCTCACTTGTTGCTTGCCTTAGTCATTCCACCATTGAACACGCATGCCTTTCCAGACGGAGCAGTGTGAAGGGGGGGGGGGGGGTATTATAGGAAAAACCAATTCCCCCGTTTGATGTTTTTTGGGTCCCTAGTGTTGGGCTTCCGTTGGTACAACGTGCGCTTTTGTTGGGGTGTGTCCTAGGGCCCTCCTCTCCATGGGATTTGTGACTTGTCCGGGATTTTCTTTGTTGTACGCACGTATTGTGGGTGCTGTACGGCATATGGCCTCTGCCAGATGATATCAGCAAGAGGGCTTCCAGCGAGGGACTCCACCAGTCTCGCTGGCCTCGCACTCAGTAAGTCTTGTTCTTAGAGCTTGTATTATCACGGAGTGATCCTCATCGGACCACGAGCCAGGTGGCTAGGGGACATCACACAGGATCCCCGGCCACTGCTCCACTCACACATGCGATTACACTGAAACCTCCACGGCTTGGTATCTTTTGGCTACAGCACCCCCAAAGCGAGTTCACTCGACACGAACGAGCTTGACAAAACCAAAAAACCAAGACGAAATCGCATGCGGCAAATCACAAATCAATGCTGAACTCTGAAGCAATTTTAATCTTGAGCGCACGGGTCATCCGTAATTTGCGCAATTCCTTCACGACGAATTCAGGCGCAGCAGAATAAATCGACCGCAAAGACTCCCACGTGCGCTCCTCTGCTTCGAAACCATCCCAATCGACCAAGACAATCACCTCGTTGGCATCATCTTCGGCCACATGCACCAAAGCATTCATGCGGCATTCACCCTGCGCAAAGGAATGTTGGAAAACATCCTTCAGATCAGCGGTGACGTTCAACGTCGCATCCGCATAAAATCGTAAACGAGGAATGAGTGCACCTGCACGCGTGTCTACACAGTGCAAACACTGGCGAACGAATTCGCGAACCTGAGAATCCATGTGAGGCCAAACACAATATTCCTTCAGGCGAAACAAAGTCGGCGCCACACCACGGTGACCAGCCGAGCGCATGTGCGCGCACACCATCAAACGAGTTTGAAGAGCAAGATCATCCGGCGGAATCCACAAGACGTCACGCACCCCAACACGCACACGAAACAAACCATCATCGGCCAAGGTAGCTTGACCGAAGGTTGTCGAAAATTCATGAACACCAACGCCGATACGAGCGACAGACCTTTGTTGCGAGGCACGAATCACATCCAATGCGGGAAGCGAATCGTCAGCATTACATGGGCTGTGCACGGCAACCGAACGAACAGGCACCGTAGGAACTCATAGCGGTATTGTCCTAAAACACCCTTCCAATTCTCTAGGCGTTGTGCCATGGTCTTTGTGACCGTCGTGACACACTTCTCCGGATTGAAAATGTACTGCAAGTTTCGATGATCAGTAAAGATATGAACACCACCCCAAAGCAGGTATTCGAGCCTCCGGAACGTATTAACGATCGCAAAACCTTCTTTGTCGACAGTCGCCCAGCGCAACTGCGAACCTGTGAACGAACCACTCAGAAATCCGAGAGGCTCGTGAGACATGCTTTCCAACGCCAATCCACTGCGAAATTCGTGTTCAGGCACTTGGGTGAGAAAACTACCCCAATGGAAATCAGAAGCGTCAGGAAACATCAAAACAACGCACCCGGGACGAGGATGATGAAGCGGCACTGCTTGCGCCACCAAACCCCGTGCGGCATTCCACGCCCGCACCCGATCCTCCGTCCACGCGGTATCCTTGATGACACGATTGCGCGCCACTCGCTTAGTCCGACGTGTAGCCCCAACAAGGAGCTCCTCCAAAAAATCACGTAACGGTGCTACCGTTTCCGCTAAACGTGGTAACGATGTACGCAACCAGTTGACAGCCTGCAAGAATTGCATTAGTTCTCCAGCGTTTTCGGGACGACGCATTTCACTTAAACCTTGCACTCGAGCGGGGTCATGGGACACGACACCATTGGAATACACCTTACCACACCAGACCAGTTCACGAGAGAAGAAGGTACACTTGTGGGCGGCGACAAACAGTCCAACATTCTCCAGGCGTTCAAGAATGTCATCAAGCAGCTGCAGAAGAGCTTCTTCGGTGTCTGCGAAAAAGAAAACGTCATCGACCCAAACTTTGCAATCCAAACCACGCAACACTTCAGTCATGACACCTTGGAAATAAGAAGTCGCATTCAAAACACCTTGGGGAACACGGGTAGGCGTGAACAAACCGTCGCTTGTCGCCATGGTGAAGACGTCTTGCGCCTCCGGAGCCAAAGGCATCTGCCAGTACCCTTGAAGTAGGTCCAGCTTGCCGAAGAAACGCGCCCCCAGCAGATCTCCCATGTCTTCATGGTTGGGCATGACGCCCGGGGACTTCTCCACCTGTGCGTTCACCGCCGAGTAGTCGCTCACCAAACGGAAAGAGTCCTTCTTGGGCACCGCCATCGCCGGACTCGCCCACACCGCCTGGATGTTGTGGTAGACAAAGCCCAAAAAAACACCAAAGCAGCAATGCACTTCGAGAGCCAGTCCCTTTTCGTCGGTTCGTACCGACGTGGCGTTGCCTTGACAGGCTTCGCCTGTTGCTTCAGCTGCACTCGCATCGGCTCCACTTGCGCTGGCGGATCACCACACAGCGCACGGCGAAAAGCACCCACGCGACGAGCCAAAATTTCGCGCAAACGGGTTGCTCCGCCGACGCTTAATCCACTCTGCTCTGCCTGCTGCACGCTGTCCTCCAACGCCCGTTCTCGGGCCGTCCGCTCCTCCTCCGGATCCATGAACATGTCTGGCCCCGGTCGACCAAATGTTCCACCGCCTTGTCCGCCGGAGCATCCACCGTAGCCTCGGTCTGAAAAGCACGCACGGAAACCGTCACTCTGCGCGCCGCAAGGTAACTCGGAGTCTCCACACCGGTCGATACCGGCACTGCGCGAGGGCGAAGCTTCTCCAGAGCTTCACGGTAGACGTCGATGCCAAGAGCTTTCATGGTAGCCATGCCAAACAGAACGACGTTATCTGTACCAGGCATGACCGCGAAAGTGATGGGCTCCAATTTCACCGCTCCCCACGGCGTCCGTACACTCACGGCAATCGGCACCGTTTTGTGCGTGACCATCACTGAAACACCCGTAGCGGTTTTCGCCTGCTGCGGGCCATTTTCGAACGGAATTTGCAGATCGGCGCCGCCGAAATGCGAAGACAGCTGCTGAAGTAAGCCGACACCGATGGACGTGAGCGCCGACCCCGAATCAAGGATCACACGCGCCATCAGCGAACCAACCGACCCTGGCAAAGAGAGATCAGCGCGTAAACACTCAGCGCTGCGATCGACAGGCACTTCACCTGCCGTTGAACTCTGGTCGGTACCAAGAGTCACCTGACGCCATGGCTGCCCTCCTACAGCCGGCGCCGAAGAAATAGAATCGGCGGTCCACCCCGACCAAGACGTCGAATATACAGACGGTTCCGGCGCTACCGCCCCTGCAGCAGCACCAGACACTGACTCCGCCCGCTCGGTGGATGGCGAAGTTCTCGCTCCAGCAGCACCCACCGATGTTCCAGCTCCTCCAACGTATACAGCTCGGCCGGCAACAGACGAACCAGATCCCGACCCAGCGGCTCCTGCCGCTGGCGCACCAGAAGTTGAAGAAGCAACAGCAGAAGTTCCACCGCCCGCTGTCAATTGATTGCCACCACGGCCACCGCGCCCGCGTCCATGGTTGAATCTGCCCCGGCCGCCATTGCGGCCCCCGCGATACCCTGACGACCCGCGCCCACCACTGCTGGGAGCTGTGCCGCCACCGCGAGCTTTTGGGCAATCAGAAACATAATGGTTGGGATCACCACACTCGAAACAGACGCGAACAAACGACTTTTTTGCGGACTGCTGCTGTTTCGGTTTCTGCTGCTGTTGGCGTCGCGGTTCAGCTGCCCCTGCAGCATCTTTCCGACCATACGCCTCGATGAATTTCCACTGTTCTGCAGCAGAAAAAATTTGGTCCATGACCAATGCCGGGTCCTTCTTCCACCCTGCAGCGTACGTTAGCTGACCTTTTACGTACTTTTTGAACTCGGACGGCCATAAGCCATCCACCAACGCCATGCTCACAAATTCCGCCGGTCCGGGCAACCACGAACGGTCCTGCGCGCGGTACATGGCATGCACCGCGTGATTCTCCGCAAAATACTTTTCCATAGCGGAGTTTACCATCATCGCGCGGTCTTTGACGGATGTTTCACCGCCCTGCTTTTCATCGCGCCTCATTGAGAGAACGCGACGCAAGTCCGCTGCCGCCCGCGAGGTGTCAAATCTGTTGCTGGTGGTTGTGTAACCAGCGTGCTGCCTAACAGCGTCCAGCAACTCCGAGGCGGTCATCGTAGTCTGATGCTTGTAAAATCCCTCAAAACACCGATGAATGTAATTGGGGATAAGCTGGCCCATGCTCACTTTGGAGTGCTGAACCACCCCCTGAGCGTTGGCGAGCTGCAGCCGTTCCTCATAATCGAGGTACGCTGCGTAAAAAACACGAGAGGCCTGCTCGGTCCACACCTCTCCGTATTTCGGTGGAGTCAGAGACTCCCCTACCACCAGCGGCGTGCTTGCCGTGTGCGCCATAATCCACAGCAGTCCACCTGGACTCTACTGTAATAACGGAGAAACTGCCGCCTGACCTGTGCGTCCTCCAGCTCCCGGAGCGTCCTCCCCTGCTGTGCGCTTCAAGCCGTTTCGATCCGTCCAACGGGCCAACTGCCTTCCCAGCTGTGACCCAATACTCCGCAGCCGAAAACTCCTCCAACAGAAGTTCCGCGAATATCTAGATATTATGGCCTCTGCCAGATGATATCAGCAAGAGGGCTTCCAGCGAGGGACTCCACCAGTCTCGCTGGCCTCGCACTCAGTAAGTCTTGTTCTTAGAGCTTGTATTATCACGGAGTGATCCTCATCGGACCACGAGCCAGGTGGCTAGGGGACATCACACAGGATCCCCGGCCACTGCTCCACTCACACATGCGATTACACTGAAACCTCCACGGCTTGGTATCTTTTGGCTACAGGCATCACGTACGCACATGCAGCATAGCTTACAGCCCGCACGTTCGCATCACGGGAGGGGGGGGGGGCGTAATATTTTGGGGCCGTACAGGAATGCCTGGTGGGTGGGTGGGTGGGTGCGGTGAATAGGTAGGTCGGCGGTGAGTGGGTGGGTTGCTTGTTGGGTGGCCGTATTGCCTTCCTCGGTATATATCAGGTGTCAGTTTTCGTCGTAGTCCACCCGTCATGAAGCGTCGTTGTCTTTTGGTATTTTTTGCGTCGTCCGTGGCCCACCGGCTGGACACGGGACTGGTCGTTCTGTTTTAGTTCTCTTTGTCTCTGGGCCTCCTTTCGTCCTTATTGATTGTTGCATTTTTTTGTGTTCCCTTCTGTCGGTCCCCCCAGATTGATACAGGACTGTTCATACCAGCACACTGCAATCTTGTGGCCCTGGGACTCGCGCCGAGCGCATTTCTTTTGTAATTTTGTCGTTGCTTTACTTTTCGTTATTTCTTTTCTTTTCTAGTTGCCTTGTTCGTGCTACCGTGTTTCTTCGTTTTTTATATTTCTTGTAGCCTTTGGTTTGGGCGTCGCCTAGTATGCTGTACGACAGTTCGTTTGGGCCGTTCACTTGCGTAGTGGTTTAGCGGTTATCGTACTTACTGTTACTGGTTGTTTCTTCCGTTGAGGCTTTTTTTTTTTTCCGCCTGCTTTTTGCCCACGGACTAGAAATGCTGAGGGAAATAATCTAACACTGTCGGACCATCAGTACCAAGAGAGGTACAGTATGATAATAGAAATAATATTTTCTTTTCACGTCTCTACGGGATTGGGCTCTCGACTCGGGCTTTTGATACTGGCACGCCGAAGCACATATGTAGTCCGTCACGAGTATGCCGATGTTTCGAAGGATGCCGTTTTCTCCATTAAAAACCAAGATGCCTCTCTCCTTTTCATTCGGCCTTTTGTGCAGTAGACGTGCAGAAAATAAACGGGAGCCTCGAAAAGACTAGTTCCAGTATAATGCTTGTATCAATTCTGTTGGCGTCGAATATGACTTGATAGTGGCCGTCCGCAGTCGGTTCTTCGAATATGTGCGCGAAACGTTTTACAGACATGCCTTCGAAAACGTGCCACCGGTTCATGGAGCCGAAGCACCTTGCGTGTTATTCGGTTTTTTCAATGCCTGTGGATGTTCGGGCCAAACTTTAGCCGCTAGCGGTAGCCTTTGTCCCTACAAAAACATGGACTGGGTCACCGTCTGCTACTGATTGTTACGGCCAGCAACATACCAAATGGGCGACAGTGAAGTAGCTATTGGATGCGGAATTCATAAATTAAGCTATGTGGGGCTTTGAGCTTGAACCAGCCTTATAAATCGATAAAAAGTTGTAACGTAGCTTATATTCCGGGACCCCCACCCCTCCCCGCATCCCCCCCCTTCTCCCCACCCCAAGTCTCACCGCACAGGTAATAAAACAAGAACATGCACCCCGTGTAGGGACGTCAACACGAAAATATAACATGCCCGCACCGACGAACGATGCATTTACCGTCGCCCCACCCCTCGTCATCGAAAAGCAAAACACTCGATTGCACCCCGCGTTCAACAAGCAAGCGTTACCGAGCAACCAATGCCACCCCCCATTACGCGACTGACGTTTTCTCTTCCCCGGCACCACGAAAAACAGAGAGCATCCCCACTCCCCCTACCGTAAGGCTCGTCGAAAAGATGAATAAATGCGCACGAACCATCTGTAAACAAAAACACTACTATAATAACATAGTAAGGCGCCAACACAATACACACAACGGACTGGCGCCGCATTTGCCATCACGCCAGTCAACCACCAACACTTAAAAATTGTATTCCGAGCAAACACGACCAACTCACTCCGAGACTATTTGTACAGGAAGTAGGCACCGTCGTCCGGTGCTTCACAACATAGGCGCGACCTAAAACCCAAATGCGACAACAGCCTCCCCGGCTTTTTTGCCAGCACACCCCCCTTTGCCAGCAAACTCTGGATAAAAAAAAAAAAATGCCGTCCCCTGCGCTCACAGTACGTAAAGAAACACCGACGTGCTGGCCGCGTACAAAAGGCAGCAGCTGCAAAACCAACTCGCCCTACAAGACCAAACTGCTAGCCCATCAACCGACACAAACGCAACGATGGCCGTCACAATTTGAGAGAAACAAAGAAAGGTGTCCCGCACCCCTTGCCCCCAAGCCTCGTGGTATTGAATACAAAACAGAAACGCTTAAATGCAATTATTAATAGCACAAAGCACTCAACGTCGACGCATCCTTCAGATCATACCCTCCCATCCCCCTGGCGCCGAGGCTGGTCGTGTAGACAAGATCATTGGCATGCAGCCTGTACCACACCAAATAACGACGAACCATTAACGGACTGAGACGCGGCGCTTGCCACAACCCCAAGGAAGGACAGACCCGGTTCCCCGTACGCATGCACTCGTCGCACACCAACATTTCTGCGTCGTCGGGCTATTGGTATTCGTAATAAGCATGAAAAAAGTAAATACCACACCATTCTGCAACTGAAGCCGCGCAAGCGCCACCTACTAAACAATCTATACAGCGTATGCCAAAACAGAAATTGCAGAAACAACTCGCCGGCCCATGCACGGGCTAACGCCAAAATGGTCGTCACACAAAAGGGAGACAAAATCCTTCTGCCGCCCCCTTCGCCCCCCCCAAAAAAAAAAACAAAAAAAAACGCTGCGTGCTGCCTATGTTTCAAGATAACAACGAGGAAACACTCGAGGCTCACGCAGCTTGCAAATCATACCCTCCCACCCCCCTGGCGCCAAGGCTTGTCGTGCGGGCAAAATATAGACATGCTCCTGTACCAAACGAAACCACGACAATCCATTAACGGACTGAGACGCGGCGCATGTCATCACTCCTAGCAAGAAGAGACCCGTTTCCCCTCGAATAAGGACTCCTCGCACACAAAAATAACTACAACGACGCGCTATCGGTATTCGAAGTTACGCGCAAAACAAAGCAAAACATGCCACATCATTCGCCGAATGACGTCGCATTTGCCAACACGCTTGGGGAATACCAACACACTTGAGGAATATAAACAAGCAACCTCGCCTCCCTTACCCATCGTACAGAAAATCGGAAAAAAATACTTGAAGAAGATTGCCCTCACCCGTCATGTACTTTTCTCGTAGCAAGCGCGCCGCCGACACCCTGCCACATCAGCCCACTTGACAAGCAATAAGGAATGTGCGAGTAGCCATGGTGAGCCAACGCATACCACAGGTTGTCTTTGACGAGTACACAGCGTGGCTACACCAAGTATGACATCCACCGTCATTCAGCCCGGCGAAGGCCCTCGCGCACCGTCGTTAGGTCTCGTTCGAGCTTGTCGATGTAGACTTCGTCAGGTTCAGCTGCTGCCCTCTCTGTCTTGAGCTCTGCCCGTAGACGCTTGTATTCATCTCTTGCCCCTTGTCTTTCCTCTGCCAGAAACTTTCGGGTTTCGATCGCCTGCATGCTCTTTTCCTCCTCAACTTTAGCGAGTCGCTCTTTCTGGAGGTCGATGTCCGCCTGCTGTTTTTCGCGAGCAAGGTCGCTGTCGATAACAGGCGCGGCACCTACCGCCGCAGTCGGATTCGACAAACCCGACGCCAGCTCGCGACGCATGTTCGGCAGGACATCGTTGAACGCTTCCTTGGCCTGTTTCTTTCGGCGTTTGCTTGCTTGTTTAGCTCTCGCTTTCGCTTTAAGTTTCTGCGCCTCCAACCTCGACGTCGTGCTCCCTCCAACAGCAGTAGGTTTCTCATCTCCGCTGGACTCGTCCTCGCCGCCGGAGTCAGACAGTTCCGCTTCCTGGGCGATCTCCTCCGGGATGGACGTCTGGTACAGCTCCCGTAGCTCGGTGTACCGCTCGCCGGCTTCGTACAGGTAGAGGACGTCCGTATCGCCTGATTTGTGCAAGCGCACGCGCGTGCACGGGTACGTGGGGCGGGGCGGGGGGGGGGGGGGCTCATTATCATGCATGGCCGTAGTCGTATGACCATCGACCCTCGCATCCCTACAATGCCGGGACGGAGCGCGTTGGGTTTTCACCAACCAGGCAGACATTGCTTGCATCAAGCGTGAAGCGCCGTGAGGTGTTGGGCGAGTCGCATGAAGGGCGAGCTGCATCCTACTAACAACCGCTTTAGCGGGGCGGGGGGGGGGGGGGGATTGTCACGGGGGGAGTATGCAAAGAGACCGCTGTGTCAAAACAATGTTATCGTGGAATGCATAACATTCCTTCATGAAAAAAATCATCACCAGATGCAACAGCGAGCACCCGTGACGGAGACGTTCAGGGCCAATCCCCCAATCACCTCGCCATCGCTGCCATGGTGCGGTTTGTCCCCTTCAGTTGCCGCGGTCGCGCAACCGTACAACGCCACGCGAAAGGAGGCGCGCCGCAACCAAAGTCCGCGAGCGGCGAGTGTCGCAAGATGCCCTCCAAAATTACCACTTTCTTTCTTTGGGGGTCACCGTCAGAGACCTCGACTCTGCAGGTCAGAAGCATGGGGTAATGTCCTCCCGTTTCTGTTTGTCTACGTATTTTTCTATGTATATATCTCTATATGTATGTATTGTTATCTACGGATGTACTTGTTTTTTTATTGTCGGGAGGGGGTAAGTGGGTGGGGTGGCCGGTGGGTGGCGGGTTATGGATGCGTGGTCTTTGGGTGGGTCATACCAACAAATCTATTTGCATGAATTGGCAGTACGACCAAGCAGCATCGAGCATGCGCCAGCAGCAAACTTCAGCAGCGAGGAGCACTCGACACGGAGTGAAAAAGTCTATATTCGACATAAAATGCAAGAGCAACCAGCAACCATCTTTCTCGTATTTGTTTCTTGGCAGAGTGCCACAAACAATAGCAGAGGCACCAACATGCTACACGCAGAGTGCATATACAGACTAGACCAAGAGTACATTTTAAGACTCGACACACTGTAATCAACATCATTTGGTTAATAGCAGCATACCAGCAAAAACGGACATCAGCATTGATCCCAAATAACGGCTCAGGTGGACTTCAAGCATCTGCAAGCAGCAGGCGGCAACGAGCAGCAGCACTACTACTGTAACCAACAACAGGCAGCAGACTTCGCCTTGCGCAGGTCGGACGTGTCGCGACCCGAAAACACAAAAAAACAACCAAAACATTTTCTTCAAAAATGAAACAAAATCCGAGGGCCGATGCAGTGACTCGACACAAGCCAACAAAACCAAACACCGCGAACGGGATGCACAGCAATAAGAAGTATCACAAAACTGGCACCATAGCACTGTGAAAAGCAGGTGCGTTACGCAGCGTAAAAATCACCAAGCAACAGGCCGAGAGTACACACCGTGACTCCTTATACAACGAACGGTAAGAAAATAACATGTGAATGGGCTACGGTTTATCGTTAAAACAGCAGCAGCAGCAGCAGCAGCTGACTTGACCGAGAGTAGATAGCGCAACTCAGCACATACCAGGTACCGAAGTTCAGCAATTAATAAGGCAGAGCATTTTCAGCAGTAAGGAGAACAACGTCACATAAAATAAGCAGCAGCACTACAACAGCAAGCAGCAGCAAGCAGATTAGAATCCAGCCGAAGCCGTAAGCAGCAAACTGTTACCTCCGCATGAACATGTAATTACACTGGCAATACACGCGGGCCAATTGCCCGCCCCCGAATCCCACGGCAAGCAGTTATCACCTGAGCAGATGTTCCAGAAGGGCTCGCCCATCCCTGACTGCTTGCAATTAGTCGTAGCTGTGCCCAACTTCTTGCGAGTGATGTTGTACATGTCCTTGAGTTTGCTAGGCGTCATGTTCGGCTGATAGCATTTTCCAGGCCTAAGGTGGTGGAAGTGGTCGTCGTCAGATATCTTGAAGCCAGCCTAACGCAGAAGACGAAGCGTTTCGGAAGACAGAGCATGCACAAGTTTGTTTATATTTCTCTCGTTCACGGAAACAGAAAACGTTAACAAAATGCGATGAAATCTATTATCGTCTGGGATCATATTCTATCATACTGCAACGCTCGTCCATCCGATCGAATAGTCTCAAGTAGCCGTGCGCGCGAAGTACACCCGCTTGCCCTTGCCGCCGGAGGTGCATCGACTTCAAGAGGGCCGTACCTATAATCACCTTCGCGAGCGACCAAGCTGTCCACGACACGCAAGTTGCTGTTGATTTCACGTTCAAAATTTTTGTGGTCTCCGTCGATTCGGTACAAAAAGATCGCGTGATGCACAGCGCTTTCCACGGCCGGCAATAGGCTGGGAATGACTGTGGAGGTTTCCCTGGTTTATCCTATACTGTGGCGAGGCTAGGTACGCGTCAAAACCCGACGTGCACCGTCCCGACACTGTAGGGACGCGAGTGCCAGGCCCTCCCCCCCCCCCCCCCGCCATACCAATACGGCCATGCAAGACACGAGTACCCCCCTCCCGTCCCACACCCCACCCAATCCACTCTTGCATTACGCCTCCCACCTTTGCGTCAGGGTCGATGAAAGCTGCCGTCAAGTCCACCCACACACTTCGCTTTGCCCCAAAAGGCACCATTGTCGAGCTCGGCTCGCGACGCCTGTGCTTCGGACTCGATCATCCGCGATCTGAACTCGTCACCCACCATGATGTTGACGAGACGCGGTAAGCAATTAGGCGTTTTGCGGGTCCCCTGTGGGGCGTCATTATCGGCCAGGCTGTCGCGGTGACCGCGGCTCTCCTCCAAAGCATCCAACAGCCTCCCCACACCGTACGAATTGCCGTTGAACTCGACGCTCTCTGCCCTTTTCTTCTTCCCACCTGTGTCCAAGAACCTTCGGAATGTCAACAGAACTCCGACCGGGATGGCAGAGCTGGATTCCTCGCCGGTTTTTTTTCCTGCCCGAACATACGAAAACAGCAGTGGGCACGTCAATCGTTGTGGAACGCGTCCCACAATAAAAAAATGTCACCCCAAACAACACGGTAGGCATCGTGCCGTACAACAAAGCTACGCTAACGCTCGTGTCGAGAGTGACCCGGTTTGGAAGAGGTGTCCTTAATGGAGTAAATACGTGCCGTGCGATGCGTAGCTCAGTGGAGGTGAGGCAGGTATCCCAAAAGGACTTCTCATGCACTTGGTACTCAATTACATTTTACAACGTTTCCGGTGCTGGAATAAGGTTACAGCAGTCGATCCCTCCCCGGTCTACTTGATACACTGTCTACGTAAGTGATTGTCGATATCCCCTCATTTGTAGGCACATATTATTATACGTATGATACGATGCTGAAGACAAGGACGTCATACGTATGCAGTTTATGGTGGAAATCATACATGTTGCTACCCGTACTCCTTGCTGCAGAATACGTACTGGTACAAGTATGTACGTGCATATATATCGACCGATACAGGTAGAGCAGTACTCGGAATTCGAGGATGCTCACCTTTAGCGGGGAGAAAGGCCTCCGCTAAAATCCCCAGTATACGGAGACGACCGCCCTGCCTTCACATCGCCTCGCTCGAGTAGCTTACTTATCGCATCCTTGTCGCTGCACCTCTGTTGTCCCTTGACGCCCCGTTCTTGGCACACCTTCCGCAACACCGCCAAGGACCATAGGATGTACCGCTTTTCTTTGGGGGGCTTGCGTCGAGCTAAAGGCGGCGATCCTTTCCTTTTCTTCATTATGGCGGCTGCAGGGGAATTCTGTTCAGGGCGCCCCTTCCCCTTCCCCGGCGCTTTCGCCTGTGGGCGAAATTCCTCTGCCGTCATTTCCTCTTGACTCTGCTCGTCAGCATCCCCACAGTCATCCAACTCGCTGCCTTGCTTGTCGCCACCTGAGGTGCTCCCACGGTAACATGCAGTGTCCAAGACGCTCAGAACAGAAGAAGTGTCACCTCCCACGTTGAGTGCGTCCTCATCCCCAGATGTCGGCGGCGTAGACACTGCGCCGAGGCCTCCCGCTCCATTTTGGCGCTCGTCCACAAGAGCGCCCGTTAAGTCTAAGCCTTGACGTGCGGGAGACAGCGGCTCTGCCTCTGTACTTGTCGCAGGTGACTCTTGTCTTCCAGCGGCAGCAGCCATGCCAAACCCAGCCGCAGCCCCGGGTTGTCCTGCATGGCGTAGCCGGGCTGGAGGAACAGCGGGCCTCGCAGATCTTCTCGCCGGGACCATATTAGCTTCCATGTCACATGTGTGTCAGCGCCTAGCTTGGGTATTCGAGTGACAGCAGTGCTAAGTGTTGTCAAGCTCGGCAGATCGCCCTCCACATGCTCCCCTACGTTCAAGTCCAAGGTACTCAAAAGGTAGGGTTTACATGAAACTCGGGGGCGTTTCCTGTGAAAACCTCCTGAAATGTGATTTATCGTTTCTTTCGTTAGAACTGAAATATCACCAGTCGTGATCTTTTGTCATGCCCAAATGTCGCGAATCGTGATTTTTTTTTTTTTCGTTAGGAACGGCCCTTAATCCGAGCATGTCTGTGCTTGCTGTGTAAAGATGTCATATGAGACATATCTTTTAGCCCATGACGGAAAACATTTTTGCTCAAATACATGCCTCGACTGACTCCAAACTACTACCACTGAATGCTGTAGGTAGGTTTTAGTATTGAACACTCGGCCCTACACCCTTGACAGTTCACGTTTTGCCTTGATTGACATCTCTGCATGACATATTTATTAGGTGTGTGACGGCACAAATTGATTTCTACTGCTTCTGGCGTGCTCTTCTTCTGCTTTTTTTGTTGTAGATGGACAGCAGCAGCAGAGCAGCGGCAACACTGAAGCAGTGGTGCGATACTCGCAACAGCGGAGAGGCCAGCAGTCAGCAAGCATGTGCCTACGAGTAGTACCTGTGGCTCGTTGCTGTTGCCATGTTGCCTGCTACGCACCAGGCACACAGCTACTTGCTCGGCTTGCTGCAGTCTGCAGGCATTTTTTAAATATTTTTTATAGGCACCCAAGAAGTGGTCCAGGAATCGATTCCTGGCCCCAGTGTAAGCTCTCTCACACCAACAGTTATAAAACATGTCATGTACACTACTAATACGTCGTTCGCACAATTATTGTACGACGAAGCACTGACTGATGTTTACCCTACCTTTGCGGCAGCTGAACACTACCAGGCTTTTCCTACAGCGAACAGAGTATTAATAGTAGTATAGTATAGCGGTGTGATTAGTACAGCTTGGTCAATCGAATGGGTACAGTATGGGCAAGCCTGAGATTCTTATTGGGGCGCCATGTTGAAACAACCTTCTCGTGAGCATACTATTAGTAGGCTATTCTACAGGATTTAGTAGTTCACTACTGAGCCGTTTTTCTTAGCCAAATTTTCTTAGCGTTCTCCAAAAAGTGAGCATTATCTTCTTATTGGGCACTTTCTTTGTAGCGGGCCTGTACTGTAGCAGTATATACCCGTCCTACCGGTACCTTTTTTTGATATTAACTACAAGTAATGATCCAACATTTTTTCCACGAACAGCATTACAGCAGTTCTGCTGTCTTAAAAAATATGTGCGTGTGCTCTTCATCACATTAATAATGATGCGCGGGATGCAGTTAGTTTTAAACAGGTGTGCAGGTATTACATCCGAGTATTATTATTGTTTCGCTATTGCGCCACTCCCCTAGGGAACCTTGTACATAATATGTTTGCATATGTTTTACCAGGTACGTGGTTAGATGCTCGACGCTAGGTTTGTGTGCTGCATTAGCCTTGCGGTCAAGAGATCGGATTGATATTTTCATGAAAGAATCGTAGTAGTTATGCTCCTTGTGGCCAACGTACATTTGCTGATTTAGTCATCTGTGTGAGATTCGCGATCGACGCCGGCAGTTTTACGCGCTTCGGCAGACGGTATTGTCAAGTGCAGCACCATCAAGATAGCGTGGCTGGCATAGCCCCGAGGACCAGTATTGTGGTACCCATACCATACATTTTTTCACCATACGGAATAGGGATTGTAGATTGAGAGGTCGAGTGTATGGCGCTCAAGGTAGCACACTGAACAAACCTTTACACTGAGACGTCCGGATTCTATTGGACATACAATACCGTGTTACCCGCAGGAGTGACCCGCTAAATATGTATCACCTCAATTGTCGAGCACTGGTGTTCGTTGAGTACCGGCGCACACGCTTGATTGTTAGGTGACATACTCGCGAGGCCCACGGTTTCTATCTCTCTTTCACTCCTACACCCCTCCCCGTCTCTCCGCCCCGCCGAAGACGGATGTCGTGTTTTTTCGCGCTACGTCAGTTGTTGTATCCGTGGCTGCGTGTTCCTGCCCCCCGCGTCGCTCCTGTCTCTCTCCCCTTCTGTAGTCCCTCCCTCCCTATCCCCCATGAGCTCTTCCGTCTCCGGTGACCGATGAACAGGCACGGGCTTCCCTTGCGCCACGATCCCGCGCTTTTCTTGCCCTCTCGGCCTCTCCCTCTACGGCGCAAGATCTGGAATCCAGTGCGGCAGCACCTACAACCTGCACACCGGAAATTGATTGTCGCCAAAGAGGAGGAGGGGGAGGGGGGGGATCCCTCACGAGAGGCACCAGACCCCCATCCCGAAAGTTTCTTTGAACTGTCGGGGCCATGCGGTTTTTTGGGGAGGTGTGTTGGAAGATCTGTGAGCTCCCTCACGGGAGCCAGTAGACCCACTTGCCGACAGTTGGCTCGAGCTCTTGGGGCCATGCGTTATTTTGGCGATGGTTTTTGCAAGATGTTTCGGATTTGGGGAGGCGGACGCTGAGGGGGGGTCCTGTGCTGTTTCTTCCTGTGTAGCTTGTGGATGACAAAGTTGTCTTATTTATAATGATTATTCGATGTGGTTTGTGGATGTTGGTTCGAGTGGTTTGGGCGTGTTGTGCTATTGTGGTAAGCCCCTCGTGTGGTTTTTTATTGATCCCCGCCGGAGGGGGGGTGTGTTGTGTGAGAGGTTTTCAGAAGGGTTCATCTGCGTTATTCCCTGAGGATGTTTGTATGGCTTTGTAGATTATGTTGTGCGTTTTCAGTTTATGGTTTCGTACTTTCGTGTGGATGTAGGATGGTTTTCCCGGCGTGGGGAGTGCATAGGTTTGGGGGTTTGTTGTGGTACGTTCCCCTGCGTAGCTAAGAGGATGTTTGTATTGGGTGGTTTTTGGATGTTTTATCTGACGTGGGGAGGACGGACCCTGGGGAGGGGGCCCTGTGGCATACATCACTGTGTTTCTTGGATGTCGTATATTTGAGATGTTTTCCTCGCGTGGTTCGTGGGTGTTGTTTCTTTGTATGGTTTGGGGGTGTTGTGGTGTGCGTCCCTGTGCGGTTTGTGTGTTTTCTTCCCCGGGGGCTATTGGAGGCGTTGTGTTCTGTAGTTCGTGGAAGGAATTACATGCCTCCGGTGGGTTATATTTCCTTTTGTCTTGTTTCTGGATGTTTTTCTGTTGGCGAAATTTTGCTCTGTTACGTGGTTTTGTTTTTTGCCTGGTGGTTTTTTCATTCCTCTTTTGGGGTTGTTGGTTTCAAGAAATTTCCGTCCACGCGAAGGACGAACGCCGTTTGGTTGTCAAACCCCTTTAGAAGTTCTTTGCGTGGAATTGGTGGAGGTTTTGTCTGGCATACGGAGGACAGGCGCTGCAGTGAGGATGTCATGGTGTTCCTCTCTGCGTGTCGCGAGTTCTAGTATACTCGTTTTCTTCGTTATTGGTCTCGTCTTTTTAAGTTTTATTTTGGAGATTAGGTGTTTTATTGTCGGTAATGACTTGTTCTGACACAAGGACAACAGACGCCGGAGGGATGTCGTGGTATGCCTGCCCGCGTGGTTTGTGTTGGTTTCGCGGAAGCCGTAGCATGCTTCCCGGCGGTTTCTTATTATGTTTTCCTCTAGTGCGATCGTCGCCTGGGTCAAGAGTTCGAACTGCCGGGGAACGGGAGGGGGGGTTGTTCCCTACCAGCAGCACTCAGTCGACAAACGCGGGCTGGCTTCAGCGGTTTGGCTTCAGGGTTAAACTCGTCTTCCACAGTGCAAGGGGTTTAATGCAGACGGGTTGTAGCGCGGTTAGGCACCAGAGAGCGTACTTCGATTCCCTCGTTTCTTCCAGCTGATTACGGGGAGTTTCCCTTTTCCAGAGTTTAGCAGCGTTGACTGAATTTCTCGTTCTGTCCATACACGATGTGGCAGCCCCCTGTTCGATATCGCAACCGTGGAGGCTCCGTAGAGAGGTCGCGCGGTGGGAGTCCAGGTCCTAAGTTTTAGAGGGCGTCTTTTTAACGGCGCCAGTTAATGGGCGCATGAGTACCAGGTAGGCATTCTGGGGAGGGGTGTTTATCCGAAGAAGGGGGGGGGGTTGCTATCCTCAGTTTGGTTGATATAGTGCATCTCGGATGCCCTGCTTGAGATGTCACGTGACTGCCCTTGTCTGGCCAATCAGTGGAGGAGGGTGTTTCTAAACATCCGAGGGTTTCCACAAAACTGGGTTGGCGTATAGGGTCGTTTGGTTCGTTTTTTCTTTTTTGCTTGCGCGTGGTTTTGCTATTCTGGAGTTTAACTGGGGTTTACTGCATTCCGTGTTGTGTCACTGCACGAGGGCGGGTGCCCCCTGTTCATGAGCGCAACCGAGGAGGATCCCCTAGAGAACGCGCGCGGTGAGCGCCCAGAAACGTCATAAACTTCAAAGGGCGTCCCGTTCACCGCGATAGTGAGTAAGGCGGCGAATTTGTGTGCGTGCTGGGGAGGGGTTATCCTACCGGAAAGACCGGCTTTTCTCTCCTCAGTTGGGTTGGCATAATGTATCTCGGATCCACCGCTTACGATATCGCATGGTTGTCCTTTCCCGGCCAATCAGCTGGGAAAGATGTTACAGCGGTGGGATCAAGGATCCGAGGGTTTACATATATGCGGATGGGCGTATCGATCGAAGGGGGGTGATATCACCAAGTCCCGAGATAAACGCCAGCCCGCACGATCGGATGTGCGGCCGATACGGCGCACAACCCCTCGTAGCTCCGAACGCAGCCTTGTCTATTACCCTCGGCGCCGTCCTACACCAAACGAATAGCGGTCAGACCAGCGCTTGCGATGGCTCACCAACAAGGACCGCAGGAAGCGTGGTACAATAGTCGGTCTGTGCATGAACTTGGGAAGAATGAGAGCGTGTCATGTACGCTCAGCCTAGCGCGGGCTAGAAGTCTGCCAAATAATCCAAACCGTGGTGTGAAAACAGGCGCGTGTTATGTGATGCAGAAAGTACCCCGGAGCGGTAGCAACTCTCATGAGTGCTTTGCATGCAGGAATTGTGACTGCTCTCCCAGAACTGATACATGCACGCCTCGAGACTGTGACAGTGCAGTGGTACCGTGAAATTCAGCTACGTGAGTTCGTGTTGATACTTTCAATATATGGCAAAATCAAATAAGAATAAATCGCTGAGAGCGCGTAAACGTGAGTAGACTCGATTCGACGCGAATAGAGACGAGGGCAGAAAGGGTCGACGGCTTATCGCGTTATGAGGAAAAGGGAAGCCACGAACCGTGGTGGGGAGGGGGGAGAAGGGCCTAATATTTATGTACCCACGAATTCCAGTTACGACTACGCACAAAGGAGGGAGGAAACAAACGAAATGCTACTGTTGGTTTGAGTAATCCTATGAGTATAACAGGCGGAAACGAACACGCCGGGCAAACACTAAGGGGACGGCTGCCCCCAACTCCTTTGCCACACGGATGTTTCTTAGCTTCGCCTCGGATACCCAGCGATTCTTGAGTCGGTGTGAAGCAGCGCCAGACGAGTTACACCGTACCCCCTACCCTCGCACGTTGGACGCTCCGTGTGGAAAATGAAAACTCGCGCGTACGAAACTGACGAAGTGATCTCCCCTCAGCCAAGCATGACTTGTGTCACCCGAGAGACCCATATCTACCCAGGAAGCACCCGATACCCAAGTTTGAGGTACGACTGAGCATCTTCGCAATTGCCGTGAGGGAATCTACCTCCCTTGGAGTTACTCAAACGTATCGTTTTTTCGCCTCTATTATTGTACATCACGATCACTCGTGTCTCGTGCCAGTTCTGTAGAGTATTAGGACCAGGACGAGCGCTGCGAGAAGGCGCTCTGCTCTGCGTCCTGCCGTCGACGACCGCGGGTGTGGTCATGCGTATACGTATCAACACGTGCGTGCTTTTGCTTGCGGTAGCGTAGACCGCGCAGAAGGCCGCCAACTATCAACAGTGCCGACTCATGATTTCTACCGTCTTTATAGTCATGGGTTGATGGTCTTACAGATATAAATAGTATATATTCGCGATGATATCCTACGAGCTGGTCCCAGAAACATGCGTCACATTGCACCTTCGAGCACGAAAAATTGACTGCGTACATTTCTTTTCCAACGATAAAGCTACCCATATGACCGCATTGAGGGAAATGCACCGGTCAAGAGGTTTTCGGTGTGATAGTTGTAGTTCGGGAGATAAGTGTATTGCTTGTACCAGGTATTTCTTGGGGAGGCGTTTTTTGCATAGGTATATTAGCTTGCTATTCTACAATCTACAAGTTGTCTTCAGGCCATATATCGGTGAATTCACCAAATATTTAGACACTAGACGTGTTGACATGCGTGCATGATCAAGGGAAGGAGCACATCACATTTGTTTCGTCCTGTGAGCTGTACAAAGACTGTTCTAAGAAGCGCCCGCCAGACTACTACTGCTGTTGTACATTGAGCTCTTTGGAAACCCTATCCGTAGGAAATAATTGATTCTTCACCGGAAACACATTTGCATGCTGCCGGATTTGGAGAGTTGCAACACAAAATTTTGCAACGTGGTTTCGCAACACAATACCAGCGAAAAACGAAGCGTTCATTTTTCACTTTCCTGTTGATTTTTCATTTCGTGCGTCATTCGGGGTCAAAGCTGGCGAAACATCCCCCGAAACCGTAAAATGAACCTCACAATGTGGACGAATATATGCCACGGTTTATATATTAAAAAACTACAACTTGGTTTGTCGGCATTACACTGAACAACAACCGTGCCAAATGTCGGAATATTAGTCTAAAACACCAGGGTGCAAAAGTTGGAAGGAAGCATGTCTCACCTTTCGAGCTCGTATCTTGGCTGCAAACATTGAACACAGGGTCTTAATAATTACCAGGGTAGTTTTGGGGTTTCAGATTTGCGCCTTCGCCGAGCACAAATGATTGGCTGTTGTATATTCTTATAGTAATATCATTTTCAGCTTAAAGTTTTTTACTACCAAAATCTCAACACATATTGCGTACTGCACCCCTGCTGGTACCGGGGGGAGGTACTCGTATACCTGGTATATATCTGGTTCGCACGTACCAGGTACGATCGTATCAACACAGTATTAAATTTAATGGGTCCAACCTAGACGGACGTGTAGCCCCCGTTTGGTATTTGGTTTCAAAATAAAACGGGGATTTATATTCCGGTCGGAGTGGTACGTCGCTACAATTGGTCATGCGCCATCGGTGGTAATCAGAGGCTTCTACTGCTGTTGTAGACACCGTAGCAAAAAAGGACTGGTGGTTACCCCAGAATTTCGGATACACAGCAGCAGTAGTAGAGTTACGTCGGAGTACACCAAGTATATGTGTTCGAAATAAAGGATAGACCACTGAGCTACTCACAAAATAAAGGATAGACCACTGAGCTACTCAGTCACTGACTGAGTAGCTCAGTGGTCTATCCTTTATTTCGAAAAAAAAGAAGTACCTTTGGGCTCGATACGGCCTCCCGCCGATAGTATCTTCCGGGGTCGATCAAGCCCCTAATCAGCGCCTGGTTTTTCCTTCCTATTGTCCCCCTCCGTAGTCGTGCGTTCTTTTAACAAAGTGGTTCACTCCACTTGATTTCCCTTTTTCTACCCACGGCAGAAAAAGCGGAAATACGTGGGCTTCTGGTACCAGACCTCAAACGTTCAAGACACTAGTGTGTTCGTAGAGTCCAAGCCTGGATGCCCTGACCACCACGTGGTCTGATGAGTTTCTTTATAGTCGTTGTATTAGAGGACAGATGAGGGGAGAGAGAGCGGAGCCTAGCTCGTAGCTCGGAGCACCGAACGGAGCAGAGAACGGAGTGCTCAAACTCTCCTCGTGAACACACGACATAATTCATAATAACGCCTGCGAAGATATACGCAACCCTCTACAACTTGTAACCGTCGCTGCTGGAACGATCCAAACGAACACCCTCCCTGGCTCTTCACAGCAGGGACGAGACCGAAAAGACATTCAAGACTTGCTATGACCTAATAACAGCCAACGACAGTCCCGCAGGAGGAAACCCGGCCACCGGGTCAAAACCCCCTGTATAACACATATACTCCAAACCATGGCAATTGAAACAACGGCCGCATTCCAAACGATGACCATGGCCAGAAAATAAAATGCCAAGCGGTGCCCTACTCCCCCATGCCCCTCAAAGTACCGCAGGGTTGGCGACCTGACAAATTATTCCTCGCATCACTCAAACATGGTACTCATCGAATAATGCTCATACCCCCTTACTCACCCTCCAAAGGCAGATTCAACAAGAACCTACGGTGAGACTTAAAAGGGGTCGCAGCAAGGGATTTCGTCAAAATATCCGCGTGCTGCTCTTCCGAAGCTACGAACTGAATGTCGATCTTCTTAGCACGAAGTAGCTCTCTGACAAAATGAAAACGCACGTCGATATGCTTACTCCGAGCAGAACTAAGAGGGTTTTCAGTCAACGCTATGGCCCCCTGGTTATCCTCGAAAACCCGGACACATGATCCGCTTAGCTCTGGACAGATAAACGACAACATCGCGCCCGTAAAAAAAACTTCCTTCACCCCTTCACCCAGGGCGACATACTCTGCTTCTGCTGTCGACAACGTAACACACCTCTGCGTGCTACTTGCCCAACTGACGGCCGCACCCCCTAGGGTAATTACCGTCCCCGATACCGAGCGCCTATCGTTCGACTTATCCGCATAATCAGCATCACTATACCCAGTCAAATCCAAACCCGAGCCCCGTACAAAAGTCAATCCCATAAACCTGGTCCCGTGGAGGTAAGCCATAATCTTCAAAACTGCCTTCCAGTGCCTCTCCGTTGGGTTGTGGGAGTGGCGCGCCACAGCACGTACAGCGTTCGAAATGTCCGGCCTCGTCATGGTCGTCAGCCACATCAAGCTGCCCACAGCCTCCCTGTACGGCCAGTCTCCTCCAAGTTCGCCCTCCTCTCTTGGACCTAGTTCCACACCGGGGGTCGCGGGGATATCAGAGGATGAGTTAACACCAAAACGATTCAGCATGCTCTCAATGAACGCCTTCTGCGTAATCTCCAATGTCCCCAGTTCCCAGTCGCGTTTGAAAGCACAACCAGTGTACCAAGTCAGTTCGCCGAGGTTATTCGTGGGAAAATTCATAGCTAGCGCGGCATGGAAATCTCTGATTGTCTCATCCGATCCTGCGATCACGATATCATCTACATGAACGGCCATGATCAGTTCTACCTTGCCGTCCACAACCATGCGAAACACACACGAGTCAGACCTACACTGCTCCATTCCGTACTCTACCACGGTCTCTACCAATAATCCGGCCCACTGCCGTCCGCTCTGCTTCAGACCATACAGTGATCTGTTTAGGCGGACGATCTTTCCTGACATGTCACCACACCCACCGGGCAGTTTCATGTATATCTCGGCGTCGAGTTTCGCGCGAACAAAAGCTTGTGCGACGTCTAGATGAAAAATCTTTAAACCATGTTCATTTGCAACAGCCGCCAGAATTTTAACTGACGCTGACGAGGGAGTTGGTGCAAACGTTTGAAAATAATCTACATCCTGCACCTGGCTAAAACCCTTAGCCACAAGTCTGGCCTTTGTCTTTACTATCAAGCCATCCTTATCCGTCTTGTAGGTAAACACCCACTTCGCACCTATAGGTTTCCGCCCTTTTGGCGGTGTCGCGGCTTCGTACGTACCGGTCGTTTTGTGACCGTCCAACTCAATTTTCATGGCCTCGTGCCACGCCGCTTTGTATTGAGGACGCTCTACATCTGCTACGGACTGTGGGGGAGGTTCTACGTCTTCCGGGAAACCACTCGGCATGCACACGCTCAACTCCCCTTTGTTCTCCACAGCAGGTCCTCCGGCCATCAAAGCCACTGCGTCCTCCGTCGTCCAAGACGTACGATCCAGCATACTCCCAGGCTTCGTCGACGACTCGTACGCTGCCGCAAGCAGCGCGTCTGCGGTTCCTTCATTCATCCTTACCTGGTGCACTGCAGGTTCACCCTCCAGGCGTCGGCTTTGACCCCGGGTCCGGCCCCGTACTGTCGGGGGGAGCCGGCCCCAGCTGCTGAGCTCGTGTGCGGTCCTCCCCGACAGGACCGCGGGGGGATCCTCACCGTTCCCTTGGACAGTGTCGGAGGCTGATGCTGCGCCCGGGTCGTTTCCGACCCTCCCTGTTGGGACCGAGGAGGCGTCCACGGCGCCCCCTTGAGACGAATCCATCGTCTCGGCTGTTTCGGCCCTCCCTGCCGGGACCGAGGAGGCGTCCATGGCACCCCCTTGAGACGAACCCATCGTCTCGGCTGTTTCGGCCCTCCCTGCCGGGACTGAGGAGGCGTCCACGGCGCCCCCTTGAGACGAACCCATCGTCTCGGGTGTTTCGGCCCTCCCTGCCGGGACCGAGGAGGCGTCCACGGCGCCCCCTTGAGACGAACGCATCGTCTCGGGTGCTTCGCCGCCGGCCTCGCCGGCGGCAGGTGCCTGCTGTGCGCGCTCCAGCATAAACCCGTCCAGGTCAAAACCCCACGTGCCGGGACCGAGGAGGCGTCCACGGCGCCCCCTTGAGACGAACCCATCGTCTCGGTGTCTAATTCCCCTACGGGAATGAACTGTGGTGGATCCGACACGAAAGCAGACCAGAAACCAACTCCTTTGGCGTAATACCGAGCATCTCTTGTCCAGGGGTTGAACTCAGATTTTAGCCCACTAAACGATGGCACAGGAGTGTGTTTGAAGGCCAAATGGCGCGATAGAGGCAGATCAAATCCACCACCCAACTCACCGCCAGGGTATGCACTCCATCCTCCTGTCCTCCCATGCTGGTCTAGATGACCCCTCGGTAGGCCAACCTCGACAGGCAACGCAGTTCTTCCGCGTCCAGTTGCTCCCAAATCTGGCGAGGCGCCCTCACGTCTTGTTCTGCTGCAATATCCCATGCCATGCCTACAGCAGCAGCAGGGATCTCTCTCACTGCAGTAGGTGCTGCCCCTTGTGGGCTATCCCTTACAGCAGCGCTACCCTCAGCTCTGCCGGACTCCGATCGACCAATGCCTGCTTCAACAGCGGCAGTAGTCCCTCGTACTTCAGCAGTGGGTACTGCCCCTCTGTGGCTTTTCCCTACAGCAGTGGTTCCTACCTCTGCTGGACTTTCTCCTACAGCAACGCTGCCTTCAGCGCTGCCTGGCTTCGATCGACCGTTGTTCCTCATGAACTCGGCCATCATTTCCCTCATGGCGTTCAGCATCGACGCCTCGCTGTTCTCCATCGCCAGTTCGATCTCGCGTCGCAGCGTTTCAATGTCACTTGGAGAGTCGCGCTCTTCTTGAGCCGATCCCTTCGAAGGCATCGTGGGCTTCTGGTACCAGACCTCAAACGTTCAAGACACTAGTGTGTTCGTAGAGCCCAAGCCTGGATGCCCTGAACACCACGTGGTCTGATGAGTTTCTTCATAGTCGTTGTATTAGAGGACAGATGAGGGGAGAGAGAGCGGAGCCTAGCTCGTAGCTCGGAGCACAGAACGGAGCAGAGAACAGAGTGCTCAAACTCTCCTCGTGAACACACGGCATAATTCATAATAACGCCTGCGAAGATATACGCAACCCTCTACAACTTGTAACCGTCGCTGCTGGAACGATTCAAACGAACAATATGAGCGTACGCTACAGCAGTACCTGTATAGTCAAGGCCGAAGCCCTCCCGGAGGCGATCGCCATGGTCCAAACCACACGTTACATCGGGCGCCCCCTGTGTGGAGATATCAGAGTTGACTTTCAGCATCTTAATCGGGGTGACGGGCCTAGCAGCGGCAATCTCTTCACCATGACCAGCGGATAATAATCTGTTTGTCAAGTAAATTTTCAGGTGGAAAATTGGGTAAAATTGGTATTTTTCTCGTCGAGTTTTGAGTCGCTTTATCGTCAAGTCATAATTTTTTATATACTTTTTTTTCTGACATGCACTTCTGATACGTCATGGTCAGTGCTTCTAAATATCAAGTCCTAATTCGCAGTGGTTCACGAGATACGACTGCACCATTGATTTTTCGCTTCATGGCTGGCCCACCACGTACGTACACATGATATTTGAAGCACATCTACACCCCTACGTGCGTTCGGACCGCATCGTTTCCGTCTTCATTTTGAATGCCGTCGTTTTTGAGCGTCATTTCACGTAACGTTCGTGAAGTCAATTTTCAAGTGGCAAATTAGCTAAAAAATATTTATCCACTGATGTCCTTCAAGCGATACACTTGTGGTCTCTCATGCGGAATCAGGAAACTTGTCTGCCTGTCGGATCCGAGCCACTCAATGGTCACCTACCGAAAAAAAAATTGGGAAACGGCTCCGCCCATGTCGCACGCATCAGGTCGAAGCCCTCGCGTAGGCGATCGTCATGGTATAAACAACACCTCCTCTCATCGGGTGCCCTGCGCGTGGAGTTATCAGAGTTGACTTCCAGCATCTCAATTGGAGTGACGACTCGAGCATTAGAAATCGCTACCCCAAGGCCAACGGAAAATCTGTTCAGGTCTACTTCAAGTGGGAAATTGGGGTAAAAACTACCAATATCTCGTCGAGTTTTAAGTCGAACTACGTATTATAATGTGACATTTTTTCATACTTTTTTCTTTCCCACATGCACTGATATGTAATGGTCACTGTCTCCAAACATAAAGTCATAATTCGCAGTGGTTGACGGGATACAACCCCATGATTGATTGTCGGCTTCATAGATGGCTAAGCTCGTGCACATGATAACTGAAGCAGATCTACACCTCTCAGTGCGTTCGGACCGCAACGTGGCCGTCGTTTTCATGATTGCATGCCGTCCTTTTTGAAGCTTCATGATGCGTAACGTTCATCTATTTCCAAGTGGGAAATTGGGTAGAATTTTTTTTCACTGTTATACTACTGCTTTGCTGCAACCGATAAGCAGCAGGGCAAGAGCAATGGTCCCCTACGGACAAATTTGTTTCGAAACAGCTACGCCCATTGCATGCCGTACGCATCAGGTCGAAGCCCTCTCGGAGGCAATCGTCATGATCCAAACCACACCTCTCATCGGGTGCCCTATTTGTGGAGTCATCAGAGTTGACCTCCAGCATGCCAATCGGAGTGACGGGTCGAGCATCATCAATCGCTCCAAGGCCAGCGGAAACACTGCTGTCCGTCAAGTCTATTCTCGAGTGGAAAATTGGGTAAAATTCATATATAATCTCATCATCGAGTTTTGAGTCGAATGGTCAACATGTCATAATATTTTATATATTTTTTTCTTTCGCACCTCACTGATATGTCATAATCAGTGCCTCCAAACGTCGAGTCCTAATTCGCAGTGGTTCAGGAGATACTACTACACCATTGACTGGTCGCTTCATAGATGGCCCAGCTCGTACACGGGATAACTGACGCACATCTACACCTCTAAATGTAAATCGGGGGGTGACGGGACGTGAGCGCTCAAGCCAGATAAAAAACAACACAATGTCGAATAATCAGCCGCAACCTACACGTGATAGCGCAGTGAAGCAGAGGCAGAACTAGAGGTCCAACATGTGATACAGACTAGTTTTGAGTTCAGGATGTCCATTGAGAACAAGTCCCCGGAGGCTGAGGATAACGCGGCTACTGCTGCCCGAGAGGTTCATGCTGATTTGATTGCTGCGCAAGCACAAAAGCGAAGGAAATTGCGCATGCTGCTGTAGCTACTGTGCGTAGGTCGACCCACGCCGTGTAAATAGTTGATACTCAACTTTGCAAGCTGCGTAATACGCCTCGTCTACGATACCCCATTTTGTCTAAATGTTACAAATGTATGATAAGCCGTTCGCGCGTATTGAGTATGCAGGTATTCCTTGTTAACCCTTTTAGTACCGCAGTTCCGTTCTGGGGACAAATTATTTGGAAATTAACCGGTTTCAGTCTCGAATAATTCCGTAGTGGAAGATTCCTCTCGGTAAAACTACGATACGACCAAATAAGACTACTCGTGATAACTGAGCAGATCTGGCTGTCCAAGGACACACACTTGTGGAATAAGCACGCCAAACCGTTCCTTGGACGTGCTATAACAGTACTAAACTGGATGGACCCAGACTCCCGCTCGCAGCAGACAACGGCTACAGAAGGAGAGCTAGTGTTTCGGCGAGGGGAGAGTGTGGAGGCCGGATTGCCAGTGACGTCGAACGACGGGTGACGAAGACGGGGGCAAGGACGGGGGACGATACAGAAGGAAAGGACGGGGGAATGCAGGACCTAGGCAGCTACTCCCCCGTCCTTTCCTTCTGTACCGCCACTCAGCAGAAGCGGCAGCAACAACGGGAGCAGCAACAGCAGCAAGAGTAGCTGCAGCATCAGCAGCGGCAACAGCATGGAATAGCCTGGGGCGGTGGCGGCCAACACCATCAGTGGCGACCGGGGTGGCGCGGGCACGGCCGGGGTGGCCGTGGTTAAGGAATTTCGGATGGCAAGACAGAGGGCTCGGTTGTGGACCTGCCGGAAGGCGGCAGGGTTCTACACTAAATGACTTTTGAATGGCATCGCCATGGTACCACATATGGTCATGCCATGGCATCCCTATGGCCTCCCATGGCATGTCATAGGATTTCATGGCACCGTGGGGGGTGCATTGGCATGCCATCGGTGGTACCATGGCAACCTCCGTGGCGGGGCACTCCACCGCAACATAACGTCATGTCATGACAACCCCCACGGCACCCCAATGTCCACGGCACCTAGGTTGAGGTTGGGGTTAGGGTCAGGGTTTGTTTGGACGTCGTGGAGGTCCGTGCAAGGTTCTGTGGAAAGTTTAGCAGCTGGCGATGCCACGGCATGCCACGGCACGTCGCGAAAATGACAACAATGTACATGCCTCCGGAAGGGGGGGCGACTTGATGCGCTTCTCACCGACGCCACCGGAAGTGCTGGATGTGCAGTACTTGCCGACACCTACCCTGCCGTCACGGCAAATGCTGGCACTACCCCAGCCACCGTCGCCTGTCGAGTATACTTTGTCATGAACTTCGGGGTGGGGTTGGTGTTGTGTTGGTTGTTCGTTGGTTGTTGTCTTTATATGTTTGTTTGGCTGAATTGGAGGCGTAGGTCTACGTTGAGTCAAAATGGATGAATATAGACGAATTGAAAGGGACCATTTTTTTGTTTTAGAATGGTTTAAGATTACCGAGAACATGCTAATTGGAGGGAACACTTAGTATCACTTCCGAATGAGAAGTAATTTGACCTGACAGATGCATTTTCCTAGCATTGATGTAAACGTGGAAATTTTGCTTTTTTTTATTGCTGAGAGATTTTATTCCAAAAGAAACGTAGAAGAAATATCTATTTGTCGGTTGGTTAAGTGATTGCCGGGTTACGTCGATAGTTCTTAACAGCATGTTTTTGGCGTTGATATTGTGCACCTGAGCAATTGCCGTTCTGGCTGGCATTGGTGACGATCTGTTGCCGTTCACTCAGGACGGTTTCCAACAGGGGGGCTATTTATTATAGTTCGTTCGACATTAATTGATCTATTTTTGTTCGATTTGATCTGGTTTTGGCTTTCGTCTTGGGGTTTTGTGTTGTCAGAAGGTATCTCACGCGGATTTTAACTTCATTGTGTATAGAAAATATTTGATAAATTTGTGCCGTACACCGAGCAGGGTGGCTGCTGAGTATGATCGGAGTACAGCTGTGAGCTGTGAGTGCCGGACTGTCATGTGCAGTGGAACACGTATATGGTAGAAGAATGGTTTACTTCGGGGATATTGATATTGTTAATGTCACAGTCATTTCGGCCCCGACTGACGTACGAGGTAAACCCTCGTTCACTCCTCCGCAATATTTACACCAAGAGAGTCCTTCCAACCTTCATCGTGAGTGATGTTTATCTCGTCTATCTGGGTAAGACCTGTCACGCCCCAGGCCGTCGACCATTTGGCGGCAGCGCAGGCTGCTGAGTATTTGATTCTGCCTCTCGTCGCCGTTGGTAAACGTCTGTATATTGAAAGGCGGCCAACGGCATAGGATTTCATCCCCCCAAAACCGTTTGTCGAACTCGCGTGACCAGCGCTACAGACTATTGTAAATACGTACTTTAAATTCGAGTATTCGTACGTGTGAAGTAGGTACATGCCGGGCCAACATCAGGGTGACGACTGCGCCCAAGGCGTTCGCTATACAGGTTATTCTCACCTTCGCCTCGGATACACGCGGTGCTTCTTGAGTTGGCGGTGGTGCTGCAGTGGTGCTCAGCGTTTCAGTGACGCGCGTGGAGTGTGCTTCCAGATACACCCCCAGCAATAAGCTTCCACCGGGAAATAGGGGTATCTTGGAAACCCCCTGTTGTCGCTCCACAGTTGCCCCTGAAAAGCACATCAAACCTGGGGCTTCTGACGTCAAGGGGGGAGACCGAATACGATCACAACGGCAGAAGGTGGGTGGTATAGCTCTAAGGTCTTGAGGAGTGATGCGATATTGGGTTTTGCGCTAGTAGACGTGGTGAGAGACGTTATACCCACTTTTCGCGTGCGTGCCGCAACACGAACATACCAAAGGGACAGACCTTGCTTGGTGACCCCCCCAGTTTGATCGCCATGATGCTATTCTGTCTCGCCAACGAAGAGCATGGCGTCGAGGCTATTCAGTGCAATTCTTTTGAGCTAACTCCCTATGCAATGGGCTACACGCATGACTCGACTAGTTAGTAAATTAGTTGTTCTGCTGCGTATATCTTTATAATAAGGCTGTCGGTCACATCTACGAGTGTCATGTGTCGTGAAGTTGATGCAGTGGTGAGTAAGGAATGGTACGACAGTCTCAAGACACGAGGTCCAAAGGTCACAAACCTCCCACAACAAGTACACGGAATACAATTGTACACGCATCAAGACCAATAGCAACAATAGCAACAGTGACATTGTATTTCTATTTAACTGATCGCCCTAGAAGCCGCGACGACATACTACGTGTCGATGCTCCATGTTCGTGATACGGTACCATAAGCTGCCGTTCTGCCTCCACAAAGTCTTCGATAGGATGCTCTGCGGTTTGTCGCGTGTAGAAGGAAATTATAAGATGTGGCTGCAAGACGTGCGTTCTGTAAGGATTCCAACCCAGAGGTGAACTTGACACTACAGTACCAATACTCTTCGACTGCGACGCGAATTCCGCGAAAAATACATATCACGCCGTGTGTGATGCTTGTGACACCCCCTCCCCCGCGTGCCGCCTTTAAGCAGGCGCCATGATATAGAAAGCGCGGGGTTTAAGTTGACGCGATATTCGGCGCAGCGACAGGCGAAAACGAGCAGAGCGGGCTGGTGCATGCGGAACTGAATGTACGAGGCTACACATCTCATCCTCTGCATGGGGGAGCACAGAGTGATGACGTGTAAATTCAGGCGGTCAGGCGGTGTTCAGAGAATGAGAGACTCACATGGATTGCAACGCCTCCAGGCCGATGGCTTCACATACGTATTCAGGCTGTTGCATGCGTAGGGTTTGTTCACTCTCGGAGTTCGATGCACACAATTTTTCGTGGTGGCCAAGTGGCGGCCACTAGCGACAAGCATATTGTATATCTCGTGGCTCAAACGTTTGCACTCGCCGGTAGTTCCGTGCATGTCGCAGGTCTACTCGCTTACGTCACCTCAACACGGCATGTGATCGCTCTAGTCCGCGGAAATTCACACTGCCCCAACTCTAGCGACACCGCGGATGTCACCTTCCTCCGTCTGGCAGTAGAATACGCGTGCCGCCTCGGACGCCGAAAGCTGAGCGCTTATCCGGGGTAAGAAAAAGATGGGCGAGTTGCGGAGGGCGGCCCAGCGAAGATAATACAAGAGATGCATGGTAAGCGAGCCCCGGCCGATTCTGGGCTCCGCCTCCGGTCTGGCCGAGGCAAGTCGAAGTCGCACCGTACGAGGCAAAAGGAGAAACCCGTGTCAACGGAGGGGTTACCCTGTTTAACGGGTAGACAGGACAACGAGGAGTACCGCGAGAAACAGCAAGTGGCGCGCGACGAAACGTTTGTCCGCCGACCGTAAGAGATCGCAGATAATCCGGACAAAAGCGAGTAGGGAGTCGTGTTCGTATCGGCGTAGAAGTACGGGGGGGGGGGGGTGGTGCTTCTCCTTCGTCCACCATTATCGTCGACCTTTGCCGGGGGGCCCCTCCGCATCCCCGAGGGGACACCAAACACGACCCCGGAAGAAACAATGCGTCCAAGCTAGCTGAAGGTAGAAGCCGTCTGCCCCCGGCCATAAATGCACCGTGTGCCTAGGAGAAGATGTGCATTCGCCGCAAGTCGCCCTGTGCGGTGCGTGTGGTAGAAGCTTACAGGACGGGACGGCGACGAATCTTGGCCTTGAGCGCCAGCAATGGGCTCACGCGTTCGGCCGAGGAGGGGCGACGTGTGTCACTCGAGGGGCGCAAGGGCCTTCTCCATTGGCGAGCTGGATAAGGTGTTGATGTTAGGGTTTAGACTGCACGTGGACCAGACGTCGGTAAAGCGGAGACTTCCGCTGTTCAATGTTTGGTTCATTCCGAAAAATACGGGGGAGGGCGCGTCTCAAGGTGGTTTATATCATCCGTAACACCAACGAGTGGATGATAGTCTTGCTGACAATGAGGTGCGGGCGCATTGTTCCACTTGGCGAAGGGGCGATGGACGTAACGGTGCGGCAAGTAGTGGGTGGGAGTACCAGATATTTTCTGGCTAACCAGGGTGTACAGTTCAATCTGCCAACTGCAGGGCGGGAGAGAATCGGCGTGGCCGCCAGACGGGTTCAGCAGCTGGGGTACGGATGACACGGCAACCTAACGCCATTTCGTGTTCATTTAAGTCTGGGCAGGCTGCGACGTCTTCCCTGTGATATCCCATCTACCGCTCCTGAAGATTTGAAAGTTTGCTCTGGAATGTGTGTGTTCACCAAGTCTTTTTGCCAGACCCATTTTTGTTCAAGAAAGTGGCATGTGGACCGTCGACCATTCCGAGGGCGATAAGCTTTTGTTTACGTCATGGTTCTTTCAACACGAAGCAGCATTAACGCGACCTAAAGCAGAATCGCCCCTCGACGTCATCACTCAGGACGATAACGTCGAACAGTACGCCAGGTAGATCGCAGCTTTGGTATTTACACTCGGCAAGGGAAAGCCCACCAACTCCTGCTCACCCTACCAGTTTCTCGTCGAGTACCAGGCCTCACTTGAGCGGAGAGTATCGCGAACGGCGGAAAGAGCTTTCCCAAGCAAAGTTTTCCCTCGCCACCGAGAGGGGTCTGGAGCCTCGGGGTCGTCTGCCGGGAAACCTATGCACCACAGGGAGTCAAAAGGGTTGGCTTCAGCTAAAAACGTTTGGTGCCAGTGCTCAAAAGGTGCTGCTTCGTGGCCGGGTTCTGCGAGAATTTGGCTAAAGTACCAACAAGGACGGCGTCTTCCCGACGCGGTCCGCGATAGCGCAGTCGAAGTTATGAACGCCTCGACCGAGGCGTTTGTGCTCGGGTGAGTCTGGCGAGGACATAATCCGCTTCGCTGTGTCGTGGTCCTGAAAAAGGCAAGCCTTTTCAGCCATCATATACTGCTCGGCGCATGAATATGAAACATCGTCGTTAACAAAAGCCGGGGGGGACCACTGTGAAAAATTGGAGAGGGGCTGCCAGACCAGTACCACCAGCTCCGTTGAATACTCGAGAGTACGGTCAAAGACCGACGGTGCCGAGTCGTCGGTGGCCGCAGTTGTGTGGGGGGAGAAGGGCGCTTCTCTGAGAACGCTGAGCCCGTGGTGCACGAGGCGAGTCCGGTTCCACGTAGACTGGCTCTGTGTCACTATTGCTCGTAGGCAAAAATCGCCAGACGATTTTCTTACTGCGCGCGATGATGTCTGCCTTGGACCCAAGGGGGCACGGGGCTCTGAGCTCGTTCTGCTTGACGAGAGCTGCAATTCTTCTTAATTTAACGGGTATGCTGTCCGGTTGATCTGACAGGAGACCGCGGAGTTACCACTGGCTCGACGGACAGTGCCAGGTTTCTCCTGTTCCACTGGAGCCGAAGGAACGCTGCGCACGTGGAGTGGCGTGCGCGAAGATGAAAGAGAGCCTCCAGACCTTGTAGACGTCTTCACGAACGGTGCTCGGGTGGGGGGCAACAAAGGGTCCACCGGAGAAAGTTTCCGTCCTGTAGACCAGTGGGGAAGGGGGACGAGGTAACCAAGCTTGTCGACTCCTCCTTGTTGGGAAAAGGGATGGAGCGGCCACCGTTATAGCGAGGAAACGCTGGGTCGAGCTTCAACCGAGATCTCGGGGCTTCGGTGTTTGCCGTCCATCACCTTAAACCGACCGCCACCGCATGGCCGGGGGGTGTAGGAGGGGGACACCCTCGCTGAAACCAACGCCGCGATGGCGCGACAATCGTTGTGCTGCGCGATGGGTGGTTCAGGAGAGCGGCGTGTATCGCGCCTGCTCTCGTGCCCAGGTCGAGGGGAGCAACGTTTGAGGCGCGGGCTCCCGACGTCGGGGAAGGCGCCCGAGGGCTCCCCGATAAAAGCAGTGGAGCTGAGTCGCTGCGTCGGTCCGACGTACGGACTAACGCGCGGGGCGGAAGCGGAGCAAGTCGGCGCTGAGTGCTGAGCGAGCTTGGGAAACGAGCATCGTGTGAAACCAACGTTTGTTCTCCCGGTAATGCTGGCGGCGGTCGGGTAGGAGGAGCCGAACCACCGTCGACCTGTCAGTTACCGGCGCGGAAGGTGCTTGGCTCGGGTCCGATCGGGTTTCCACCCGAGTTACGCAAGGCACGGTAGCGAACTCCCGAGACGGGAGCTGGGACGGAAGAGGCAGGGGCGGCCGAACCACCACCGTGATAGCCGGAGTTAGACTGCTGGTGTCCTCGGTCCGCGTGTGTGTTGTAGCCGCCACCTTGTCTGTTCTGCTGACCCTGACCGTAATGTTGCCCACGCGAGTGGCCGGGGCGACGCCTGTGTTTCTTCCGGTCGTGTTTGTTCGGTCGTGAATTGTTCTCCCGGAGGTGTCTGATCATCTGTTCTTGCTAACGACGGAACGCCTCGCCTTCATCGCCGAGCATTCCGAGGTCGGGGTTCAAGATACCACTAAGGTTTAGAAAGGGATGTCTACACTGTCGGAGAGAGTGTGTGTCTTCGTGGCAGTTTAAACAGAGCCCTCGGTTTTCGCTAAGGCTGGCTGCGCGAGCGGACGATGAAAGTAGGCCGCTCCAGGTGGGGGAGTCCTTGGTCTGGATGGACATGCAAACGCAATGAACTTCAGCATAGTTGTGTTCTTAAAGGAACCAGCAGTTGGAAGAGGTGTCAAGCCATGGGTCGAGGCAGTCAGGGATGGATTTGTTGACATTTATCACAAGCCGATTTTTGCGCGATCCCGTCTGCCAAGAAGGCGACTGGGGAAGCGTCCGGCCCTGGCCGTGATCATTATTGGCGGGCCAGGCCCCAACGGGGCGGATGACCGCACACTAGTCGAAGAAACAGAAAAAGAAAAATGTATTTTCGCCTTTGACTGCAGGTATCTTATTACTTGCGGGAGTCTCGAAAGCCAACCACATGGCGTCCCCCCAAAGTACCGAACGGCCTCGATACCGTAGCCAAAATTCCTGGGTACAGCGTGGGCATCACGCTGGGGTACTGCTCGTTCACTGCCATCCGAACCACCCCCATAGTAGCCTCCACCCCCGGTGACAAAGCACGCTCAGTCCCCGTCGCTGGCGACACCACCCCTCGAAATGTACGGCTAAACTCGCAAAAAGGGGTCCCGTTGGGCACACAAACATTTTGCAACTTGGTGTAGCTGACCCCCGTGTCGGCGCGGTCGAAGTCGTTGCCCAGCAACCTCAGGAGGAGCGTGAACGTCTCCGGTCCCTTCAATCCGGCTGCGAGGGCGCGCGACATCGCTTGCTGGTAACGCCCGTAAACTCGGGGGCGGGGGCTCGTTTGCTGCCGTCCGAGAAGGAATGGGAGAACTGGCTCGAGAATAGTTTCCCCATGGGTCGTAGCGGCCGTCACTCGAGCTCTCCATCCCGTTGCCGCGGTTTTTCCGTCGTCCAGCCCCGTTTCGTCGAGACGTGCTACCTCCATGTTCCGCGCCCGAACCCCGGCGGAACCTGCCGTCCGGACTGGCCGAATCCCCTACAACTCTCGGGCGCCGGCGGTCCTTGTCGCCAGCGCGGCAGCGAGAGCGGTCCCGGGCCACAGATCTGGCGTCATCTCCCGGGTGTCCACTGAAGGAGGCGGGGTGGTGTCCAGCATCTGGTCCCGTGTAGGGGAAGTGGGGTCTCTGGTGAGTGGAGTGTGCCCGCTGCATTCAGTGGAGGAGATACGCGGCAGGTTTGAGCGAAGAAACGGTGGTGGTAGAAGCATCGTGGGATTTCCGGAGGCTGACCTCCAGAGCCATGGTGTACGCTTGGCCTTGTTGGGCCACCAAGGAATTGTCCGCCATCCCGATCCAAGAGTCGTGGGCAGAGAGGTCGTCTGCCGACATCTCGCGTCAGAAGCGGCGAGCGAAAGAGACCACCATTGACGCCGCCTCAGGGGGGAAGCACGGGTTGGGCTCGGCCGCCATGCAGGCGACACTCCTCTGGAAGAAGTGCAGATCCCCGGTAGCGTCCATCGCGATTGCGTAGTACCGGGCTTCACGCGAGGCGGGCGACGGGGCTCACTGTGGCAGAGAGGGAGGAAAGCTATACCCGAACAGAAACGGGTGGCGAGGTGGTCTCGAGAGGGGCGGGCGGCGTACGAGGCTGTGCGAGAATCTTTACTGTTCGATTTTTTTCTTCTCGACCGTTGCAACGTGTTCCGATTAGGCAGAGAGAAATTACATGAGAGGGGACGGGGGATTAGTTTTCTTTTCCGAAATGTTCGGTTTCATTTCCAATGTTTTTTTTGCATAAGTACTAAAGGCACATCATCTGTGAGTTCAACCGATCGGTTGATACTCACTTTTTTGCGGTGTGCCGTGCAGTGCTGTGTTGTTTCGTACATACAGCGTATCAAAAGAACATAATAACCCTGCCTGGGGTATTTATATACGTATAGCATCCGGTGTTCGAGCTGTTTTCCTGGATGGAGCATAGAGTGATTGACATTGGCAAATCGCCTGTTTGCATCTAATTGTCTAGACCGTCTGTTTCGTTCTATTTTTTTTCTTCGTGAGCGAGCGTAGCGGGCGGAAACGCGAAGCGCTTGTAGTACGTACAGAAACCGGCCACTAGGGGATGTTTGCTGCCAGAATGCCGCCACGGGTATTGACGAAAATTATCGTTGCCCACCACGGGATTTCACGGCGTAACTCGGCTTTCGCGATATCTGATGATTAGGGTGTGTATGTGTATCAGTATCATGGGGAATACTAGTAGTACCTTTTCCATGCACGTGCATAGCAGTACACATTGATATATGAGTACTTTACAATACAGTAGGTGGCCCTCTATAGTGCCGGTTGAATAGTGCCGGTGCCCGGTATAGTGCCGGTAAAATATCTGGACACAGACAGCGCCCTCAATAGTGCCGGTCCGGCACTATTGAGGGATGGCCCGTTATAGTGCCGGTTGGGCGCCGCTGCGCCCCCCAATAGTGCCGGTTCACTACTGCTGTAGACACATAGACATACACACACGAACACACACACTCCACAACACACGCCAGAGGGCAGACGCCACACTGAAAGGAGTGTACACCTGCTGCTGCAGACCCTAAGAGCTCTACGCAGAGGCGCACCATGCCTTGTGCGGAAGGTGAACTGTGCCTTCAACAGGACGGAACGCCGCAAGACCCTCATGGCCACGTCTGCCAGGGAGGATGTGGCGGGCGGCTCCACGGCAATTGCGGCAGCGTGTTTGACGACATCGAGACGCACCGCATCTGCAGCACGTGCGTTACCAGGATTGGCAAGCGCAAAGCGACAGCAGCTGACGGTGCTGGGGCGGGACCATCTAAACGCCAGAAGGACAAGAGCGGTGGGAGCAAGAAGGGGGGTTCTCGTGCGCGCCCGGACAACAACAAGAAGCTTGAGATTCTCAAGCTGCTGGATGCGAAGGTCTCTCAAGTAGAGATTGCAGACCGCTTCGGGTGCTCGGAGCGGTTTGTTTGGACTGTGAAGGCTGACCGGAAGAAGGTGGAGGCTGCGACTGCTGCAGGCGGCGGCACCCAGAAAACCGCGCGCAGGGGAGACTTTCCGGAGGTGAGCTTTGTTTTCCCCGCTTTTTTTTTTCAAATTGTTTCGACCCTGGTCCGCTGTTCACTCGCCTTTTTTTTTCGTCCTTTTGTTTTTCTTTTCGTCGTTCTTCATCTTTTTTCACTGCTAGATGTTGTCTTTTTTTCTGTCCATTGTTTGTCTCTCTCGGTCTTCTCACATCTGTATGTCCGCTTTCATCCTCCTTTCCTTTCTGTGTGGCTAGGGTCCGCTGTTGATGTCCCCCTTTTTTCGTCTTTCCTGTTTTTTTTTTTTTTTTTATGTACTCCGTATATATGTACAGCAGTACATAATAATTATTTACCTTTTTTTTTGTGGTCCTTTTTTTTGGTCTCTCTTTTAAGGTACGACTCCTGTGCCGTCCCGCCTGACCGCGCCGCGCAGAGTAGGATGCATGCTAATGTTCGAAACTAATGGTAAGATCTTCTGCACCCTCCGAATTGTTTGTTCTTTTTTTTTGCTGCAGGTGGATGAGATAGCTCTTGATCTAATCGAGAAAGCCCGGAAGGCCAAGATGCCCGTCACACGCGAGGTCCTTCGAAGCTTCGGCCGTTCAGCCAGAGCAACCCTGCTGGCTAGCACCACAACTTCTGGAGCAGTGAGGGCGAGGGTCCAGGACTTCAAGGCCGGCGATAAGTGGGCAAGGAACTTCGTGAAGCGCAACAAGATCCAGAGTGTGAGACTTCATGGCGAGGCTGGTAGCGTCGACAAGGAGGCCATCAAGGCGGGCATGGAGGAAGTCAGGGCCCTTTGCGCAAAGTACCCGGCTAGGTTCATCTTCAACGTCGACGAGACAGGCATCCAGTGGAAGCTCATGCCCAGGCGCACGTACCTTTCCAACTCGGAGGATCGGAAGACGGCGCGGGGTTCAAAGAGCATGTACTTCAAGGATCGACTGTCAGCATTCATGTGCGCCAATGCTGACGGCACTGCGAAGGTTGACATGGCCATCATCGGGAAGGCAAAGGAGCCCCGCTGCTTCAAGGGCGCGGCTTCACCTCTGAAGTACTTCTCGCAGGCCAACGCGTGGTCCTACTCCGCGACATTCCTCAAGTAGTGGCTTGAAGTCTTCCTCCCGTTCGTTCGGCGCTTCACTCACGAACCTGTGCTGCTGCTGATGGACGACTGTTCGTCTCACGGTGATCTAGTGGGTGATCGGGGGCAAGTTACCATCAAGTACTACCCTCCGCTGTGCACCACCGTACACCAGACCATGGATATGGGAATCATCGCCCAGACGAAGGTCAACTACAGGAAGGAGCTGCTCGATGTGAAGACATCAACCATGTTGGTGGCGGACGCACCTCGCGCCCAGGCCAAAGCCCGCAAGATGAAGGCCGGGACAATGGGGCTGGCGCAAGGGCACCAACCTCACGTGCGGGACGCCGCTGAACTTCTCGAGAAAGCATGGGCCAGAGTCACCGCCCAGGATATCGCCAGGTGAGGTTTGAACATGTGGTATTGCTGGTTTTGTTTTCAGCTCTCGCAAGTGCGCGTGACTTTGGTGTGCGATACGTGGGGACGGTTGTACGGATAGTTTCGCATAGGTTTCCTTTTTTTTCGACTGAGTATTGCAGCATCCGGACAGCATGCCCATTTTTTCGTTTCTACGAAAGGGTCCTCTCTCACATCCCTATGAGTCATTCTTCGTCACCGCCGTCCAACATCGCTTGTCCACCCAAAAACGGATGCATTGCATTTTCTGCTACCTGGGACCAGGTGCTTTGTCAAGGCCGACACGCTTCCTCCGGATATGGCGGCTGAGCTCACCAAACAACACGGAAAGACCCGGTTCAGCATCGCCGAGCCTGACTTGAAGGCTCTCCCGGAGACCGTCAACAAGTTGAGCACGAGCGTCGGCGACGCGCACAAGCAGGGAGCCGGCACCGTAGACGAGGAGATCAGCGAGCTCTTCGCAGAACTCGGCATCGAACGCGGAAAGCCGGTCGAGGGAGAAGCGGTGAGCGCGATTCAAGGGTGGGCTACCATCGAGGACGACGATGAGGTGGCAGAGGCTCTTCGACTAGACGCAGTGGACGAAATGGCGGCACTGCTGGGTGGAACGCACGTGACTACCGGCGGTGAGGAGGAGGACGAAGAGGAGGGCAGTGGCGATGACAACACGGGGCTTAGGGTTATATTCGCCGTTCAATTATGTACTATGCAGCATGACCTCAAACGTTGAACAGCAATTGGAGATATGTCAGTACAGTATCAATATATCCCGGCATGAAAAACTCAAAAGAAACACGAAACACGAAAGCTATGCATGGATGTAGCCCAACCCCGTCTTGTGCCCACATCCAATTCATGCGGAGTCCCATACCGTCTGGTCTGCTGGTCGCTTGTGTATGCACTTCATCGCACGTGTTAGAACTCAACAAACACAACCACTTTTGAGCAAAACCGAACACTTTGTTCGGAGTCAAGCGCTGGTAGCAACCTAGGCTACTTCGGGTGAAATCCCGGGATACTCCCGTCACAAAACAGCGCCTGTCCTCGCACGAATTCAGGAAAACGTGCCAACCCTATATACCTAGTACCTGCACGTACGACGCAAAATGCTAAAATGAATAAATGCAAAGTGCAACACAACCAACATACCAGCATAAAAATGTCAATCGTCCAACATGCAAACGTATAAGAAACTCAAAGATAGTCATCCAAATATCCAAACATCCTAAACTACAACATAAAGAAATGATGATACAAAAAAAAACAAACATACAAGCATTCACGGTTGGATTTTGCCCGTCGGGTACAGAACTAATCCAAACATTATCTCCGGCATTAACCGTACATATTTTTTTGAGTTTTGTACGACCTTCGTACTCGAACCCGAGAATTCTGTAAGTTATATATTCCCGTGCTACAATACCTGGGACACGGATATGCCACTTGAGAAAAACTGGGTGCGGGTACGGGTACAACATTCGCATGCGTACCCATGCGGAACTTTTCTGAGTTCTGTAAGACTTTCATACCAGTATATGGGATATCAGTAGTCAGAAAGTGCAAGGTCCTCTTCCGCAGCGTACATACCATCGAAGAATTTTCCAGGGCTTTTCGCGGGTCACGGGGTGTTCAAAATGTCACGGGTCGGGTCGGGTCGGGTCAGGAAGTGTTCAAAATGTCACGGGTCGGGTCGGGTCGGGTCAAGAGGTTTTCAAATCTCACGGGTCGGGTCGGGTCAGGTCAAGAGTTTTTCATATCTCACGGGTCGGGTCGGGTCGGGACAAGAGGTGATGAAAAGCTCACGGGTCGGGTCAGGTCATTACCTGCGAGAAACGGGTCACTCGCGGGTCGGGCCAGCGTGACCCGCGAGTTCTTTTATGCTGACCCGCGGGTCGCACCCGCGCATCCGGCCCGGCGATCCGACACTCAAAACACTTCCCGCTCTCCTGCTCCAAGGCTTTTCTAGGACAAATTTTTAATAATAGTCCTTTGGCATCTTATTCAAACATTTAAAACACTGCCGAATCCATGAACGAATGCCCGCATCCACTAATACCCACTACAGCCAGGCCACATATCGCTTCTGGGCACAAAAATGAATATAAAATTGTTTTTGAACGCTCTCCTGCTCCAAGGCTTTTCTAGGACAAATTTTTAATAATAGTCCTTTGGCATCTTATTCAAACATTTAAAACACTGCCGAATCCATGAACGAATGCCCGCATCCACTAATACCCACTACAGCCAGGCCACATATCGCTTCTGGGCACAAAAATGAATATTAAATTGTTTTTGAAGTGTCGACCCAGGGGCCGGGTCCGCAGGTCGGACCTGCGGGTCGACACAAATAGTCTCGCGGGTCGAGTCGGGTCAGCTCACCCGACCCGACCCGACCCGACCCGTGATTTTGACCTGACCCGCGAAAAGCCATGGAATTCTCACTCAAAGATACTCCATAGACACAAAAAATACAAAGTAAACCATTCAAGAATACAAAACTGTTAACATGCAATAGTATGACATTCAAAAATACGAAATGCAAAAAAAAAATACAAACATGCAAGCATTCACGATTTGCTGTGCTCTGCTGGAGGATTATCAGCGGTATTAACGTACCAGACCTTTTTGTGGGTTCTGTAAGATATTCGTACTGGAACCCGAGAATTTTGTGAGTTGTTTCCGTGCTACAATACCTGGGATACGGAAATGCTACTCGACAAAAGTTGAGTGCTAGCACAGATACGGGTACAACATTCGCGTGCGTACCCTCGCGGGACTTCCGTGGGTTCTGTAAGCCTCCGTACCCGAGACGTCACTAAGTGCATGGTCGGTTTTTGCAGCGTACATATTCTCGTGATATTTCCAGGAACTTCACAAACATACAAAATACGAAACGCAATATTAAAAAAAGCAAAATACAAACATACAAAAGTACGAAATGCATAAAAAAGCAATGCAACATAAACAAACCACAAGCATTCACGGTTGGTTGTGGTCTGCCGGGTACGTACGGAACCAACCCGGTGGTTATCACCAGTAGTAACGTACCAGAACTTTAGTGAGTTGTGTGGTATATTCGTACTTGAGCCTGAGAATTCTATAAGTCGTTTCCCGTGCCACAATACGTGGGGTACGGATATGCCCCTCGAGAAAACTGAGTGCGGGGACACATACGGATACAACATTCGCATGGGTACCTACGCTGACCTTCTGTGGGTCTGTATGCCTCCGTACCCAGAACGTCACTATTAATAGTGCAAAGTCGTGTTCTGCAGCGTGCATACTCTCAAGGTATCTTCAAGGATACCCCACGAACATACAAAATACAAAATACAATATTTGAAAAAACAAAATACAAACATACCAAAATACCACAAGACACGAAAATACAAAATAATAAAATACAACCTACCTGGTACAAAAATACCACATGCATAAACAAAAAATACAACAAGAACATACAAGCATCGACGGTTTGTTGTGGTCGGCCGTCTACGTCCAGAACCTACACGGGGTTTTATAACCGGTATTAACCGTACCAGAACTTCTGTGAGTTCTGTGAGATATTTGTACTCGAACCCGACGAATTATTTAAGTTACTCCCGTGCCACGATACCTGGGGTATACGGATATGTTCCTTGACAAACTGAGTGTGGGTACAGATACGGGTACAACATTCGCATGCGTACCTACGCGGAACCTCTGTGAGTTCTGTAAGCCTCTATACCCGTACCCGGGACGTCCGCAAGTGCAATGTTGTGTTCTGCAGCGTAGATAATCTGGGGGCATTTTGAAGGATACTCCACGAACAAAATGCAAAATACAACACAAGATACACCATACAAGGTTAAACGGAAACAAACAAAAATGGTAAACATACTCGTACAGTAATGCAAACATAAACAATCCTAGTGTAGAAGCATACAGGCATTAAAACACTTTCGTATACAAAACTAAAGCATCGAAACAGAGACATACAAAAGTACAACCCCCTCCCAGAAATGCACAATGTAACATACACCCTGCCTGAAAAACAAAATACAACATCCTGAGAAGACCAGTGACATGTTCGATCTTACCCCGATGACGATGATACGAAGGTGTTACAGCGAGTGGCGCCAGGGAGGGAGGCTCATAGCGCTGCGACTGTCATGACAAGCGCTATGGGGAGACAATACGGCGCGAGACAACTGTCCTGATCAGGGTCACGCGTCGGGTCTATTCGATAGGCAGAGAGCAAGCTTTGGTTAGCATCCTCTGGGCGGATCTTATAGGGGCAGGGAGGATCCCCGGTGTGGGAACGCGTTCGGGCTCGGGTACAGAGCCAGTGACGAGGTTCCGGGACCACCCGGTGTTTCCTAAACACCACCAAATAAAGAAAGAAAGTCATAGCCAAGTGATCTGTGAAATCTGTCCTACCGACCCTCAGCCCCTTGGACCCTGTCGTGCCCGTCGAGCCCGTCATTGTGTCTGTGGTGCTTCGTTGATTGTTCACGCTGGCTGCTCGCACCTACTGCATTACATCGATCCATTTTCTGCGTGACCCGATCATTGCTGCTTGAAGGCACTTCCTCGAACTCTCAAATAACAGGTGAGTCGGCCTCAGAGATCTAACGAGCGCAGGTCCTTCTTAGGGTCTGAGAACTGTACCCTGCTGTAACAAGGTGAACCCAGAGAGATTCGAACTCCTAATGCTCCGTTTGCCTGTTGCTCGTGCTCGTCAGTTTGCTTGTTGTTCATGATCGCACACATGCATGTTCGTCAATAAATAACTGCATTCTATTGACCACATAGTGTCTTCATAACCAAGTGCAACCGACAGGCATCGATACAAGCCAAAGGTGCCGTACGTAGTAATACACGCATGCTCTCGTGTACCGTTTGCCTGGTTAAGTGATACCGGAAACTAACAATGTTGAGCCTCACGCCGTTTAGGCGTACGTAACCCTATTGAACAATGAACCCCTCGACAACACTGCTGTGCATTGTCGGCTGGCAAACATAGAACTTTCAAGAAAACCACTTATATTTTGGTGGCTAGTATTCTTGCCGCAATGGTTGTAGACTACATCAGAAGTAGCAATAGACCAATCGTCGTATTATGCACACCAAATGGAACGTCCGATGCACGTTTGACCCTCTGCGATGTCGCCGGTCGTACCATTGTCTGTGTTGTATACCAACCGACCGTTGCGCTCGAGTACTCGGTACAACACCTGAAGGACTCAAACCCAATCACAAGAGGAAAGGACAAGAAAACTGGAGCAGAAGAAGATCGGCTACGCAAGCCCTTGGGGGGCACGGGTCACACGCGGTGAGATAATTTCAGCTGGATGATGATGAGCTTTCACACAACGGAGAAAGGTGTGGCTTGCTGTGTGCGGAGGGTTCGGGCTAGATGACAGATATACGATGCAGCCCAACCTGATTAGGTACCAGGCCAACAGGTGTGGAGCGGGTGAAACACAACCGTGGGATTGATCCTTCTCTTTGTTCTGATGTCGTATCCACAGAAAATGCTGATTTTTTTATTGCTGTACGTTATTGATCGAGAGCAAAAACTAAAAGGGGGTGTAGGCTGTTTCGCCTTGATTGACTTCAAATTCCAGTCACACACCAACGCTAGAAAGAAGGGGTAGGCTGTGTTGTTGCGGCGGAGGGACGTGGGAGCAGCCAAAAGCACGACGAGCCGAGGCATGCAGCCACGAGTCGTTGGGCGCAGAGTAGAGGCGGGATACTCTGTGGGTGTGGGATGGGTGTTTCATTCAGCAGACAGTGTCAGCCTGCTGAATGCAAAACGCCTGTCCAAGGTGTATAGCGCATGCATCGCGGGGACCAACACCGAGTGTCTTTAGACGCTACCCAGGCAAGGAAGGGAATACGTGCAAAACCTGAAAAGTGGATTAAAGGACTAAAAACTAAAGGATTAAAGGATTAAAGGCTAAACCGACTGTTCGCTCGCATATACGCATCATTACGCGTGATAGCGGGCATAATCGAGTATATGCAACCTTCGCATTTGAGGGTTTTGGTCATCGTTTGCTTCACTCTCGCCTGAGCGAAGCCCTGGAGCCACTGGGACTGTCGAAGGGTCCAACGTACGAACTGAGGAGGCGAGTCAGGTGAGCGTTGACAGCTCACGCCGGGGAGCTTGCCGTAACATGATGAACCTGGAGATCGACCCAGGCAGGATCAGGAAGTGGTGATAGATATACGAGCACCATGCAGATCGGAGAGAGCAAGTCCCACGAGCACCAGCTGCTCGAGAGCTGGTGTCCGCAAAAACAAATTTGGGGGTTCGGCGAACTGAGGGAATTTGGTGCTGTTCTGTAATGTTTATTTTGCGGACTTGATGGAATCCGATAATGCGATTTGTTCGATAAAGCTTGGGCCTGACGAACTGGTGGAACCTGATGAACATTTGTAAGTCGTCGTACGCAGCTGGAAGGTCGAGGTGAGCGCCCGACAGCCACTGTGGCAGTAGACGAGTCGCGGGGTGAGCGCTTCCCGGGGGTAGTGCTCAGGATGACGGTGAGCACTAACGAGCCGGCACGGAGCTTTTATTATACTACTTGTGTCATACTACTGATCACATCTAAATAGTGACGACCAACAGCTGGTATACTGTTATGTCGTATAAAAATGAAAACCCACTACGTGGAAAAAACAGAAGCGAAATCGACAAATAAGCTCATCGTGGATGGGTCATCGACCGTCTTGTAAGAGTTGTATATACGGACAGGAAATGGTTAGGCAGCACGAACGAAACCAGACAGACAGCTGGTAGCTGGGCTGCCTGCCGTGTGGCGCTGCCATTCGCATCTATGAAGCACCTAAACGGCGATAACAAGACAATGAGTTATGCCAGATGAACAGGACTAAATCTGCCCTATTCATAGGAGATACCAGCAGTAATATGGGATTACTTATCGTGTGCGATTGACTGACGGATTTTGTACCAACAGCCATCCAGGACGTACTGCGGTGATAGTGAGCATATATGTACTTATATACTGGAGAACAGATTAGCCACCCACGATACTTTTACAGTAGTACATGCACCACTGTATTTCTGGTACATACTGCAGCTGTCGTTGTCGCGTACACCGAAATATGATAATACGCTGTCCTTCGTCATAAGCTGGATATAGCTCGGCATAGGAAGTGAGCCCGTATCAATATCACACTGGTTGTGTTTGCCAGGCAGCTTGTGACTAGCGGCAGGAGTTTGGGACGAGCGGTCGTTTGCGATCGTGTTTACGTCCTTATGAGAGCTGGCAGAAAACATCGAAAAGCCGGCTGGGTGTGACAAGACTTTAGCATAACCTTTGAATCGTTTCCCTAGTGCTGATAGGCACGTACAGTAGATAAAAGAAATGCTGACGTGATGCTTACTGTCGGTCACGAGCAAACAGAAGGGGGAAGTAGGCTGACACACACCAACGCTAACAACTATGCATATAGTCTGAGTTGTGATGTATTGGGTCTGCTTCAGTTAGCTCGAGTACTACCTGCGGTGGGCTGCATAGTTACGTTTGTCCTGTCAACAGTAGGGCGGGGCCACCAAACTCATGTAAAGTCCTGGCAGAGCAAGCAAAAAGTGTCTGGGCTAGCTCCCTGCGTTGTCAAGGGAGCATTCAACTGGTACAGGTCACAGTAGTATCCAAGGCGGTGCCACGAACACTCGTATCTCCAGGCACTGCTGCAATTATATTAGTAGTTCTAGTATCAACAGTAATCAGGAGTAGGAGGTTTATTTGTGATGATGAAAAAAATCGCAAACTGGCGACCTGCAGTGATATGATCACCTGCGAAAAAGGAGTTGTCGTTCTTATTATGAACGAAAAGATGTAGATGATCCCGTGAGTAATAACCAATGTAAACGTCCATGATTGTAGTAATATTCTGAAGGAAAATGTGTGTTTTCGTCGGGGTTAAAACCTACCAGGTACGATTTTCCTATTTGGACTTCCTGATAATAATACGATCGTACTGTTTGGTAGTATTACACCCTCGGGCATATCTCACTAGGTTTCTTCGTACAGCACGTACGGTAATGTACTACCACTGTGCCACCGGGATAGGACTATTAATAGGGATATGAAGTAAACGAGATACAAAGTGTGGTAAGAGCATATCCCATGCTGGGATGGCGAATTGTCAGGGCGTGTTTTTAATGTCTTTGCTGGACAATCTTGAAAGGTCAAAGAGCGAGTGAAAATCGCAAATCTGGCGACCTCAAGTATATATAATGTTGATATTAATAGTACACGCCCACGGGCAGCATCATGGCATATGGACGGCCAGCCTGTTTTGTTTCTTTTGCGCTGCCTAGCCCACATCAGCTCTGTGTCAGCTCCGGGGGGGAAGCTCCGGGGGGGGGAGCACGGTTGACGAAAACAGGGAAGAGACGGCAGACAGGATAGCTACTGTTGGCATCAAATCGATGAATAGTATATAAAAACCCTGTTTATGCAACTCGTACCACAACCCAACCCTTGGCAGAGGATGTCTTAGACAAAGGGACTACTGTACTTTGGGCGGTCAACCCAACTCGGGGTCGAGTCGTTCCTACCTACGATGAAAACGCGGATCTACTTGAAGGATATCCAAGGTAAGGATTTCTGTGAACGGTCGTGGAGTTCCCTTACGAGGAAGAGGTTAATAGGTTAATCAACACCAAGGTAAATGGGTGATTCGGGAAGCAGACAATCGACCCCAAGGTGAAGACGTTGGAATTAATAAAACAATCGATTCCAAAAGCATATAGGGATCGCTCCGAAACGAGAAGCAGCCGAGAGTGGAGTTCCTATTCTCCTGGCGACCGTCCTCGACGATCGAATGCTCGAAAAGAAGGTAAAAATCATAGAAGGCGGCTCTATGAGTTAATTCAGTGCCACAACCCTTGAGAGACACGGGAGTGTGATCAATGTCGCGAAAGCAGAAGGTTTTTTTAACTGTGTGCCACTCTTGAGGCGAACTAGGAGGGTCATCAATGAGACACAAAGGCTACTGGATCCGGAATTATCACGGATATGGCAAAGAAGGTAAGTAGAGTCAAGCCCAACGAAAGCGGAGTTAAAGGCAACCGGCCCCATCTGACCACCACGGGTACTACCAGGGAGGTAACAGAGTCACGCCCAACGAAGTCAGACAGAACGTTAACTGGCTGGTAAACGGCGCCCAACGCTAAGAATGGACCGGCGTGTCTCGACAACTAATTGCGCGAGTAGGAGTGGTCAATTCAGGGGTAAGCCCACAACACTCCAAGATCAACACAATACTCAACTTGCTCAAGCCAACGTACTGGGAAAGGTTGAGTCCCTTGGTTAGCGTGGCTTGGTACCGGTGAGCACGTGCCTCGATACCGGCCACTAGCATAACGAACGAACTTGTCGCGGCCAGACAGAAACGTCCAACACATGCAAGTGATTGAGAACAAAGAAAGGGTCTCGGCAGGTAGACACGAACTCCGAGCGGGTCATCGAGTGTACTGTCGCCTTGAGTCAATCAGGCAATGCTGGGCGGTCGTCAGCGCCACAGGAGGAGAAGTGCGGTGTTGTGGTCGGTGAACTAATTTAGACCGTATGCCTGGGTAAGGGAGTTGCCCGTCGTCGACTCGGCTGTTCGAAAGTCAGAGACTTTCTTGCATGCGGCGCAGTACAGCATCGTTGCTGTTCCTCAATCGGCGTTGTCGCTGTTCCGCATACAGTGTTGTCGCTGTTAATCTTACAGCATCGTTGCTGTTCCTCCAACAGCGTTGTCGCTGTTCATCATACAGCGTTGTCGCTTTTAATTTTACAGCATCGTTGCTGTTCCTCCAACAGCGTTGTCGCTGTTCATCATACAGCGTTGTCGCTGTTCCGCACACAGTGTTGTCGCTGTTTCCGTGGTTTTTAATACAGCGTTGTCGCTGTTACGCATTCAGCGTTGTCGCTGTTTCCGTGTTCTCGTTGATGAACCCAGAATGTTTCTGGAAGAACAATGTGTTGAGTTCGATCCGTACATCGAATAGGTGAAAACAGTTGTTACCGTTCCCGTTTCCAACGATTAAATCTAGTACTCGATGAGCCACAAATCGTTTGAACGAAACCGCACTATTCCAATCGTTATATGCGTATATATCTGCAAGAGAGCAGTTCGTTCGGTGACCAAATCGTGCACCCACCACTCTCCGGGAATGACCCGTACCGTGATCTACCAGCGTTCGGTGGTCATCTAGCTTCGAAAGCTACGCTCATTAAACCCGAGACCGTGGTTCAGTGGCTGTCTATGTACAAAGATGAAACCACGCAATTCGATGCTATTTTTCGAACCAACATTGCAAGACGTATTACTGTCCTCTGACGTACATGTTGAGCATCGTCTTTTTTCCGTCCGTTTCATGTGTACACCCTGGCCTGATCGAGTAAAATCGTCGTCGAATTACTCGAAGTACATCATGTCCGTGATTGACCACATGACTCATTTTCTCGTGATGGTCGCGATTAGTGACTAATCAACCGCCACAATCGCCCGAGTTCTTCGAGAACACGTGTTCTCCGTTGTCTCTGCTCCGGAAGCTTTGCATTCGGACCAAGGTAGCGAGTTTGAGAATGAACTTGTCAAGGAGTTGCAAGCCGTATACAGGTATGGGTTCAAAAAGACGCGCACGTCAGCGTACCGCCCACAAAGCAACCCCGTCTTAGAGCGTGTGCGTAGTACCTTGCACAACATGTTGGCAATATACGTAAACGTTAAATACGACAATTGGGCAGAATTACTACCGTTTATTCAGCTCGCGCACAACACAGCCTATACCAAAACGCTCGAAGACACCCCACATTTTTTTATGTTCGGCCGTAGAGCTTCGTTAACCGTTGACATTATTCTCGGCGTCCCGTGTACGTCTGGTTCTGGAACACGACTGGAATACTCCCGTCGTACCATTGAAAACCTGCAACTCGCTTAAGAAATTGCTCGTCGCAATTTACAGGAACGTACCGACAAGCAGACAGAAACTAACGAGAAATTGTCCTTTCCGCAATATCAGCAGGGAGATCAGGTGTTCGTACACCGCCCCTATACCGTTGCTGATGGACCGAACCCCAAACTTCTTAGTCCCTGGCGTGGTCTATTTACTGTTCGTTCCCAACTATCACCCGTAATTTATCGTGTTGCGAGAGATGGCGAACTTGCGGAAACATCAGTTCATTTTGGTCGTATGAAGGCATACCATAATGACGCGTCTAACTCAGCACCGGATTTTACAGCACTGGACGAGTTCCTTGTGAGAACAACGTTGCCGCTACCTGACTTAGACGGCTCTGTGCTCACCGTGCACATCGGCCTGTATGCTATTGAAGCTATTGAAAGTCATAAGCGTGGCCTTGGTAAAGCCTCGCCGACTAATTTCCAATACCACTTTCTCGTGAAAGATAAACCGTCTAGTTTTGGTATTTGGAGACGTGGCAACATCGTGCCACAACATGATCAGAGCGTATCGTACGAGGATCCTAGCTGAAGATCCGCATGCATTTGATCGTCCCAAACGTAAGCGAGACGTCGTCGCCTCGTAACCCTGACACAAGCCCCAGTATCGTTCGTTGTCGACGTCGCTATAGCCCTGGGAGTACTTGTAGTCAGCACCGTCGCACCACACCCCACTACCATATAAAAATATCTGGCCAGATATCGTTTGTTCCTTAGTGGGTCGTTTAACACGTGATTCGCGACCTCACGTGCAGTTGTCTTGTGGATGCTTGGGAGATATCGTTTGTGGAGTAGTGCCCACGAACCAAGTCATGGTCAGACACCTAAATGCTGAACCCCAACAGCCAGTGTCCCGGTATATCGTTGAGATACCAGTGTGGATTGTGTTTTGTTACTTCGTGTGAATGTGCCCCACGCGAAATGATAGCATTTTATTCGTGGTAATTTGCTATAGAGTTTGAGACGTACAAGTGGGAATAAAGCGTTCAACTAGTAGTTATGCAAGGGTGTGCATATACCAAGAGTATACACTTGTGCGTTATTATTGGGTTATTTGACTACAATAGCCGCGCACAGTGCTCATATACTTTAAAGTATGCACGTGTGTGTGGTTATTCAATCAAGTAATGAACGTTTTCTTAATCGTTTTAGGTGGAAGAGACACGGTGTTCTTTCCATCAGTCTCTTTGTGCGAGACACTAGGGATTCCTGGATACATGGATAATGTATTCTCTAGTGTCGGAATCGTTCCGTTGGATTTGATCGAGGAGAGGCAACCGTGCGCGTGAGTTGCACAATCCAAAGTCATATACCCTCGGGCACATTATGAGTCCCCGCCTGTTTTACTGCATTTTCGTGAGTGCTCTGTCTGCAGTCAATCGTCAATGACTGTCCGAATGTCTCTTGTATAGATCGTCAACTGTATAGATAGTTCGTGCTATCAACTCGTTATAAGTCGATTCAAGTGTTTTCACTGAATCGCAAACATGTACTTGCTCAAAAAGTCGATGATGCCTTGTCTGATTGAGGAGACATGTTGTCGTCGTATCGTTCACCATGCACCTGCAGTCCGTTATACTGCACCGTTGTTGTCACAACCACACCGTTGTCAAGACATGCAGATTTTATTGTTTATTTTTTTTAATCGTTTAAAAAAAATTGGTTGATCAACCTAAACGTTCGTATCGTTTGTTGCGCACCCTGCATGCAAAGCCCTCTGACAAAATTGTCATTCAGTACATTTAATTCTCTTCAGTTTGTGTGTACCAAAGCTTGCAAGCAATCGTTCCATATACACACTGTGAAACGTCGAGAAAAGCTGGAATGTCGTCAAAGGCACATATCATTGTTCGATATGAATGGTTTCGTATACCATTAAAAAGTCACCATACCATCGTTAGGTATGAATGGTTTTGTATACCATTGCTAGTGATGCAAGGTTCAATATACCATGGTTTTGTATACTATCAATCATTCAAAATACATGGTTTCGTATACCATTGTATAGATGGCTCCGTATATACCATCATTATGTTTTCATGGTTTCGTACACCATACAATATACATCGATAAAATAGAGTTTGTATATCATCACTACGTACACATGGTTCCGTATACCATGACACATATACATGGGCTAGTATACCATGGTATGAAAGGTTTCGTATACCATATCATGAATGGTTTTGTATATCATTACGTATAAATGGTTCCGTGCACCATAGTATACACGGTTTCGAGCACCATTTTAGGTATACATGGTTCCGTACACCATAGTATACATGGTTTTGTATACCATCATTAATATACACGGTTCCGTACACCATAGTATACATGGTTTTTTATACCATCGTAAGTGTACATGGTTCCGTACACCTATGTTTACATGGTTTTGTATACCATCGTAAGTATACGTGGTTCCGTACACCATAGTATACATGGTTTTGTATATCTGTTATGGATCGGGAGCGTATAGGTCATGAGGTCTTGGGTCAGGATGAGGCAAGCAGCACGGGCATGAGCCTATTCGAAGGATCAGCCGTTGACAGTCCGCTTCAGATACAGGATAGAACAGGATTACAACACATGCCTACAATATACAAATAATAAGACCAACCTCAAGTCTGGCCACGATCCAACCGAGTCGAGACGTGGGCTCGCACGTGTCCCAGAGGGGTAGAGCGTGCTCCTGACGCTAGGGAGAAGGTCTCCCAGGTATGTAGATCGTAAACTGATTGCTTTAGAGCCTTCGGTCGAGAGCGATGACCGAGGCAACACGTAGGACCGCCGAAGAGGAGAGAGAAAGAGCAATCCACAAATGGGGGAGGGGCCGTAAATGACGCGGCCCCTGCTGATACAAAAACGCAAGTCGTCGTAACTCCTGAAACGGTCTAAAACCATAACATCCCCCCTAGCATAATGCGAATAACTGAGCAATATGCTATAGCAATCTTTGACTATAACCAAGGGTAAGGAACCGCAAGGCTCTATACAGAAATAATGATCTCGGGGATAGGCAAAAACAAACCGAAAACGCAGGGGCCATCAGCGGGAAATCCCCGATAAAAACCCTCACCCCCGCCTTTTCACTGCGAGTTTGACCGCCTGACCAATAATCAATGGTTTATAGTCATCCTACCACACTTCTTCAACAATGAATAAGCGCAGTACACTAACGCCTAAGCTTAAACCGCCATCTCTGCGTTCTCTGAACGGGTCAAAAGTCAATACCCGTGGGATTTGAGTCCCCCAAATCGGATGAAAACATACGAGGAAGCCGAATCGTCAAAACAAGTTAGCTCACTACCAAGCACGGAAGAGCAAACCCCCATACAAAAATACCCAACTAATCCACGCCAGACCGACTGGCTGTAACAAGCAGGTACCTCTCAATCCCTCACAAAAACACGTAGCCTCGAACAACAGAACCAGAGATATTTGCGTCCTCGGCGAACGCTCATTATCGCTGCCGATCTGGAACTGCTCGTCACATCACTTAACTACGAAATTGTAACCCCACCATTCACGGAAGAGTACGCCTCCTCCCAACCCAACCATCAAGCAGTCACAACGTATATCCAACACCCCACAAGTTTATACCCAACAGTTTCACGCCCAAACGACTAGCTGTTGCGGGCAGGACCCCCACCGTTTCATACAAAAACACAAATCAACGAAGGGCAGAAGTCGAAGGTCTTCGCCTCCTCGGCGAACGCACAGTATCGCTTTAGGTCTTCGACTGCTCCGTATAGCGGCTGGTCAGCTCCTTCCAATTCTGGTCGTTGGGCAGTACTTCGTACCATCAAGGCATCGGGGCAAGAAAGCAGCGCACGGGCGCAAGCGAGCGATGGACGGACGAGATACCGGAGCGAGGGAACGCACGGTGCCGGAGCGAGGGAGCGGCGCAGCGAGCGGCGGACGGGCAAGATTCCGGGGCGAGACAACGCACGGCGTCGAAGCGAGGGAGTGGCGCACGGACAAGACATCGGTGCAAGGGAGCGGTACACGGGAAAGCGAGGCAATAGCGTACGCCGAGTATAGAGGGAACAGCGCGCGGAAAAAAAAAGCGAGGGAACGGGTGTACCGGCAAGCGAGACAGAAAGGAAACGGCGCACGGGAAGCGAGGAAGCGGTCCACTGCGCTTGATGCTCGATAATCGCTTCCGCTCTTCAACTGCTCCATCTCGCGGCGGGTCAGCTCCTCCCAGTTCTGGTTGCTGTAGCGTATTCGCCAGTAGCGGTCTCTGCAATCGTACACCTGATTCTGCCGTCTGAGATCGCCATTAAAGTATTTTCATAGAGCGACACCTACTGCCTAACGGAAACAGGGGCAAGGCTGACCCAGATGGGTATCGTTCCGGTGCCTTCGCGTGAAGGATATCGGGTTGGTGATATTTGAGCCACCTGGTTGATCTCGGTGACTCCATGCCGTTGCAGGCTTCCGACGAACGCGTCGCCCTCCCCCCGTCAACGAGAGTGGAAACGAAATAGGACGCGAACGGGAGAAACAAAGAGAACTGGAGAACCTGACAGTCAGGTCCAGGCAACTGGCGAGCCTAACAGTCAGGTCCATAGTTTCCTTGATGTGTCCTTCACCCGCCAAAAAATGAACAGAAAAGAACGTAGTGATAAGGAACTAAACTAACCACGATGGACACGCACGCACAGCGCACACGGGACGGCATCAAACTGCGGGACACATGCGACGGAGTGCGGGCGTCAGTAAAGGTCACAGTCAGTGCGAGCGGATGCACGGGCAAGCGGGTTTGCAAGAAACAAATACACAAGCAAAACAAACGACCAAACAAACAATAAAAGCGAATAGAAGAAACAAGAACAAACAGAGGAGCAAAGAAACAAACGGACGAACGACATAAAACTAAACGACAAACAGGTAAAAGCCCCGTGGCTAAGGCACAGACCTAGAGGGGCCTGGTTGCCGCCTCCCTTTAGCATGGGAGGCAGCAACAACGGTCTCAATAGGCGCAGACCCCAACCACTCTGGACATCCACTCTCTATCCGAGGAATGGACAAATAGTCAAACAGACAGACAAACGAAAAAAAACAAACACAGAGCATAAAACAAGAGATGCCGCGTTCGCAGCGACGCAGAGTCACGCGTCGCGACATCGACGAGTGGCGTACGGCGACATCAGCGGATACGAAGACAGGCAAATGGCAAGCGAATGTCAAGATAAGACAAAGAACGTATACAGTGGAACACGGGAACGTCGGCAAACTAGCAGCTGGTAAGCACATTAATATACGCGGTAATACGAGAGTGTTCATCTTAAGCTGCCCGCACAGCACGCTGGAAGCGGCGGGGTATATTAGCCGAACGTTTCAGTACTCCAGAGTCCTTGTTGCTATCTACCTGCCTAATGGAGACAGCAACAACGGTCCTCCCAAGCTGAGACAAACCCATACAATATGCATGCACCCACAAGATGAATTAGGAAAACTATTAATGCATGCGGCCGTTCCTGTCTCCCGCTCGCCCGTGATTGCAGAAACATGTTGCGATGACGGAACATGAAAAAGATGAAAATGTCAGTACCGATGAAAACGGGAAAATTAGTGCAACCAGCTGCAGAACCGCATAACGAGACAAGCGCGAATATCAGCACCGATACACGCGGGAAATCAGTGCAACCAGCAGCAGAGCAGCGTAACACACCAAAAATGTATAGACGAATCGACAAGTAATTATAATCCAGGTGGGAAGTGCATCAACTGGATAGGTGCAGCAACTACACACCTACAAAATAAACGAAGTAAAAATGTAGAGAGCATACTAACAGACCGTGTAAGTAGAACAGGCGCAGACCTCGTGGAAGTTCGTTTCTGTCTCCCGCGACGGGTGAAGACACAGCACCACTTCCACGAGGCACAGACCTATCTCTCCTATACAATAATAAACAGGTACAGGTAGGACAGGCACAGACCCTGTGGAGACTCGGTTCAAGACCATAGCCATGTCCCCACAAGGCACAGACCCATCTCAACAACAGGTGCAAGGAGGACAGGCACAGACCTTGTGGAGGCTCGGTGCAAGACCATAATTATGTCCCCACAAGGCACAGACCCATCTCCAACAAAAACAAAACGCATGCCAGATACGTAGGTACGATAGGCGCAGACCTCGTGGAAGCTCGTGGTTGTCTCCCACGACTGAAAATACAGCACTACCATTCCCACGAGGTACAGGCCCATCTCTTTTCATCCATCATAATGCAAGCACAGGTAGGACTGGCGCAGACCCCGTGTAAGCTTAGGTGACGAAACCATTCGCTTTCCACGAGGCACTGGCCTATCTCTCCTTTCTGACACCATGAGGGCATAAAGGTATAGCGCGAAAACAAGAGGAAACACATAATAAAACAAACAGGGCCAACAGCGACAAACAACACGTACCAGGTACCAGGTACCGGGTATAATACTATTATTGAAGACGTACTTTCCGCGGAGCGCATCATCTCGATGAAATTTCTTGGCGTCCCAAAAAAAGTGAGCTTCTTGTTTCTATCAGGTTCTTATTGGTGGGTCTATACTGCTGTATACTTGAGAAATAATTTACAAGTGCCTTACCGAGGTACCAGGTATTCTCGTGTCCTGCGACCACGAACTGCATTGTTTTTAATTATGGCGATGAATTAAATGTGAGAACGACGACGACAACTTTGACGAAGTAGGTCGCTCCTACTTGTCACTTTTACCACTGGAAAGCAAGGTATCTGTAGAATCTTGACGTCGTAGTCATTTTTCTGTCGTATTGATACGTCACAACTCGACCCAAAAGGTACGTCGTACGAGCTGGATCTTTGATAATATACTCACGTCGAACGCAATCAACAACATTTCAAGACCTGACCTCGATCTACAGTAGTAGTAGTAGCTCGTACAACATAAATATATGCATACCTGGTACAGAGTAGCTACTCTGTATAAAGCATCGTACATTAGACCAAGAGGTATCTCCCCGTGAATCCTGCTGCAGGCACTTGTGGGTAGTGCCCACAGCAGAGAAAGTGGAGAAGTGCCGCGTTCGCAACAATGCAGAGCCACGCGTCGCGATAGCGACGAGTGGCGTACGGCGACAGCAGCGGACGCGCAGACAGACAGATGGCAAGTGGATACCCGGCCCGGGAGTCACTAAAGCGAGCACACTCGGGCGCGCTGCACAAACCACAGGTCACATCACGTTCGGGCTTTTGCTTTTCGTTCATTTTTATCGCTGCCGGTGGAAAGAAAAGGGCGGGGGCCTAACGAGTGTGCTGCAAGCTTTGGACTCCCACCTGTGCCATCCCAACAAAGCCTCAAAGTGCGAAGGGGCAAACAGAACTGGATAGGGTAGCCGTTAGAGCCAAGAGATAAGACACACGCCAGGGCATTATATGCTCCTGAGTGTGTCCGTTGCCTCCCCCGAAAAACAAAGCGAAAACATTCGAGGCAAAACGAAAAAAATAAAAAACAAAACAGCAGGACTGCTATTTTAATACTGCTGTAGTACAGCAGCACAGCAGCAAGTATCGCATGCTATATTGCTGCTGTACGTATCCTCGTGTGCATAAAACCCAGAGAGATCTCAGGGTCCCGCACAAAAATAAAAAAACAAAACAGAGAGGGATGCGTAGAACGATCCCCAGTGCGTGCAAGCGCGTGTCTCGGATTGGACACCATGTTATGGATCGGGAGCGTATAGGTCATGAGGTCTTGGGTCAGGATGAGGCAAGCAGCACGGGCATGAGCCTATTCGAAGGATCAGCCGTTGACAGTCCGCTTCAGATACAGGATAGAACAGGATTACAACACATGCCTACAATATACAAATAATAAGACCAACCTCAAGTCTGGCCACGATCCAGCCGAGTCGAGACGTGGGCTCGCACGTGTCCCAGAGGGGTAGAGCGTGCTCCTGACGCTAGGGAGAAGGTCTCCCAGGTATCTAGATCGTAAACTGAATGCTTTGAGCCTCCGGTCGAGAGCGATGACCGAGGCAACACGTAGGACCGCCGAAGAGGAGAGAGAAAGAGTGGCAATCCACAAAGGGGGAGGGGCCGTAAATGACGCGGCCCCTGCTGATACAAAAACGCAAGTCGTCGTAACTCCTGAAACGGTCTAAAACCATAACATACCATCGTAAGTATACATGATTCCGTACATCATAGTGTACATGGTTTTGTATACCATCACCTGTTATACATGGTTTCGTATACCATTGTATTATTCATGGTTTTGTATACCATAACTCACTCGTCATACGTGGTTTCGTATACCATTCTATACCTGATACATGAATTTGTATCCCATCGTTCGTTACACGTGGTTTCGTATGCCATCGTGCGTTATAAAAGGTTTAATTTTCGTTGTGTATGTTAATCCTGAACCATGCAAGCGCGCATGCGAAGGACATGAACATGTCCCACTATAGTTGATATTTCGTAGTATATGACTGACACACTAGCAAGTCAAATCATGATCATACAAGCCCGTGGTTTTTACTACGCAAGGGGTGACATGACTAGATGAAAAAGTGCAAAGCTTATACATCAACTACTGCTGTACAATGCCTTGAATGGTAGAAAGCCACAAACCTGTCACTCTTCATAAATGTTCAAAAGCGGTACTGGGTTCTCCAGTATTACGCGTTCAAACATTGGGGGGCGATGTGGGTTCCAGGTTCTCGACCAGACCGTCGCATGGGTATTGTCCCGCGGAGGTCTCACCATTCGCCGAGGTCGTGGATATCCGTATATCTTATTGTACGACTGTGGTCATCCATATTCCATGACTATTTGTTGTCGTCAGCAGAGATGTCGTCAGCAGTGACATTGTCCCGTGACAAGTAGTCACTGCGGATTGGAATGCAAGGCCCGTGCCTCGCACACACTCTCTCTTCCTCTTCCATCATCGTTGATGGTTGTTCGTGAGATCGTCCGTACCGATCCTATACCAAAACCTGGCGTGTCCTACACGCTACACCCTCTAAGAAAGGGAAGTGCCACAGATGTCGAGTCGAACCTGAGGGTCCTCCCCACATAAGTACGAGTATACTGGCAGTATATTGGTACTGGCAGTATATACTGCTGTGTCAGTACCCATCCCTACATGAAATAACCATGCAGTGCTGCTGCACCTGGTATGATACTGCTGCTACCAGTAGGTACCTGGTAGTATAATACTGACTCAGGTCTATGCATAGACTACAGTTAGCAATAGACATACTGCTGTAGTCAACAACCGGGATCATCATGATTGCGTCGCCGTAGTTGTAGTTGTTGTGTCGTTGTCGTCGTCGTGTGTGATGTTAACATTATTGCTCTTGTTGTACTGCTGTACCAGGTACGTGTATTCACATACTTCGTATCTGGTACGTACGTACAAGCAATTATTGGGTACATGTCGGTGTTGGGTTGAGTGATTCAGCGGACATGTGCTTCTACTATTCGTCGTGGCACGTTTGGCCCCTTTTTTCGGGCTTGGTTGATGAACCGGGAGTCGGGATGGTCGGCGACTGCCTCACTGCTGTGCTGTCGCTACATACACATGCGGCTGCTGGCCGTGGTCGTCGCAAGCAAACACGACGCACAGCAGTCAGAGGGAAACAGCAGATTGCAGACAAGAAAACAGGTTCGAACAGCAGTACGGTACTTCGTACTTGGTATTTCGTACCCGCGCGTAACGTAAAATTGAAGTAGCAACAGCAGCAAGCAGACCGCACCTTGACTCCGTGATGGTCTTCTGCCCTGTGAAGAGGTTCGCCACAGAGGACATATTCTCTGCAAGGGTGTCGAACATCATCCCCAATGAAGTCCCTCGCCTGGCCCGCCTAACTGTTGCTCTGCCTGCCCCCCTTGTTGCTGTTGCCCCAGCAAAGGCCGAACCTCCTACGAAGCACGAGGGCCCCTGCTTTCCTCCAACAGCAGGAGCAGGAGCACCGGTGTGGGCGCCTGCTGCGGTCCTGAAGCTCGGGGTTCCGAGCGGAACGAACGCCGCGGCCTCCTGGGTAAGAGAGAAGCATGCCGCCGGAGTGGCGGCCGCCGTGAGGAGTCCCCGTGCCATTTTCTACAGCACGATGTGTGACAGATGCAATCAACAACGCCATTCGGCGAAGTCGTTGAGAACAACATGAAGTCCCCGGTTCCCTCTCAGAGTTTCCTGTATTTTATGGTTGAAACCCTATTTTTTCATTCAAATTTCAAATTTTCAATTTGCAGCTCTGTGTAACAGGCACAACACCATCTGCATCAAGGGATCGAGGGCAAGAACGGTGCACAATGGAAGGGCCATAACCAATGATCACATGTTGTACCGATTATCTCGCTTCAGTCTGAGGCCTGAGCACTGAGCACCAAAGCAGCCCCCTAAAATGTACCCTGGTCCCCGAACTAAACCCCCTTCAGTTTCTGCTGAAACCCAATCTCTCTCCACACGTTGCAAGTTGCATACATGTGCTTGTAGACAACGACGACAACAACAACACCAGCACCAGCATCATCAAAACAGCGAAACATGGTGTCCGCAGAATCAGTGACCTCCTATTGCAGCACTCGGGGAGGGGCGAAGAGGGTCAGCTTCGAGGACGTCGTACTGGGGGGGCTGGCAGAGGACAGGGGGCTGGCTCTATGTACCCGAGACTCTGCCGAGCGTATCTGCCGAAGAGCTTGCTGAGGTAAGCGACCAAGCTCTGAACCCGACATTCAATTGTTGTCCGTCCGGCCTTCTGTCTACCATTGTTGTCCTCTCAAAACTCATGCCAGCAGCCCGCGCCTGACTCACGCACCAGCGTCCTGCACCTACTCTCAGCCTCCCGGGTGTCTTCATCTGGTGATGGTGATGGATAGACAGGTCGGCAGCGTCGTCGTGTGCAATTTGGAGCTACAGCAGCAGCTACGGCCTATGAGTCCCCTCCTGCTGTTAGCTTGGACGGCATTACCCGCGTACGGAGAGCCAGGAACTAGCAGGAGGAAGAGATGGGGCCGAGGGTCGACGCACAACACACTACACAGCGAAACACCTGTTCAGAGTCAGAGGTTGCCCTACAACGACGTATCGGACTTTTTACCAAGATATTTTAATACTTGCCCCGAGGTTGTCCCGCATTTCTTCATACTGCTGTACCGGGCACAAGTACGTAGACGTACGCACGTACTCATGTTTGGCAAACTACAGCAGTAATACCGCGGCTGTACAGCAGTACGTAGAAGGAACCTGGTACGTACGTACGGGTGCTGTGCAGCAACAACTGCTGTTCAGTACCGACCGATTCTCCGTATGCATGCCCTGTCTGTGTACTGTGAACAGTGGGCAGAGCTACTATTAATACAGCAGAAAACAAGTAATCAGTCGGAGGCGGCAGTATGCTGTAGGTACAGCAGCAGCAGCGCACCCGTATTGTATGCCAGGTGCTGCTCTACAGCAACAGCCCACATGCATTCTTCGTCGGTCGCGTGGTCGCAAGCACCAAGCACGTCGCTCGCATAGCCCCTCGGTGTGATCTTATGATAAAGTATCAATAATAGAGTGTTAGCGCTTTGTGAAAATTTGACTATAACGACCACTTGTATTCCCCCGTTACCGACGGATGGCAAATAACTATTTCCAAATTTACTCAAATATGGCCGCGTTATGTATATTTGAAAAGCAAATATACATAGAGCCAGAAAAATATACATAGAGCCGAAAACGACCACGACCACGTTAGACGGTTGGTCTACATCTCCCCGAGCCTCCGTGGTTGGTCAACCACACCCGAAACAATACTGTGTAGGCACCACCAAGCGAGGCAAAGAAGACGTTGCCATGTGATTGCCTCGCGGCATCGTTTGAACTGTGTGCGACACGGTGTGTGCCGAGACGGCCCTGGCGTGATAAGTGAGCTCCCGCGGACACCTGGAAACAGCAACACCCGCTCGAAGAGAAAGCACCTGTCGTCCTTTCCCTTTTCCTCACGGACACGCCCGTCCCACCGCTACGCATCATGGAGTGGAGACGGACAATAGGAGAAGTAGGGCTGAAGCGTCGGTATGGAGCTATGTCGGCGGGGGAAGTGCTACACGAGCAGCAGCGCTTGCAAGCCGTGGCACTCCTATTTGCTGCCGCGGTCGATGTTGACAACCCCGAAGAGGAAGAGGATCTCGAGATCGCAGGAGCCCTCTTTGCGAAGAAGGTGATAGACGCAAGGATAGACCGCACGGTGATAAGGTCGGTGAGGGGACGCTCTTTGGTTATCGCCGACGTCGTCGAGCAGGAGGCATGGGGGGACTATCGATTCAGGAAAAGCGACATCAGGCGACTGTTCAACGTCTTGAACTTTCCGCCGGTGTGGGTGTGCAAGAACAGGTGCCGATTCCCGGGGGAGACGGCACTCCTGCTCGTCCTCCGTCGTCTGAGGTACGAGACGCGTTGGTTTGAAACATATATATGAAAAAGAATGTGTGCTTGCTTGTCGTCACCAGATACGTACCACTCTGTACCATTTTATAAGAACTATATTTACACTAATTGTTAAACCAAACGGTGATTATATTTCGGGACATATGAGTAGCACACTGCTGTACGCAGGCAGCAGCGTCCGTAGCAGAAACCATCCAGTCTATGTACCCAGCAGTACAGTGTACTGCTGCTGACACGACAAGACTACTCGTACGGCCGAAGGGCCTTCCTTGAGATGGAGTTGATAGACGGAGTGTATCACACGTGTGCAATATCCCCGCTGTATTGTCGTCACCGAACATAAGAAGCGATGAAGAAGACCGTATGTCCTTCTGGTATATACTTTTTGTAGGCTGCTGCTGTTGCTTCTTCCGGCAAGGCAAGAACGCGTATGTACATCTATTAATACTCACTCTGTGCAGGAGTAGATGTGCTGAAGCAGCTGCTGCTGTTGCTTCTGCTGCATTCGCCTCCGCGTACGCGTACGTACTGTAGATGCGGCTCAACCAGAGGAGTTGTTCAACGAGTACGTAAAAATCGTGCGTAGATAGCATTGGAGATGAAGCAAGTTGGAGTGTGGAACGTTAAACACGTCGGACATAACGATCTACATCATCCTGCCAGCTACGAGATACCGGAAACGAGCCGTACAGCAGCCCTAGATAATGCAAGTCATGCGGCACCCAACCGAGGAGGATGAGCAACAACATACAGTATAAGGAGTATATGTCTGCCGTGTAATACCTAGAGCGTGAAGCGGGGATCGATGATGCGTCCGACGTGTCGCTAGTTCTCACTCAGCCTATCACACCCTGTTTCTTCCTTTTGAAAACAATCCTGTCTCATGTCGTGTGCATTGCTTGTATACAAGTACCCTGGACGGCTGTCGGACCTAGAGAAGGAATTCAGGCGTGAATACACGCAGCTGGCGAGGCTTTTCCGCGAGGTAGTCGACTTCATGTGCGAAAAACATACCCACCGCATCACAGCTTTTCTTCACTACTGGGAGCCGCTGTTCGAGACGATGGCACGAGTCATCGCAACCAAAGGTGAGATTACCGGAACACACGAAGGCACCAAGTACTTAGCTGGTATCTGCTGCTCAAACGTGGGCCAACACTGACGGCCCGAGACTACCGGAGGAACAATCACCGAAAATTACGAAAGGCGTTTGGTGTCATCATTCCGGTCGCGCGCGTGTAAAGTGTATCAAGAGGAAATGCACAGTTTCATGGACGAAGTTACGATGACATGTCGTAAGCGAGATCACACCGAAACAAAGAGAACTAACTCTTCGTGTTAAGTAATCGTCAAACCGTAATCCTAACCCTATGCTTGGCTTCATAGGGGCTGAAGGTATCTCGAACTATGCGTCCGCGTCCCTAAAACGCGCCAGCCATGGTTTTATACGGTATGCACGTACCGGGCAAGCTGTTATGACAATGTCGTTTACGCACCCCACTCACCGAAACAGCTATTCGATTATTTCTGCCTCCCGACGACCGACCGACCTTTCCAGTTTAGCACAACGCGATATATCTGTCGTCGCTCTTCGCGTTTTTTTTGTTTATAAGACTCTGGCGGTTAATGCCATCCATCACCGCAGACCTAAGCAGCAAGAAACGCCCTCCAGAAATACAGCTGTAGTTAATTCGAAAGTGAGGTCGGGGTCCCCCTAACGTCGCACCCAATGCAACCATTGCAAGATTTCAGACACACAAAAGGTCACCTGAGTCGGTAGTTTTTTGCTGCGCAGGAAGCCCACGATTGCCTCATGTTGCCAACACCGGTAATGAGCCCATTGTTCGGTAAAATAGCAGGGGAGTGGGGATGATAGGGCCACTATACAACCTTAACGAATAATGCAAACATGAAAACAAGGTGGGCCTGTCGCACAAAGCCAGGCCTGCTGCCGTGAGTTGCACACCCGGTGCATTGTGACGATGCCAGCTGTTGTCGTTTTATTGGAGAGAAAGACGATTGAGCCAAGCGAACGAGGGCATCTGATTTGATGCCAGGTGTTTGTCGAGGGTTAGGGTTAGCAGCTACCGACTTGCTTTAGTTCGCCCCGTAAAACAGGGGCGCGTACGGGCCCCCACTGCAAGTAGTGTACTTGTGTATTGCCTGTCTGTCACAGGCGTGTGTTTTTAACCAACCATTGGTTGCACGAGCCATGAATGCCCCGAATTCCACACCCCTCGGGATGTGCAGAAGCGGCCGTGCCTACGTGTCTGCGGGCACGCGTGGGACTCTATTTGTCGGACGCCGTTTTGAGTTCGCAGCTGTTGCGCTTACGTTATGTGTGTGTTTTTTCGTGCGTGTGTTGGTGATGGCGTCGAGACTCGTGTTGGTGCACGCCGCCTCTCGAGGAGGCCTCGGTTGCTGCGCTTGTGTGGCATGGCTGGTGTGTTCAGAAAGTGGCGGGATGCAGTTTTTTCATGTCTTCGTTGTACTACTTGAAACCCACACGGGCTCCGGCAATATTCAGACATCCTTGTCTCCTTCGCCTATTCTCCAAGAACACTAACCCGGCGCTTGCTTTCGACTTTGTTGGGGCGGGAACTAACGAAATCCTATATATCATACCAGATACTTATTTTGATATTTGAAGCGCATACCATCACATTAATACCGTCGCTATACGTTACCAGCTATGATATATAATATGCACGCGTCTTTCCCCCGCGTCCTTTTTGCTCGAAGGTGGTGTCGGGGTCGCTGGTTCAGATATCTGCGCGTTTCTCGATGGGACTTTGCGAAGGACCTGCCGGCAAGAAGGCCATGACGACATACAGAGGGAGAACTACGACGGCCACCATCGCGCCCATGGTCTTGCCTTCCAGTCAGTCGTCCTGCCGAACGGTATGATTGGAGACTTGTGGGGACCGGCTCCTGGCCGGAGGCACGACTCTTTCATGTTGCGCGAAAGTGGGCTCAACAACAAACTTGCCGCTCTTCAGGAGGGTAAGCCATTCCAAGGAAAGGTCTACGGAGACGCAGCGTACCCCATCCTGAGCCATATCGATCGTGGCTTCCGTGGTGCGAACCTAACCGCAGCCCAGAGAGCGTACAACAAGGAGTTATCGAGAGTGAGGATAAGCGTCGAATGGCAGTTTGGGAAGATTGTCCAGATCTTTCCTTTCGTGGACTTCAAGAAGAACATGCAGTTGATGCTGTCGCCCGTAGGCAAGTATTATGAGGTCGCCGCATTGCTCGCAAACGCGCACACTACGTTGTACGGATGCACGACGTCTTTGTATTTTGGCATGATGCCACCTACCCTCGAACAATACTTCGAGAATTAACCTGCTCTATTTTCCGGTGGGTCAGAGGTTGTGGCCGATCTGGACTTTCCATAGTGAAGGCCGAGCAGTGGAGGCACGAAATCATAAGGTCGGCATCTTGACGAAGGGGGAGAAGCCCTCGTACTACAGTAGTATATTCAGAGGATTAAGGTTAAGCCCCCCATTCACGAATGCACGGGGGGGTCTGCACGAAGGTTGTTGGAACAAGCGAACTACAGTATCATCCTTTGAGGACGCCTTTACCATGATACCTCCCCCCCCCCCCCATCCTTATAGAAGACAAGCCGTCTCAAAAGCGGTTCTTGATAGAGGGATGTAGCTCACCCTTCATGTGACTCGCCTAACACATCACGGCTCTTCGCACTTTGTGCAAGCAATGTCTGCTTGGTCGGGTGAAAACCGGACATGTCCCGTCCCGGCAATTTTTGGATGCGAAGGGCATGTATGTGACAAGACTACGGCCGCATGACACTGAGTACGCCCACCCTCCCCCCCCCTACAAAAAAAAAAAAAAAAAAAGGGATTGCACCCAAACTTCTGGAACACACGGGTTTTTTTCTTGTTTGTGCCCCCCTGGTGCCCCGCCCTAGTGCTGAGTCCTCCCCGGGGTGTTAGTGTCGTTTGGCGTCTTTGGACGCCCCACGGGGCGTCCAATTAAAAGGAAGGTGGGTGGCCCGGCAGCAATGATGTTGTTATTACTGCTACTTTCGTTGTTGTTGTTCCGGCGCAACCGCCCGTCTTCTGGTTCTTGAATGCTTTCTCGTAGAGGTTGTGTAGACTCGACATCGTAGGTGGGTGGCCCGGTAGAGGTTGCGCGATGGGGAGTTTATTTTTTTTCTTGTGAACATATCACCCGCCAAACACTGATAAATGGGGCGTTCAGGTTCACGCAAAAAGTTTATGCAACCCGGGGGCATAGGGTGTATTGGTAGTTTGGGCATGGCGGTATTTCGACGGGGCAGGGTTTGATTGTTTTGTCGGTGATGGAGGGCACGTAGCATCTGGCACATTTAATCGCTGGTGGCCGGACAGTCGACCTCCTGTGTCCGCTAGACACTGTGAGAGTTGATATTGGCCCACCATGATGTTTCCGAGATGTCGTACGCATCTTTTTATTGTATGCGTTCACCTGTCCGGTTTCGACTTATTCGATGTGAGGCACCGCGTTATGTTGCGATATCTGTAGGGTTGGGGGTTAGGAGTTGCTGTTTACGAAGGTTGATGTGTGAAAATATTGATGACGAAAGATAGAAGTTAATATATGTACACGACAAGATTTATATCCCTCCTCTACACGCCCGCCCAAGAGGACGACAGCCATGGCGAGGTGGAGGGGTTGACCCAAACCCCTTACCTGCTTGAATCTCACGCCTACATAACGAGAAAACGTAGTGGTAGCCCTCGATTTTTTTTTCCGGGCCCAGAGCTCGGCGAAACAATATGTTGGAAACAGTGGTTGGCAATGAACAGGTTGACCCTTTGACTGGTGCCAAACCGAAGTAGTGGGTACAGCTATGAAATGTTGACTTAGGTTGGAAAAGAGGGGAGAACGTACCGGTCCTGACAAAAAAAATGGGTTTGTTTCGAAAACCTGATGGCGAGAACATTAACTCCATACGTCCTTCTTTGAAGAGGGTGGGGCATCTACCGTTCCACTTTAACCCTTCTAGAACTGTCGTACCGTTTGGGAGACAAAGTACTTGGCTATGGAATGTTTTGTTTCCTAAACGGGACTGCAGTCCTAAAAGGGTTAAGGGAAGATGACGGTACACGCGCTCTGTGCTGCTACGGATTTGACGTGTCCGAGTTGTCGAGCAAGAGGAAAAATATATTTGTCAAATATATATGAAAAGCAACTGATTACGCTCGCTGCCTATTCATGTTGTCGCCATGTACCCTTCCTTTCGAAATATAATATCAAGCCTCAATTTACCCAATTAATGATACGTATGTTGTCGGTCCTGTTATCAAATTTAGTCGAACGTCTATACCTGTATGTTTCTCAGATATATATTTTTACAAGTGTCAACACACTAGACGAAGCTTGACTAAAAACGAGCGCGCATCCCGCAGATGCATCAGGCAAGCACGCCCGGTACGCTTATCAACAACCAAATTGATATCTATACTTCATCTTTCATTATTGGTCGCCACCGAAGCATGTCGCACCAAATGACCGGTTGGCAAGACGCCAAATCCACCCTCATATGACAAGATACAGGAATCATTGAAAGACAAGTTCGAAGAACGCTTGCCACCCGTTATTTAAAACCTGAAGAACTTTACGAGTACTCTATACAAAAAGCAAAAAAAAAAAAACGGCCCGGCAACACTATCATCCGCGTCTGAAACACGTACTCAGGGCGCGAGGGCAAACTGTAAGGAAATACTTGCGCTTACATAATTAACCGCGGACATCGACTCATGAAATTCCCAGCTCAATTTTGATGTGAACACGCGAAGTAGACGTGCACGCGTACAAGAAATAAATTGAGCTCTGCCGACTTAAGAAAAAACTCTAATGACCACCCCCCCCTCCCCCGTGCGAGACAAAGAAAAAGCACATCATAGGAAGAAACTAAGTGTACTGACTGCGCCAGGTAAAATTCGTCCCTAATGCATCGCCGTCCCAACGCACACTCTACCAACCCCCGGCGTTTTCTGGGGGACGCAAAACGACGGCAGAGCAGATTAACCCGAAAACGCGCAGATAAATCAGCAAATCATTATCCTCACCAAACCATATCATCCAACTCCCCCACCTCCTCCCCATGTGTGGACAAAACGCTTGCTGTTCACAACGAAAATTACACTCGTACTGAGTGCAAGAGTAGTATTCCGACCCCAAAACATCGTGCGTGATTTGTTCACTCTACAGCAGTATCTACACCCGGCACCCCCAGGGGGTGCCATACGCCGGCAGAGCAGCTTCACACGACAACGCGCAGTGAAACCTTCCCGCCGAAACTATTAATGATCCCCACCAAACCAGATAACCCCCCCCCCCCCCCCTTTCCCATGCTTGGACAAAACGCTTGCTATTGACAACGAAAATTCCACCCGTACTGAGTGCAAGAGGAATATTTTCGTACTCAAAACATCGTTCGTGTATTGTTCACTCTACAGTACCTACACCCGGCACCCCCAAGGGGTGCCATACGCCGGCAGAGCAGGTCAACCCGAAAACGCACAGTGAAACCATCTCGCCGAAATGAACTAATGCCACCCCCCGCCCCCTCCATTCGGGGAAACAAAAATAGTGCTGCGGAAATCAACACCAACACCTGTACTTTACGTGAACAGGTATATTATCGTCCCGAAAACAGAGTCCATCTCGTATAACCTCATGGCTGGTCACTTTGATAATGAAGAGTGCAATGGCCAGGAAAGCAACACTCATCTAAATCAAATACCACAGGCAGCTGATAATTACTTCCAATTACCACTGCTTATTCACGGTTCTCCTTGTTGGACAACGCAGAGACGAGGCTTTTGGCGAGGTGGTGGAAGTCCGCCGATTCCCTCGCCCTCGTGTTCGCTTCCGTCCTAGCCGTCTCAGCGCGCATCACTTCCAAGTCGAACTTAGCCTTTTTGGTGTTTGGGGAAACGGTCCTGGACTGAAGGAAGGCTGCAATGTCGTCCGAAAACGGGGATGGGGCCGTCTTCGACCCTGTGTTAGGGGGGCCGTCCCCGTTGCCGTGCGACCTCTTCATGCGGACTGCGGATCCGCTTGTCATGTTGCTCGCTTTAACAATCTTCACGTGCAAGAGGCACGTGCAAGAGGCGCCGATGGCAAGGCAAGGGATAAGGGTGGAGAAGAGAAAGGGGGCGAGGGGGGGGGGGGTGGGGGGTAGGCGGGCGAATGGAGGAGGGGGCGGGGTGGAGCAGGGGGGGGAAGGGGGGGGCGGTGGGTGGGCGGGGGGGGGGGGGGGGGCGGTGGAGGGAAAGGCAGAGGGGGGGGGGGGGAAGGGGGGCAGGGTAGGGGGTTAGGGTCAGAAAGGCAGATACGACAATATACAAGGGTTAATTTATGCTTTTAATTTAGTACACATATTGTACATATGTTGTACGATTACGGAGCAGAGGTGCAGGTTTTGAAGGTGTTGAGGGGGGGGACACTTTTAGTACCCCAATTTGTTTTTTTGGGCTACGACTCGCTTTATACCTAAAGTTGTATCCCATTTTTTTGAGGAACGTAAAAAGAAAGCATTAACTGCAGTGTATATTCCGTCAAGGTATTCGGTGTGTTTTGTCGGGTACGTGCGATCAATTATGTGGTAGGTGACAAAAACCGTACCATATATTAGTTGTCGTTATGTAAGCGTCCTTGACACTTAGTGGTTCACGCTGTACTCTACTCATTCTCTTAAGTCTCAGTTATAAAGGTGTGGGCGACTATAGCCATCGTGCCTTCGTGCGCAGTGCGACGCCCTCCCATTAAAGTACTGCAGAGGGCAGGGGGGGGGGGGGGGGGGGGGGGGGGGGGGGGGGGGCAAATGCAGATAAACACGTCATACCTGGTATATGATCTGTACATCCTATTCTTTTATAATCACGTCAAAAGAGTCATCGCCTTTTTTTTTTTTTTTTTTTTTTTCAAGGTGCGGCGCCATCTCATTGCACTATTGCTACATGCGTGGCGAGGGGGTGTACTCATGTGTTTCTTCCCCCTTTCCATTTGCCTATGAGCCACACACCCCTTTCGAGACGGAGCCCCTCCCGCCGGGGAGGGGAGTGGGGGGTTCATCTGGTAATATGGGCCATATGCTACTGCTGTTGGCAGCTTTTAAATCGGGGTTCCCACATTACGGCTTTGTCAGTAGATACGTGGCGATAATAAATACTAGTGGTGGGGGGGGGGATTGCGGCAGGTGGAAGAGGTGGAGGGGGGGGGTGGCGGGTAAACAACAGTTCGTGAAAGGTTGGACTTCAGGCGTGTATAAGAAATGATACTATTAATAGTACTTTTGCGTGATGCACGCGCCGTAAATAGAGTTGAGACGTCGAGGACAAGAGGGATTTCGTGTTCGTTAACGCCACGCTTGCATCGCGCAATGTTATTGGACGAGTGGAAGGTGCGGAAAGTGGGTTCACTCGGCGCGCTCCTACAGCTGTTGTAGGGGTTGGGGGGGGGGGGAAGAGGGTGGGTCGCATCCTCCTGCTGTTGTACGAGTACATCATTATTTTAGTTTCCATCGTGACGTGCAATTTCAAATTCCATCATCTGCACGTGCGCGTTGACGGAATATACACTCGGACTTAGTGTGGTATCATATACGTATTGAAAATTACATCACCTGCGCAGCACGCTCCGCTTGCTTCGTTTCTCGTCCCTCCTTAGTTGCCGCGTCCCTCTTCTTGGACTCAGCAGTCTCATCTTCGTCGGTCATGAGATCATTTAGAGTCCTCATGACGCATTCGCTGGCCCCCGTCCTATTGCCAGAAGTATACCCCGAAATTTTGGTCTCCTTGCGGTAAGCCGACATGAGCTCGGCGTAGTGGCGCTTGAGCTGGTCGGGTTTGACGCCCCCCTCGAACTCGCTCATGGTGGACAGGGTGTCGGCCACCGATTGCCACGAGGTAGCGATCTTTCCATGGGTTGCCATGTGGGGGCGTTCCGCGGCGATCTGCAGCACGAAATAGTGTAGTTTGAGGTGTTATGATGTTTGATTCCGTAGTTTTGTTCGCATTTTGAAAACTATGGTCCGACCCTAAGTCCAAGTAAGTGCCTAAACGCGCGGGTGCAGGTGGTAACATTTTAAATTGGACGTGAGCGGGAAACATCTCACGCAACGTATTCGTACAACAACAGCAGGAGACGAACTCCATTTTCCCCCCCCTGACTCCCTAACAGCAGCAGCAGGAGGGCGCCTATCCACCAACCATGGGACGGAGGACGGAGGGGAGGAGGGGGAGGGGGGTCTAAATGCATAGTTCCTAAACACGCGGGTGCAGGTTGGTCACATTTGAAATAAGAGGTAAGCGGGCAAAAATATCAAGGAATGTATTTGGACAACAACAGCAGGAGGCGAACTCCCTTCTCCCCCCCTATCCCCCAAACAGCAGCAGCAGGAGAGAGCCAAAGCACCACGCATGGGACGGAAGACAGGGGGGACGAGGGGGAGGGGGTTCCAAGTGCATACTCCCTAGAGTGCATAGTCCCTACACGCGCGGGGGCAGATGGTAACATTTGAAATAGCACGTGACGCGAGTGCATAGTCCCAAAACGCACGGGTGCGGCTGGTAAAATTTGAAATAGCACGTGACGCGGGAAAAGAAACGAAAATTATGTTCGAATACAGCAGCAGAAGGGGGCCTCCCCTCCTCCCCCCCCCCAACTCCCGAAGAGCAGCAGCAGGGCGCCGAACCACCCCCCCCCCCCACTTAGCTTCCGTTCCTCGCACGCATCCTACATTATTTTTTGTCATACATACACTGAGGCGACGCGACGCTGGCAACACAGCTTCTTTCAGCTCAAGCATTTGTTTGTCTATTTTGCTCGGCACGAAACAAGATGTTTCGAAGGTTGCTTCGACACTCGAATATACACACACACGCTAATCTCTTGCACCCAGACATACTTGTAACCAACTACTCAAGTCGCAACCGCTCCTACGTGGCCATGCCGTCGCGCGGGGAGCATGACTGAACGCAGAACGTGACCCAACGTACTCATATCTTTACCCTTTTTGTACATACCTGGACGAGGAGGATCCTGTCCGTTTCATCTGTCCAATAGAACCTCTTGTTCTTAACGGGCGGAACAGCTGAAGTCTCGGATACCTGCTGCGACATGTTGAGTGACGCTGGAGTAATCGCCGCCAGCGGTCCAGGGTGGAGAGACCCAGGCGCTCCCGTGAAACCAGGCAGTGCCGACAGCCGCGGCACCTGCGGCAGTGCGCTCTTCTTTGGAGCGAGCATGGCTCCAACACCTGGAAGCGCGGGCACTTGTATCTTGTCACCCGGGGGGCCGCCGGCGACTGCTGGTGCCGTCGTACGGGAGAAAGCGTTGACACGCGGGACGGCGACGGCCGGCGCCGTCGCACACGGGGCCAGAGGGGGGAAAGGCAGGCCTGGGCACAATGCCCTCAACTGTAAGTCGTCCTGGTAACGCCGTTCCTCCTGGCGGCGATTGCGCTCCTGCTGTTTGTGGTCATACTCCCTCTGCCATTCCTTCCTCTCGCGTTTTGAGGGTAGAGGAGGGCCCATGTACCAAGAATCTTCGGAGCTGCCATCCGACAATATTTCGACGTCGTCGCTGTCGTCGTTTACGCTGTCGTTGGTGCTCAGGATAGCTGGGCCGCTCATATTGTATAGTTCGTTAAGTTGCTGGTGCGGTTTGGGTGCTATGTGCGTGAAGTGCTGTGATGCGGAGGTGATGAGCGGGGCGGTACTGAGGGTGTGTGGGGCTTGCCACCCGCTCCATATCTTGAACAAGGGCAATCGTCAAAGATTTATGTTACCCGTATGAAACTGTTCCGATGTGATGATGCTGATTTCAAATTTTAACCCGTCCCCGCCTGAACCGTAAAAGGCGTTACGGCAATACCGACTGAAAGATACGAAATCATTTTCTAGTTTCAAATTTTCGGTAGCGCCAGTCGGAGTTTCTTCGTTTTTTTATTGAACTACCGACGGATTCGTGTTGTTGAAATTTAATTTTGCGCTAACACCCTAATAAGTTTGATCTATTCGATACTAACGCTGTAACCGACAAACAGTTCAAATACACAAGCAAGTTCAAATACACGGCTCCACGGCTCTGTCAGCCGGTTTCACACGATCGCTCACGGGCCTACACGAACGATATTTGTCCCCTCCGGCTATCATGCATCTCACTTTCATGTGTACTGGTGTATCAAATTTGCAAGCGGCAGGCAAACAATACAAAGTAGCGGTGTGCATTTTCTATTCATTTTTCAATTTTTTTCAAAATTCGGCAGCTGCGGCCAGATTTGCATGACAGGGCCTTACGACCTTAGACCTATGCCAATAGACACATATAAAACTCGAGAATATCGCGATATTTGACCTTTAGAGCCAAATTATGTGCCTGACGAGTTTTATACGGACGTCGGGTGTAGGCGATATTTTCGCTATACGTGGTCCGCAACACACAATTATATGCTTGGGGTATTTTTACCCCAAGCGTATATTTGTGTTCTCTTTTTTGTTGGTAGAGCCGAATTTCGTAGACAAGATTGGATACACCTTAGACATAGCCTGTCTCCTGTACTCGGTCATCCGATCATCACGACGCCGCCATGAGCAACAACAGCGGCGGTGGACGCGACGAATTGGTAGAATGCATAGGGCAGACAGGTTCTCCCGTGGTCGGGGACGGGCGGATGCCCGGGATGCCCGGGTTTAGCGACACCAGTCCAGAATCCAGTGTTCCGGCTAGGCGTCTCGACGATGGCCCCCAACAAGCCGTGCCACCCACCCTATCCGGCAACAAGCGGGTAGCGGTCGGCGCGCCGGATGCCCGGACAGGAGGAGGAGCCGCTTGGCAGCCACTTCATGTCGGCGCCATCGCCGATAACATGGGTTCTGGTGTGAGCTCTACCTGTCACACAGCAGCAGCAGCAGCAGCAGCAGGTGATTTCAAAAGTCTAAACTACTTACTCGTACAGACGGCCGCTGCGCGCGCAAAAGTCGCTGCTGTTGTCAAGGTACCAGGTATGCGAGTACAACACGAGAAGTTCGAAGCACCGACTGGAAGTCGATGCTCCGTTGCTCAGGCTAGCTCTGGGACGATGAACTGGTAGTGCCCTCAAGGGTGGCGACTTCATACATACCCGGTAATTGACTAGGTTGGCGCGGTGTTTGGAGAGCTTTTTCTCTTTTTCTCGTACGAAAAAAAAAAAAACTGTGTACTAATTCCAAGTAGTATTCCTATTTTATTTTTTTTAAATCTCGTGCTCGTCGTACGATCGTAGCTGGTTCTTGTGTCGTGTCTACGTGATACAGCAGCAGCAGTAGACCACACCACCAAGTGCCTGGTATGAACTTGCGTCGGAATCCGTACCACGGGCGTAATCATTGCCGCCGCCGTCCCAAATTTGTTCTTGGTGGGGGGGGAAGGCGTGACACGAGGTATCTTGTTCTCCTCGTAGTCGTATCATGCCCTCTGATACAACTATTGATGTACGAGTACTGCTGTAGACACCTCGCAAGTTCCTCACGTCTTTTTTTGTACACAAGGCGGATGCTGGAAATTGGCAGATATGTACTGGCGAGCCGACGACGTAGGTACGTAGGTAACGCCGTTTTATGGGCAACATGGTCGTCAAGAGGTAGCTGTTTGCCCTCCACAGAGTGGTGGTATATACCTACGACTCTATGGTGGTGGTATGTGGGCTTCTCTTTTTTTTTTTTTCGGGCTGCTGTACGTTCAACACTAAATCGAACACATCGGATCCCGATACCATCCTCAGGCTCATCGACGAAAGGGGTTTTCTTCCGCCATCGGGGCCGTTTAGAGTCGAGCCAAGGATGAGCACCGACGGCGCCGGCGAACGACATCTCGAGCATAACTCCAGCATGAGGAGCGGGGCCCGTGCCGAGGGTAATTACTACCCAGACAACGTCACCGACGGCTACCACCACTGCAGTAGCGGCAGCATCCCAGCAGGCGGTCCGGTCAACAACTACAATCATCGACAACTCAGCAGCGGCAGCCCGACCGGTGGTGGCGACGACCGGTGGCCCAATAATGGCAGCTACCGCAATGACAGCGGCCGCAGCAGCAGCAGCAGCCCTGCCAGCGGTGGTGATGGTGGCAACAACTACACGCGCCAAAACAGCAGCAGAAGCAGCAGCAGCAGCAGCAGCAGCAGCAGTCGAACTGGCGGCGTCGATGGCAACCACCCGGGCAGCCGACCCGATAGCAGTTGCAGCGGGAGGAGTTCCGGTCGTGACGGCGGCAGCAACCCGGGCCAAAACATCGATATCCGTGCCAGTGCCAGCGGCCACGGGACGTCCAGTACCGCCTCGCCACCGCTTGATCTGCCGAGCGATTCTTCTTTCCGACCGGTTCGTCCCGCCCCGGTGGGTGAGGGAGGGGCCGAAAGGTTTAACGAGGAGGACGGGGAGGAGGATGGAGCAGGGGATGGTGGTGGTAGTGGTTTTGGCACGCGCATAAACCTGAAGCTGAAGGTTGTCATCTTGCAGGCAATCCTGGCCAAGATGCAAGAGGCCCAGGGCGTCGCCCCATGGGCTTGGAAGGGTACTGTTATGTTCTGGACGCGTGAGGCCAAGCCATTGCTTGACAGGGCGATGAAAACCTGGCGTGCTCTCCCACGGAAGGAGAGGCTGAGGTATGGCGGGTCGGCTGAAGAAACGAACACCCTCTGCTTTAGCACTTCGAAGCAGTTCATGTCGAAGATGAAGGCCGACTATCACAAAAACAAAAACACGTGAGTGCATCATGTCAAGTAACAGCATCTGTTCAAGTACACACCTGGTTGCCTGTAGTTTATCACGTCTATACGTCTATACGCACGCTACCATAGCTCGTTTTTTTTTTTTTTTTCATCTTCCGAGCTTTGGTTCTCCTTTGTTCTTATATATTTTCCCATCTTTTGACGTATTCGTTTCATTCTTTCTTTCATTTACGTTGTTTTTTCTTTCGTATTTCCTCTCAGTACTTAAAGTTGATGGCCGGTGGATGTCCTGCCTACCGCACCCAGGACGATGGCATGGCATCGCGTTGTCTAACGCGTTGCGGTGTTTTATCCCTGTTCTACTTGTTGACCACGCAATACAATCTCTCGACAGTAGTGTCAAGGCCGGACCGTAGAACGAACAGCAACACATATCATATTCAATATATCATATCGTGTTGCATATCTGCAAGGTATGTATATTAATTGCGAGATATATCATATACCTGGTACCTGGTAACTAATAGTACGTGGTAGGTGGTATGCACCTGAGGTTCATATTCTTTATAGCCTGGAGGTAGCGAAATGACAGCACTGCTGATGTAACGATCTCGTATTGCTGTCTTGTGAAAGGGTTTATCCAGTTCAGCTCAGGCTCTCATCTCGTCCCCTTCTGCATTTCTCGAAATTTGCAGGACGTCGTCTTCCGCCACCGCGAGGTTCTGGCGGGACGTGTCGCCCACCATAGCCGTTATAATCAGCCTGGAGGGCGTGGCATGCAACAATGACGACGATGGCTCGACCGCGGTCAAGCGCTCGACCGAAAGAAACAACCAAGCCTGCCAGGCCCGGGTAAGAGCGCATTTACCGGGATGAGTTTTCATGATTGCATAATTCGCGTTCCAGGTACGATATCCCTGGTACACGGTATAATATACCTGGTAATAACAGACGTCACAAAACCATATACGCACAAGGTACAGTAAAATAAAATAACGAGACGAGGAAGAGATGGTCGAATTTTTGCTTCGCGTTGGTTTAGTTACGCCTGTGCTCCGGACGCAGCAATATCGATGCGTTCGCACGCTCGTATTAAAGTTACGGTATTGCTCTGTTGCCGTCATTATATGGTACTGGTATAAATATTTATTTTATTGTGTTGTTGTTCCTTTCGTATTCTCGCTGTAAGGTTGATGGCCGCCGAGGTATGTCGTGGTTGCCGTACCCCGCAGGACGATAGCATGGCTTCGCGTTGTGCAATGCGTGATCTGTTATCCGGAATGCTGTGTCGTACGAGTTGAAGAGTTGAAGAGTTGAAGGAAGAGGCTGTATCTCTCTACGAACGAACGAACGTAGGTAGGTAGGGTGGAGAATAGACACGGACACTCTTCATTGGTGGGCGGGGATGTCGACGAGTACAATGCGGTTTAATAATGGGAAAAAAACACGATACTTGATATTCACTTTGTCTGATAAACTACCTCTTGCGATTTCATGCCCCGCGATGAACAGGCTGATCAACGGCGAGCGAACCAGGACATGGTCGGGAACATGGGGGAAGTCGTGGACAGCATCCGCGAGACAGCCGAACAACTGAGCGGGCGAAACAGCCAAAACCACGAGCTTGCTGAAGCATGTTTGGAGCAGGGAAGAGACCACGCGAAGCGAATCGCAGAAATGGACGAGCGTGATCAACCGCGGGATGCCATCATGGACGCTCGACGCAGGAAGAGACAGCAAGAGATGGACGCTCGTCAAGATGAAGCGGCACTTGTGGCCGCAAGAGAGGTGAGACACACTGCCACTAATAGTAGCCTGCAAGACTCCAAGAGGGGAAATAAAATATCTATAAGTAAGTATAAGGCTGACTCTTATGGGACCCGAAACCGGAAAACTATAGATGATGATTCCCCTTTCTGGTGTTGAAACCCAGACGGCCGATGTCGCAGGAACAAGCTGCGCTTTCAATACACATCATCTACCACCGCCGATGATTCCTCGCCTCACAGGTCATTAGATGACGCCAAAGCTTCGAGGCTGTATGCTCCAAAGCTCTGACAGTGCTGGCTACCAAGTGCGAGGGTCGTCGAAAATTTGTGGCCGGAGTTTTCGCTCGACACTTGGGAGCCTGCCCCTTTTCTGGCCGTTTTTGTTTGTGACGGAATTGGGTTGACTCATGTCTGGCCGTTTTTTTTCAGGCGAAACTGGGTTGACTCAAGTCTGGTCGTTGTTTTTTCCGACGAACGTGGGTTGACTCAAGTCTGGCCGTTTTTTTTTTTTTTCAGACGAAACTGGGTTCCTTCCTTTTTTCAGGCGAAAGTGGGTTGAATCAAGTCTGGCAGTTTTTTTTTCAGACGAAACTGGGTTCCGTTTTTTTTTTTAGGCTAAACTGGGTTGACTCAAGTCTGGCCGTTTTGTTTTCAGACGAAACTGGGTTGACTCATTTGTGGCCGTTTAATTTTCAGACGAAACTGTGTCTACGTATCGAACAGAGTTGGACAATGATAGCACTTATGCTCATGGCGTTCGTGTAGAACTTGGTGAGCTGTCTTGGACCCCAACTGATGCAGGTGTGGTTGTTGTTGGACGTCTCCCATTTTTTTCGAGTTTTTGAGCAGGATGTAACCCCCCCCCCCCCCCTACCTCCGCACCCCTCACCCTCCCCCTGGACCCCCACCCGAACTGTCCCCCAACCCCTGTCACCGGCCTGCCTTTCTTCACGTTTTGCTACAGCACGAGGAGTTGATGGCGGCCATGGCAATGACGTCCACGACGTATCCGAAGCTGCCCGACGACGCTCAGCTTCCGTGGAGCTCGTACACAGAATTTTGGCTGTGTGTGGGCAACATATCCCAAGAGATTCAGGATCGTGTGACTAGCGCCATACCACGGTTTGGAGACCTGATCAGGATGGCGCGCGACAAGAACTTCAAGGAGGCCTTGAAGGAAGCGGACGTTCCCGGTCTGGTGGCTTACAGGATTGTGGACGAGATTCATGTTAACGCGTACGGCAAGTAGCGGGTGGTAGCGGATGTGCCAGGTTCGGGGCGGTACTGCAGTACTTTTGTTCGGTATACGCGCGGTGCATGCGTACTAAGCATCGCCGCTTCACTAAGGTGTTACGAGCTAGTCGCCAGTAGTATTCCTGCTCGACTGGTAGATTCTTTCGGCATACCAGGTACCAGGTAGCTGTTATGACTTGCCCAAACTCTGCAATGCCTTGTTGTTAGTTCTCTCAGCGTAGGGCTTGGGGCATAGCAGGTATACTGTTTGCGTGTTGCTGCTTCTGTTCCGGGTTGTTGAAAGGGCTGTTTGTTCATTCATTAAATACATTAAACGGACTATATAGCTGTCGGAAGGGTTGCACTATGTACCACGTTTTATTCAAATCTATCACAAAAAAAAAAACTTTTTTTGGTGTTAGGGTTAGGGTTTGACCGTGTAACATCAGCCACGTTGTTTTGTAGCGACCGTATCTCTGTAGTAGTGCTCGTACAAGCGTCATCTATTTTTCTTGGCGATGCTACAGTAATAAAAATTATGTTGTTCTTTTTTGTGGCGTTATATTTCACATACTTCGCAGCGACCGTACATCGATCGATTGATTCAAGTATGAAATGGTATTCAAGTATGAAATGTAGTGGTAGTGGTAGTAGTAGTAGTAGTAGTAGTAGTAGTAGTAGTAGTAGTAGTAGTAGTAGTAGTAGTAGTAGTAGTAGTAGTAGTAGTAGTAGTAGTAGTAGTAGTAGTAGTAGTAGTAGTAGTAGTAGTAGTAGTAGTAGTAGTAGTAGTAGTAGTAGTAGTAGTAGTAGTAGTAGTAGTAGTAGTAGTAGTAGCAGTAGTAGTAGGTTAAGGTTGTGTCTGGTACCAGTGCCAGATATGATATGATAACGCGTAGATCGTTTTTAAGTAGGGGTAGTTTGATAACGAATACTTTACCAACATTAGTATCCAATTATGCGGCATCATGCATTTCGAGAGACAAAAGCTCCCAAGAGCGTTTCATAGCGTGGGTGTGCACAAGTTGACGCGAGTCGACGAGGGCAGAAAATGCCGAGTTATTCTCGCAATACACAGCTATCCCAAAACCTGCATAGTGATCCGGGATCTGAGTTACAACTAGGGAGGGGGAAGAAGCAGGACAATTTATAGCACAGCCATTTGAACCTGCGATCATTTTTTTTTTTTTTTTCAAGCTCTCTTGTCTATTGCGAGCATCAGCGTGGTGTATACGTGCATTGCATGCTGGAGTGTCCTCACATGTGCATTTGATAAGCTCGTTCCATATGTCCAAGAGACACGTAATCGTACGTGATGGCAATTGTAACTCAGAGCACATTAACAATCTTCGGTAGACCGGGCGGAGAGACTGCGACGGCTACGAAAACTCCAAGCTGCGTTACCATCACCACAAGTTCCATTTTTTGGTGTGTGTTTTTGCCCTCTATTTTTCCGTGTCGATGCGAACAACCGCCGCCGACCAAGAGCAAGCAGTTTGCAGGAAGGCCAGATGGCCTGTAGAAATAACCGAAAAAACATACTGTTGACTATACCGAGACACGCGATGCTCTGACCCCTACCATGGTCATGGTGTCATCGTCTGGGGTGGATTGGTACGTGCCCTCCTCGAAACAGCGATCGACGAAAGCAAATAATCCTCATTCCCGAGTGCGTAACTGCATACGTACTAACTAGTTCCTTATCTCCTGCTCAACCGCGGTTCGTCCGGCTTGTCCATGTCGGAAACAGATATAAAACAGAATCTAAATAAAAAAAAAAAAAAAGATCCGCCCACCGGGTACCGAAATCTGTCGCGGCTTACACATCACCGTCTTTGAACGCGTACCTCACAAGTAGCAACCTCGGTTCCTTTAAACACTGCGTTACAGACCAGACATCCCCCAAATGGCTTCCCAGGTAGTCTGCAGAGTTTCGGCAGCACCCTGCTCGGCACTACCGTACACGAAATCCTCCCCGAGATTGTGAACGAGGTAGCTGCCCGGGTCCTCTGGGTCGATCCAAAGGTGGACCCCCAGCTTGGACTCCCATGCCTCCATCACTTCCGTAGTCCACTGTAGACTACGGGGGTACTGGTTCCGGACCCGCATAATGCGAGCTGTAAGCTTTGAGCTAACATCGAACACCTCATTCTCAAAATCACGGTGGTGCCTGAACGCCTTGCCTCCGATGGCCTTCCACTTCTTGATCTGCCCGATGGTGTTTTCAACCACTACCCTGAAGCGGCGCTGCTGGCTGTTGAACCTCTTCTCTGATGCAGACATCACGACGTTAGCAGACCTGAGATACGGCACGCACATCATCAGATCAGCGTTACCCGCCCGTGCAGGACCACGGTAGTTGCCATCGCCCATACCAGTCTCGTCCTCTGACAGGAAAGAGTCCGATTCGAGGTACACTTTCGATGCAAGGTGCGCGCCCCTGTCGGAGGAGGATCCCTTCGCCGTCTCTATCTGTGAAGGCGTTTCAGACGCACAAAAAGCAAGGCGGAACATGTAGCAGTACGGACGCGGGTTCATCTTCTTCGGCCAGCACCCAAACAAGTTAGCTGGAAGAAGGTCAAACCCAACACACCCAACGAGTCGAGCTAGTACTTATTTGCCGAAATTAATTCGTATCTGCTTCGTTTAAAAATCGCACTCAGGTTCGGGAAAAAAAAAAAAAAAAACTTGGAAGTAATATATTTTGCTACTCTGTCCAGCTTGTTGTCGCTCCCGCACGTTTTATTGGTGTATTGTAACCATTGCCAGTGTGGTGTTTCACTTGCACGTCGTTATTTTTGTCTTTGACTAGTTATGTATTCACATTGTTCAACTGTTCTGATACAGCGGCATCTTCTCTGCGGTTATGGCCAACAGTCAATGAGTTCGCTGAGTCCCCCGCTGGTGCCTATCTAACCTGGTGAATCGAGGGATAATTTGGAGGGCTAGGGTAAGACAGGGATCACGTCGTCATGGGACCAGGGGGGCGAGGAGGAGCAGGATGAGCAGGAGCAGTGTGTTTCACAACATCTTATGTCAAGTAGCAGTCGTGTCTACGTGTTGGCCATGGTGTGTACCTGTATATATGCCGCAAACATGAACAGGTGTACAGGTTAGAGGTTTTCTCGCGGAGTGTCCCCTGCGCCGTACATGTGTCATCCTCCCCGTTCCTAAAAATGTGAGGGTCACCGCAGGCTACCACGGAAGTGAAAGGCCGTGGAAGAAACGCTGTTGAAGGTATCCACGAAATGACCGGACGTATCTGATACTGCTATCGTCTATTGGGGGCGGCGGGCGGAGGGATGTAATGACCGAAATGTTGTTCTAACGTAGACAACCGATGGTTCACATCGTGCACTTCGTACGCGTGCGAAATATCGGTGGGCGAGATACATGTGAACGACCACCCACCCTTATGATCTTTCCCCTGAAGTTGCAGTACACAATATGGCTGTACCCCAGTCCCTTGTTTCTTGAGTGGTGTGCGTCATGAACTAACTGCATCGTGAGGCTCCTCCTGTCCCTTGCCCACCTGCCAGGTGCGATCAGGTTTTGGGGCAAGAATACAGATATGAAAAAGACAAGGAGGGTTTACTGTCGTCAACCGACGGCGTGTGCGATATGTGTCGTATTAGATGATGCAGCAGTAGAAAAATTGCATCAGTTGTGGCATATGCTACGCTGGTATTCAACGCAGCAGTGACCCCACGCAAGCTGTGATACAACAGTGCGCGATTGCGCCGGAATTTGTCGCCCAGAGTTGAAGTGGTGAAGCAGCTGCTGCACTTTTTGTACTCCGTCAAAACTACAAACTACCAGGTATGTGAGGAAACTACATGAAAGAAACGTGCGGGATTTGCGCTCGAGCGGTGCTTCTGCTGGAACGCAACGTCAGGCCGCATCCTCGAAGGCCTAATCAGCAGCATGCTCAACCATCTTGCTCAATCCGTGGCATGCTCAACCATGTCGGTACAGCAAGCATTGAACCCCTTTCGAACCGGACACGACTTACCCTCGAGGGGTTGCGCATGGTGACCTTGGTGCCGTCGGCAATGTAGGCTACACGATCGAACGATGGATGTCCCCATTTGATCAGGAAGTCGGCGTGCAGCTTGCGCTCGGACGCACTGGGCCATTTGATTTCCTGCGAGCACCGCACGAAAACGACGCAGCAGGCTTGTCAAGTTACCCTCATACGTTTAATACGATAATCAATATTACCAATCTCGAACCAGGTCGAGTTGAAAAACGTAGGATACCTGCACTCTACAAGAATTTGCACGTACCTAATACATGACGGGTACGAGTACGTACCTCTAAATCAAGTCGTAGCCAGATTGCCAGTTTGGGAAATACATGTCATTCCACCACTACAAAGTCAGCAATACATACATGGTCGTCTTTTCTACCAGGTAAATAATACCATTCGTTTTATATCATCCATATAATATACTGCGGTATGTGCAGTAGTACTGCTGTACACAGGCACATCATCAGCACCCCAAACTAAAAAAAACACCACCACCATCGCAATCACAATCCAAAAACAAACTGAAGCTCACCATGAGCAAGCACGGCATGTTCTGCGCAGCCGCTGTCATGTCCTTGAAGTCGTTGTGAAACATTGTTTTCGAAGGCCCGTACATTGCTTCCATGTCGCCGAACTGTTGGTCCCTCCGCAGCATCTGAAGCCAGCACAGCACTCTGTCGCGGTCGTCCAAAAGTCCTCTGATGGTGCGCCTCTGTTTGTTATCCTCCGCCGAGTGCTCTCCAAGATTGTTCCTAGCCTCAGCGAAAAACCACGGGCGCTTCAGCAAGACTGGTTGTACGTCATCCGGGGGTACATCAGCCCAAAAAGTCTGCGTGTAGAACTCGTCGAATTCGTCTTGACAGAACCCCGTCATCTGCCGGAAGCCGTCTGCGTTTCCTACCCACGCGATACTGCAAAAATGTGAATAGATGCCATCAGGGTGCACGAGAGTGCGGCGTTTGCGCGATGCTTGGCTATTAGCCAGCCAAGCTGTTCCCCCGCCCGATTCCGGGGAGGATACGCGTGAGCTTTTTTGCCTGGTAGCGGACAAGAGTGCCAATCCGTTCTTCCTCCTCAACCTCGTCTGCATCTCTAACGTCCAGCGTCATGATTGCGCCATGGCTGGGCGCAGTGGCCCATGCCAGCCGGCGCCTGCGCCGTAGCACGCACCTCGCATGCTCGTACTCGCTTTCGTCGTCGTCGGGTCTTGCCAGTGCCGCCAAGCGGATCTTGCGTTTTTGGCGGACATGCCTCAGCATCAGCGCGAGGCGCGTCCGCGCTGAGGCCTCGTCTATGCCAGGAGCCAAGTTCATGGTGGACGCAGGCACTGTAGCCTGCCGAGCAACCGAGAGCAGCAGCAGCAGCAGTAGCCACGTCCTCTAGCCCATGTGATGTACATACGTGCTTCACTTGCTGGAGGGTGACGGGACTGTCACCTAATTAATCAGACTCTTCATAATACACCCGAGTTTTATATCTCAGGTGCTTCTGGCAAAAAAGGCGATATTGAGTTTTATATCGAGGGATTTGCCCAAACGAAAATCGCGATATTGAATTTGACGTAAAGATTCGAAATATCGCCCTCTCTTGAGTTTTATATATGTCTAATGGGAAAGCGAAGTATCAATAAAAGGTTTGAATTCCAAAGATACCCGCCAAAAATATTTAGAACACGCTTCCTATGGGCACGTTCAGAAAAAAAAAAGTTCCCAACTTTTGGAAAAGCCCGAAAAAAGCAAATCTGGGGGGCCGATGTTGGGCCAAGATCGGCCTGAGAAAAACTCAGGCCGATCTTTGGTTCGAAGCGGCGAGATTCCGAGTGCTCGACAGACATCGATCGACCAAACCAACGATTGCGTCATGAATTCTGAACGGAGTGCGCTCGTTAGGGGCTCCGACCCACCCTTGGGTCACCGTCTTCACACAATGGCCAGTGACGTGCGGCGGGCGCTGGCTGGCCAGGCGTACGATAAAAAAACAAATAGCCGCTGGTGTGTACAAAACAGAAGACAAAAATTCTCGATCCGTCTCGAATGGCAAAAAAACAGGCTTTTTTTTTTTCAGGTTTGGGAGGATACCGCAGGACGCCGCCGGCAAGCTCTCGCCCCCTAGAGCATGTATTCACTTTCTATCTTCGATGCCGTCATCTATACTCGTTGGCCTTGCCCGACACCAAGCGGGTTGGCCTTGGGCTGAGTCTACATCGAGATCGAGCATCTATCGTCGCACGAGTTGATTTTTATCAGCGTGTTGACAATTTGGAACGAGAGAAAACAATTGCGCCGCCTGCAGCCGTTGGAAAAAAAAGAAGGAAAAATCAAACATTTTTTCCCTTTTGTCCCACAGCGGCGGTACGAGGATATTTTCGGCTGTTTTTTCAAAGCAATATTTTTGAAAAAAAAGTTTCGGACTTCGCGTTGCCATTGGCATAGGTCTTACTCGTACAGAGAGCTGCATTCTCATCTTCAGGCCACTTCTATTATTAATAATAATGAACAAAAAACATCACGATTTGTGAGGTTTTGTCTTGAACCGTGTATTTTTTGTCGTGAATCACAGAAAAAAAAAAACACGATTTATGACGGCATTTTTTTTAGCTTTTCCCTAAAAAAAAAAAACAAATTGACTACGCCAATCAATTGCATTCGCGTGCTGCCCTCCGAGGCCGTGTATTTCTGTGACGTTGGATGACTATTACGGTGGACCATAGTAAATAGGACCAAATATTGTTAGTAAAAATAGGTAAATATATAGTTTTTTATGTATACCATAGGTCCTATTAACTATGGACCCCGGTAATAGTCGAATTTGGACTGACAGGAAAATAGTAGTAGTAGTAGTAGTAGTAGGGCATACGTAGGCATTTTGTTTTTTGTTTCGCTGTTTGTGTGTTAACCAATATTACATCAGTGTTCTGCATTTTGTGTTCTGCTACGCCATGACCGGCAGTGGCCCAAGCTGAGCTTTCCGGAGCTGGCGCACAAGGTGATGTCCAAGTACATCTCCGAGGAAGAAGTGCCCTCGGCAGACCTACTCGACCTTTGCAAACGCAGCGCCGTCAACTTCCGCTCAGAAGGTTCGATGTGCCCTGCCTTTTCTTCGTTGCATGGGGGATAGGGGGGGGGTGTACGACTGGTATACGGAATCAGAAGGGGAAGGAGGGGTGTACTCATTTGTTGCTTGCGTTATTCATTTGACCGTTGACCACGCATTCCTTTCGAGACAGACCACCGTTCCTACTCCTAATAGCGAGACCTCCAAGTTTTGGGCGCTCATTGTGTTCTGTCCATAGACTGTTTTACACGGAAGTCTTCTTGCTTTTCTCACCCCCTTCCTGCTTCGCCTTTTTTTGGGGGGTGATATAGATTGGTAGGGGTGTCCATGTAGGGAGTGAGAACGGGGGGGGGGGTAGGATGGGCGGAGATGTTGAGAGAGTTTTGTGCTGGGAGAAAGGGGTGGCGCGGGGATTGCGACTAGCCTTATGCAAGCGCAGGCAGCATCGTCATATTCCGCACAGGAAAAGTTATCTGCTGTGATAGGTGAGGAGGTGACGTTGTTGAGGTTTGTGCACGAAGCCATAGGGGAAGAGTTTTTTTCTGGTATTTTGTCATGGAGAAGGGTAAGGAAGGCCGGCAGAAAGGGTGCTATTGGGAGTTGTGAACGGGGGGAGAGGGGGGGCTGCTTTATATTTCTGGGGGGGGGGGGGGGGGAGGAATGAGGGAGAGGCCCGCCGAGAGGTGTACGCAAGGTAGTGGGGGAGGGAAATCTTTGGAGTGTTTGCAGGGAGGGGGGGGGGGGGGGGGGGGGGGGGGGGGTGTACTGGATAGGAGCGATGTACTCGATGTCATACATGGCCGTAGTCGTATGACCATAGTTTCGGGGGGGGGGGGGGAGGAGAATATTGATATATATACGCAGTTTATTGTTCGGTTGCCTCACCTTGGGTCAGCCAGTCAAGGGGGATAGATTGTCTAGGGTGAGGTGCGTTCGTCCGTGCTGTTATTGTTGACCTTACTGGCATACGTTTGTTGCTGCTGCTGCTGTCGCTGTTGTCGTCCATGCTGTTGTCGTCGTTTTTTTGTTGATGTTGATGTTGTCGTTGGTCGGCGTTCCTGTTGGCATTGCTGCTGTACCGTTGTCAACGTTTCTTCTGTCGCCACCATCATCGGTTGTTGCCGCCACCTCCGCGTGTGCTTGCTTATCAGAGGTGACTCCAGTGGTTCGCGTGGGCGAAACGTGGGTCCTGGAACTGTTCCACGGGCCTACGTTCGCCTTCAAGGACGTCGCTTTGCAGGTGTGTGTTTTCATGTTGTGTTTTGACGTCCACTTTGTGATGGGGGTAGTTGTAGTAATTTGTACGGGGGACCATAGTAAATAGGACCTACGGTACACACAAAAACCTATATATTTCCCTTTTTTACTAACAATATTTGGTCCTATTTACTATGGTCCCCCATAATAGTAGTAGTAGTAGTAGTAGTAGTAGTTGTAGTGGTAGTAGTGGAAGCAATAGGTGGCAAGGCGTTTGCGTACAGACTATTAGACACCGTAACGACGATATTTCTACGCACGACTCATCACAAACCGATTCTCAACGATACCGAGTATGCTCGACTCAATTGTATTTGGGAACTATTTTTTCGTTGGAGCCAAACGCACCGTAATAGTTGCTCTCGTCTTCAGTTCGCTCTTGGTTAATATTTTCTTTGCGTTTTTTGTACGAGCATCGTTTTTGCCTACAGTAGTTATGAATTGTGTTTTTTTTTACTGCATGTTGTATTCTTTTTTTCGTTGCTGATTGTGATTTTGTTGTTTTCGTTTTTACGACCCCTGACCGGCTTAACGTTCTCGGCAGTTTCTGGGAAACTTATTCGAGTACTTCCTGCTGAGACGACGGGCTAAGGGCGAGGACGCGGGCCTGACCATCCTGGGAGCTACGTCAGGGGACACAGGTATGGATAGCTCAAGTACCTGCGCAACAGCAGAGTGGGCTTGAAGTATCTCTACATTATGAATAGCTCTCAAGTATGATACCGTAGCTCTTAAGATCCTCTAAACTACTGTAGCTTTAGAGTCGCTCGACGGTAGTGCATAGCAGTGAGTGTACGTGCACAAGAGTAGGCTTGAAGTAGCTCTAAAGTTGCTCAAAAGTAGAATGTCACAACTCCAAAGTAGCTTTAAATTCGCTGTACAGTATGCTGTCACACGTACGTAGCTCTACGAAGTTCGTAGCTCTGAGTAGTTCTGCTGGGGCATCTTTACAACAACTTTGCAGTACAGTAGCTTTGCGTATCTTCGCATTAGGTGTGCAGTAGCTCTGGAGTAGCTGTGGAGTAGCTTTGCATTGGCTCTGCAGCAGGCTCTACAACAGGTATGAAGCATCTCTATACTAGAGTAGCTTAGAGTGCGGGTAGCCCTATACTAGTGTTTCTGCAGGAGCTTTGCAGCAGCTCTGAGTAGCTTTTTTGAAGTATCCCCGCAACAGCTTTGCAGCACGCTCTGTAGCTCTAAAGTATCTCTAAAGTATCTCTAAAGTATCTCTAAAAAGTAGCTCTAAACCGTCTTAGCTGTAGTAGGCTAACTTCCACGTGTTTAGCTAGCTCCAATAATGCCTTGCCGCGGTATATGGGCTTTGCAGTTGCTCGTTATTGTTGACGTCACCTCTACCACACCTGTAGATTATTTTGTTTTTGTTCTTCTACTGCGCTAGAAAAAAAGGGGTCCGCTGCTAGCTATGGTCTGCGCGGCAGGAAGCACGTAAACAGCTTAAGTGCGTGCCGAGTATCAGGCATCATTTTATTGAATCGATTCTTGACTATCTCCTATTGTACACGGACGGCATCGACGAGCAGTGGGAATGCCGGAAATGCGATGCGCGAAGTAAACAAGGCATGTGAACATCACCGTGGCGGAGAAGGGGAGACACCTGCTGTGGCAACTTTTTGTTGCCCAGACGACCGTCACGCAAGTTGAAATTCGAAGTCGAAGTGAAAGAAATCAACTCACACGAATATGTCTATCTTAGACCTATGCCAATGGCAACCCGAAGTATCAATAAAAAGTTTGAATTCCAAAGATCCCCGCCAAAAATTTTAGAACACGCTTCCTATGGGCACGTTCAGAAAAAAAAAAAAGTTCCCAACTTTTGGAAAAGCCCGAAAAAAGCAAATCTGGGGGGCCGATGTTGGGCCAAGATCGGCCTGAGAAAAACTCAGGCCGATCTTTGGTTCGAAGCGGCGAGATTCCGAGTCCTCGACAGACATCGATCGACAAAACCAACGATTGCGTCATGAATTCTGGACGGAGTGCGCTCGTTAGGGGCTCCGGCCCACCCTTGGGTCACCGTCTTCACACAATGGCCAGTGACGTGCGGCGGGCGCTGGCCAGGCGTACGATAAAAAAACAAATAGCCGCTGGTGTGTACAAAACAGAAGACAAAATTTCTCGAGCCGTCTCGAATGGCAAAAAACAGGCAGTTTTTTTTTTTCAGGTTTGAGAGGATACCGCAGGACGCCGCCGGCAAGCTCTCGCCCCCTAGAGCATGTATTCACTTTCTATCTTCGATGCCGTCATCTATACTCGTTGGCCTTGCCCGACACCAAGCGGATTGGCCTCGGGCTGAGTCTATATCGAGATCGAGCATCTATCGTCGCACGAGCTGATTTTTATCAGCGTGTTGACAATTTGCAACGAGAGAAAACCAATTGCGCCGCCTGCAGCCGTTTTCCCACAGCGGCGGTACGAGGATATTTTCGGCTGTTTTTTCAAAGCAATATTTTTGAAAAAAAACTTTCGGACTTCGCGTTGCCATTGGCATAGGTCTTAACGTTTCCCTTTTTTTTTTTTTTTGCGCTTTCTACGCACTTGTTTTTGTTGTTAACCTTGTTCATGTTTTTTTTTTTTTTTTTTTTTGCGCTTTATACGCTCGCTTTTGTTTGTTTTTTTTTTTTAACGTTTTTGTTTCGTTCGCTCTTTTATTTTATTTTATTTTTTTACGTTTTTTTTCGTTTTTGGAGCTTTTGACGCACTTTTTTCGATTGTCTGTTTTTTTTGTTTTGCGTTTCTTACTATTTTATGTTGTTATTGTTGTCGTTAATGTGAAACATTCACAGGCTCGGCCGCCATCTACGGTCTGCGCGGCAAGGAGCACGTGAACTGCTTCATCATGTTCCCAGAAGGCAGGGTGAGCGAGATTCAGGAGAGGCAGATGACCACCGTCCCCGACCCCAACATTCACTGCGTCAGTGTCGAGGGATCCTTCGATGACTGCCAGGATATCGTCAAGGCCGCCTTCGCGGACAAACCCTTCAGGCGAGAGACAAGACAAGACGCATAGGGCGGGCGGGGCGGGCGGGCGGGCGGGCGGAGGGGGAGGGATGGGGCGTTATTATTATTTTTTTCTTGTCTCGTGCGTGCGTTCGTGTGCGTGTATGTCGGTGTGTATTGTATCTGTGCCCGCGTTTGTCTATGGTGTGTGGACGCGCTTAGTGTCCGGGTCCGTGTCCGTACGGGTGTGAGTTGGTATTGTTCTTGGTGGGTGAAGGAGGAGACGGGACGGGGGTGGTGCGCTTCGTACCGAACTATGCTTTAATATTTTTCGTCATGCGATGTGTTTCGCAAATGTCTTTCACGCGTATGCTAGGGAAGGGTGTGCAGGGTAATATGTGTGTGTTGATGGGGGAATGATAGTACTTGTGTAAATGATAACGATGCGGTGCGGTTGCTATTAGTAGGTACTGGTGTAGTTTTACACAGCCCACAGCAGTTCTTAGCCTTCCACCTTTTTTCAGGTATGTTTTGCAGCTTTAACCCACTGCTACTGCTACTGCTACTGCTACTGCTTATCCTCCTTCTACTACTGCTGCTGCTATTCCTCCTCCAAAATGTTTTTGCTATGCTACCGGACTCTTTATACTACTGCTACTACCACCACGGCAGCTACTATCAATTTCAAGTTCGAAGAGGTGCCCACAGCATCCCAACGGCTCTGTCCCAACGCAGCTTTCCCCCACCGCCGTTGTTCCTCTCTGATGTATTTTTTTGTTGATTTTCAGGGAAGAGGTCAAGCTGGGCGCCGTGAACTCGATCAACTGGGCACGAGTCCTGGCACAAATGACCTACTACTTCTGGGCACACTTCCGAGTGAGATACAGCGGCAACTACTGTTTTATATTTTCTTGCATGGTATTATACATTGATTTCTAATATGCCTCGTATGCTTGTTCGGATTTGTACCACTGCTATTAATATGATACATACGAAGTACAACAGTAGATCATACAAAGTTCCCCTTCGGCATGCGGTTGGCTTGAAATCCCGGGGGCGTTGCAAGTTGTAAAGCGGGAATATCAACATCATCAGGCGTTTCGGTATGATGACAGGTTAATGTTCGACGATGTGTGGTTGAGTTTTTAACTGGACGTGAAAATGTGGTAACGATTGCATCGTCTCTTTTTGTGAGCGCGGCGCATACAACAAGACAAAAGAACCCCGGCTGTAACAAAAGCCAGAGTTTCAAACCGCGGGTGCTGTTGACCTTCAATAGTATTTTTCACTTTAGAGCGCGAGGGAAGACCCGCGACCGGAAGAGAAAAGCTTGCCAATGTGCGATAAAAGTACATTTTTATACACATCTGAATATATAGGCATACCTGGTACGTGCGAAATTCGCATGTTTCGCACATCGGCAACCTCTTCTCTTCCGGCCCTCGGCTGCGGGGAGCACAGGGGCCCCGCATGTACACTACGTCGCAACTTTTGGCCCCGGGCGGACTGTGGCTCTTTTCGCGGGATCGCTTTCCTCCCAGCCAGAGCCAATCAGGCCCATAGAAACCCGAAACTTGTTTTTTTTCAGTGTTATCACCTTTGCTGCTGTTTCTGAAGTGCTACAGCAGTCCTCAAGGGCCAGGCAGCCACGGTACTCGTACAACAGCCGCACTTCGAGGTTTAATCGTTGTGACAGCCACAGGCGGTCTGCCTTCTGCGTTTGTGCGTGAGCGTAACTGTGTGTGTACGCCATCCTAGGGCCCTACAGTTGGTCAGTCAGTCAGTCAGTCTCAATGAGAGAGGTGCATTTTCGTATTTTCTTTTGTTTCTTTTCTGCCTATTAATAGTGTATCTTGTGCTTGCTGCTGTGTACCTGGATCACACCTTGAGCTTTTGACGTGGTGGCAGCCATGCACAACAGCAGTATCTGTACGTCAACTTTTTTTTTTGTTTCCGTCGCAGGCACGAGCGGAGCTTCTGTGTATATGCGTGTGTGCTTGTGTACGTATGTGGGCATGCCACCCGGGTGCCATCCTGAGCACAACGAGCTCGACCATTCCAACCCACAGGTCCCCTGAATTTCAGAAACACCCGCGCATTCCAGCAGCCGTTGAAGCAGCAGCAGCAGCAGCAGCAGCAGCAGCAGCAGCAGCAGCAGCAGCGGTACAAACCCAGCGAACCTCGCATAGGCTCAGAGTGATGTATAAATAAAGGTGCCAGCATTCGATGAAAACTGCCGACAACAACAACAGTTCATTTAAGTAAAACATGGCTTCGGCCAACTCGAAAGGGGTCCCTATTGTGTCATGCCAGTAAAGCTGGAAACCCCGCATTCGCTCGCAATGACAACTTGAGCAGGTGTCCGAGGCGCTCACCGCGGCAGGGGAGGTCGGGATGGAGGCAGGGTTCAACTACTCTGTGCCGACGGGCAATTTCGGTGACGTGCTGGCAGGGTTCTACGCGAAGCGCATGGGGCTGCCGGTTGGAAAGCTGGTCGTCGCAGTAAATGAGAACGACATCCTCCACAGGTGTGGGAGTGGGAGTGGTGGGAGTGGTGGTGGTTGTGGCGGTGGCGGTGGCGGTGGTGTTGGTAGGCTTACGTTTTTTTTTTTCTTCTATTATTTCGTTTTGGTGGAAAAATGGGCATTAAGCAAGTATTCTGCCAGGTTTCCCTATAACTGTGCTGTCTATGCTCGAATCCCCCCCCCCCCCCCCCCATCTATGGTCATACGACTACGGCCATGCATGATATCGAGTACACCCCCCCCCCCCCCCCCCCCCCCAACTAGTAGCTAGTTTTATGTTCTCTATTACACGCCTGACTATGCCGAACGAACTGCAAGCATTATGATAACTGATGTAAGCGTAGGTGATGTCGGTGACATTGGTGTTGTGGTGTGGTGGTTCTGATGATACGACGTTGGTCGCTGGGTTAATGGTGCTACGGTTGTGGCCGATCGTGTTGTGTTGGGAGGGAGGGGGGGGGTGGGGGGGGGGTGGTGGGGTCTTGCTGGGAGGAGGGGTGGTTGTGTTGGCGTTGAACGTAGGGGGGTGTTGGTGTTGGTGTTGGTGGTGTCTGCGGGGGTGGTGGTTTTTGATTGTCATTGGTTTTGGTGGTACTAATTGGGGTGGGAGAGTGAGTGTATATCTCGAGGAAATCCCATCCTGTCTCTCAGCCCGGGAGGAATTTATTTCTCCGATTGTACCCGGGAGCGAGAGCTAGATCGTACGGTACAGATCAGGGATCTATCTATCTGCCCCGAAGTGTCTAGATCATGAATTGGTAATGATCTGCAGATGATCCGTACATGATCTGTCTGTCCGAGATGTGGAAAAATTCACGGCGGAAAACTTTTCGACACAAAGTGACGATTACAGCGTCGACCAATAGAGACAAACAACCCGGGTTGTATAACGAATTAATGATCAAAAACAAGAACCAGATTTAACGCACCCTTTGTCGCCCTCTTCGGTCCGTGTCATCTTTCATGTCATGTCATGTCATGTCATGTCATGTCATGTCATGTCATGTCATGTCATCATGTCATGTCATGTCATGTCATGTCACAACGGTAGGTTTTTTTCGACCGGGAAGTACTGGCGGGAAGGGGTGGTGCCTACCTTGGCGCCCAGCATGGACATCTGCGTCTCGTCCAACTTCGAACGATTCCTGTTTCACCTGACGGGAGACGACGGCGACAAGCTCGCCGGCTGGCTCGCGGGCTTCGAAGAGACGGGTGGGTGCTGTTCGTACACCGATATGCTGTTTGTTGTTGTTGTTGTTGTTGTTGTTGTTGTGTTGGTGTTGGTGTTGTTGATGCCGTCGTTGCTGTTGTTGGCGCTGTCGCTTGCTATTGTGCCGTTGCTACCACCGTCGCTACGAATGCAACTGCTTCTACAACTACTTCTGACATTGCTACTACCACCAATACTGCTACCACATCGTACTTCTTTTGTTAGGACAGGCCTACGGGCATACCGGGAACTCAATGTGTCTCTGCACACCCCGAGGCACTACTACCGCTGTACGTCGTTTGTAAGCGGGTTCAGTGCCGGCCGGAATCGGTGCCTTCAAGGTTGAGGCTTGGGGCCACTCGGGTGCGAGACATGTTTTCACCCCGGCCCTAAAATATGCCCGATGTCGAAACATTGTTGTATATTGAACTAAACATTACTGTAGTATTTTCATCCTCAGGAGGCATCCAAACATGTCGAGGTCGCCGTTCGCGGTTATAGGTTCCCTGCTACATCTCCCTCCCTGCCGAGAGGGTCGACATCATTCTTTTTGTTTCCCTGCTCTTGAATATGTGGCTGCCTCCTCCGATTGTGTACCCTCTGGTTCACTGTGGTACACTGCCATCGTGGACGCGAGTCTGGTGGTCTATTACGGGGGACCGTAGTAAATAGGACCTATGGTACATACAAAAACCTTTATCTTTACCTAGTTTTACTAACAACATTTGGTCCTTTTTACTATGGTTGTACAGGATTATTCCACTGCAGTACCGTTCTTTGTTGGAACAGCATTTTCAGTCCTGTTACAGTACTGCTATACAGTGGGTGACCCGCTTTAAGAGCGGTTCAAGAGTACAAGCCGAAGCAAGCGCTTTTAATTGCAGGTTGCTTTATCTGCAGGTTGCTTTATCTGCAGATTTAGCGTAGATAAGCGGGCCATGCCGATTCGATGGCTCTTTACCCGTTAAGGACTGGAAGCATTAGCGTGGGACACGACACTTGGAATTAATGTGGGACTCTTTTTTCAGGAGTGTAAGAGCTGAGTGCTTGATTCTATTGTGTAGGTCTCCCTTAAAGCGGTGTTCCCACCGTACTCGTACTACGCTGGGCGACACACTCACAAAATATCTCACTTGGTAATGGCGTTATCCTACTCCTCGTGTCACCCTTCTCTTTATACGAGAAGATTGTGCCCAGACAAGTTTTTGTCTTCTGGAGTGTTTCTTTTTTCATGATTTGCCGATAGTCTGTTTCATGTTCCGGTGTTTCGTCGTCGCTTGTTCGATGAAGACTGTTTTCGTTTTGCGCTTTTTTTTGCTTGTCGGCTGCCCTTCTGTTTCTTGTTTGTTTCTGCGACCAGAGAGTGGGAGAGAAGGAAAATGTTGTCTGTATGTCTGTATGTCTGTATGTCTGTCCGCCTGTCTTGCCCTGTCGGCCAGTCTATCCGTCCGCCGGTGATCGGTCTCTTCGTCTGCGTATCATCACTCTTTAAAGTATACGCCCTGGTAGTACAGTAGCCAAGTCTTATGTGCATCTTGGGTACATTTCCAGCGAGATTCGTATCTTGGGTGTCTCTAGTCTCTACAGTAGTGCCCCGTGAAGAGAGAGCAGGAGCTGCGCGCCTGTCTGTCTGTGTTGTCTTGTCTACCCAGGTTTCAATACCGTCGCGTTTAGGGTACACATCAATGTTGTTTTTACCAAACAGCCCCCCCCCCCCCGCCCTGTACCCGCCTCTTAATTCCGACGCTCTCTGGGCGGTATCCACCACTTGGCTATCACTTATCTCTCGCTCAGGCAAGCTCACCCTATCAGGGTCCCTTTTGACCGAGGCCCAGGAAACATTTTGTTCATCGCGGGTGGCGATGGCGGAAAACTTGGAAACGATCGGCCGTTTCTGGGCGGAAGATAAGTACCTCCTGTGCCCCCACTCCTCGGTGGGGGCTGCCGCTCCCTTGCAGCTGGGATTGGAAAAGTCCAGGACGGTTGTGTTGGCCACAGCCCACCCGGCCAAGTTTCCCGACGCAGTGTCTAAAGTGAGTTGGTAGTGGTAGTGTAGTGGTAGTGGTAGTGGTAGTGGTAGTGGTAGTGGTAGTGGCGGTGTTACTGCTGTTGAGCGGGGATGAGGTGGTGATGGTGTCGGCTTTTTGGTGGTGGTGGTGGTGGTGGTGGCTGTGGTGTGTGGGGGGTGTATACTCATGTCGTGTGCGGGGGGGGGTGATTGTCGTTGTTGATGTTTTTGCTTGCGGCGTTGCGGTTAATTCTGTCGCTGTTGCTGTTGCTGTTGCTGCTGCTGTTTGCGCTGGCAACTTTGTCGTGTCTATTAGTAATTAATATTACGGGGGTCCATAGTTAATAGGACCTATGGTATAGATAAAAACCTATATATTTCCCTATTTTTACTAACAATATTTGGTCCTATTAACTTTGGACCCCCGTAATAGTGCGTTGTCTCACCGTAGTCGGCGGGCGGCGCTGTCGTTTTTTCCAATACTCCTGCCAATGTCTCCCATGTCATGCGCCAATGCAGCGAAAACCAACCCATGCCCCCGTCTTGGCGCGTTCAGGTAGTGAGCAAGCTCCCCCCCGGCGCCGGAAGCACTGCAAGCGCTGTGGGACCTGCCTACCCGCTCCACGAAGATGCCGAACGACCTAAAAAAGGCGAGCCCTACGAGCACTCGCGCTTTGTTTTTTTTTTGCTGCTGCTTTGGAACTTGCCCACGCACTTCACAAACGCGCCATTACGGGGGACCATAGTAAATAGGACCTACGGTACACACAAAAACCTATTAACAATATTTGGTCCTATTTACTATGGTCCCCCGTGATAAGTGTCTTTTAATTGCGCGAACAGTACTCTACTACTGTCGAACTAAAAGCGCCACGATGGTATTGGTCGTGTGCTGTGGTTACCCCCCCCCCCACACCGCGCTGTAAAACACGCCTCTCACTGCGTGAGCTAGACAACCAGGGTACCGTTTTTTTTTTTTGGGGGGGTTGCCACGGCTGGCGGTCAAGTTAGATATTTTTTGTGCGGGGAGAACCTTTGCTCCGCACAAGGGGGATGATCGTATCACGTAGTGTGTATGTGGTGAGGCACCCACGAGGCAGTTACATGGTGACCCCATTGCTGTCTCTGGAAGTGGCCACACCAGAAATTAAATCAATTCATTGATGCTGTCATCCATATGCAAGAAAATCCGCCTCTAAAGCGGTTCTTAGTAGGATGCAGCTCACCCTTCATGCGACTCGCCCAACACCTCACGGCGCTTCGCGCTTGGTGCAAGCAATGTCTGCCTGGTCGGTGAAAACCCGACGTGCTCCGTCCCGGCGTTGTAGGGATGCGAGGGTCTACGGTCATATGACTACGGCCATGCACGATAATGAGTACACCCCCCCCCCCCCCACCTTCACCGCTCACTTCCTAAACTAGTGCAGTGTACTGTATTTCAAGTATTAATATTATGGGGGACCATAGTAAACAGGACGAAATATTGTTAGTAAAAACATGGAAGCATATAGGTTTTTGTGTGTACCGTAGGTCCTATTTACTCTGGTCCCCCGTAATAGTGGTCTTTCTATAGTGCCGGCTGCCCGCTACTCGTATAGTGCCTGTGGAATCGCTTGGCACAGATACTATTGATATGGGATTACAGTAGCCAGTGTGGCAGTGCGCGGGCTACAGTAGTTACAGTAGTTAACAGTAGTTAGTGCCGGTTGCAGCTCTAACGCAGGTATTTTTGACTGGCGCATGCTGACACCATAGAGCTATAGGGGGACCACTACTACTGTGCTTTTTTTTGTTTTTATTATCCTCCGGCGGATTGGTAAAAATAAAGCTTAAGCTCACCACACTTCCACGTTCCAATTTCGTGTCGTGTGTCAATTTAGTCCATAGCTCCCGTTGCAACATCAGAACAGGCGCTGTTTCCCCTGGACTTTGGGCACGTTGACCCGACCTGACCCCCGAGAGGAGCAGGTGCGGTGGAGATAGCCACCTTCAACATATGTTGGTTCACTGTAGAAGAGTTAACCTATCAGTCTGCACCTATCCCACGCAAACAAATACCTGGTTTGCACTTTGTCGGTTCGATCCAATCTTTGTTTTTCAAAGCAAGCGTGCCCTGAAGCCGGATTATATTGTATAGCGCCAACCAAGCCTAAGAGGCAAGCTGTGAGATTACTCGTATAGGATTCGGGGTGCACAGCCGCCGCGATAGATGGAGGTAGCACCTACTGTACAGTGATTTCCTGAAGCTCTTCACTTGCGGAGGGAGCTCCATGCCATACCTCGCCCAAAAGCTGACCTTGATAAAATGTGTATCGGTAGTAGTGGTAGACTTTTGAGCCTACACCGAATAATACTGCTGTGCAACCCAAACAAGATGCCCGGATAGATGTTCAGTCGAGGAGCTCCGTCGGTCATAATTTTTTCGGCCAGAACATGCCACCCCTTTCGCCGCTCGATATGCTCTCGATTTCACTTATTTTATACGTACGTTGTATGCTACTGTTCCATATACTATCATACCTGGTATACATTGTAATTCTGCAAATTCTGTTGCTGCTGCTGATCAAAGGTATCAGGAGACATGTCAAGCGAATCAAGACGTGCGCTGTCGAGGGTGTAGGGCCCGAGTGTTCCTCACTAAAACTTATTGCACAGTAGTTTGGTGTCAGTCGAGCCACGTCAAGGCAAAGTTGCTGTCTGTGACATGTTTCTGGTGATGCTCTACTACTACTAACTAACTAACTAATTATAATAATAATAATACTATAATAACTAACTACTATTAACTACTAACTACTACTACTACTACTACTACTACTACTACTACTACTACTACTACTACTACTACTACTACTACTACTACTACTACTACTACTACTACTACTACTACTACTACTACTACTACTACTACTACTACTACTACTACTACTACTACTACTACTACTACTACTACTACTACTACTACTACTACTACTACTACTACTACTACTACTACTACTACTACTACTACTACTACTACTACTACTACTACTTTTGTTACTACTACGCAGACATCGCCTTCCTTCCCTCGTCGATTCGTTGACTTTTTTCTTTGTTTCCGTCCTTGCTTTGCTTTTTCTTTGTTGGTTGGCGTGATGCGCTTTCGTTCGGCGAAACGAAAACGATAAAACCTCTCGCGTCACAGGTGGAGGAGTTCATGTTGAAAACGCTCAAGGCGTGACCGAACAAGGGACAGCGCACGGATTTTTCACTAGGGCGGGCATGAAAGTTATGTTGGAAGCACCCTCTGGGGGCTGTGCGCGTCCTCGTTTTTCGGTTTTGCGGCTATAGGCGTGTGAGAGGGAATCGGGAACAGCGGGACATCAAGTGCTGGGGCTACGTAGCAAGCCCGGACATCGCCGGGCCAAGGAAGTGTTTTTCGTTTTGTTTTCGCTGTTGTGAGCGTGAAGGTGAAGCAGCAGCATCAGCAGCAGTAGGAACGCGAATATTGCGGTGCCGCAAAAAAATCCCGGATATCAGTGTTTCAAGCGAGGTTTGCATTCTTGCTTGGCTGTCGTAGGCGCGAGGGAAGCAAAAACCGCAGGCGGAGTAAGATATTTAACTGTTAACTGCAGCACCAGAAGTGTGAGTGATGCGGTGGCGCAAATAGTCCGGATGTGAGTGTTTGGAAGCGATTCGTTTGTTCTGTTTCGCGGTTTATCCCGTGGGGCGTGAGTGGAAACCAAAACAGTACAGCAGCAGCAACAGCAGTAGCATAATACAGTATGCGTTGCGAGCTCAGTTTGCTGTGTCGCTGTTGAAGGGGTGAGACAGAAGCAGCCGCATCAGCAGCAGCAAGTAGGATATTACTATATATTTATCTGGTAAGTGTTGCGAGGACGCAACGCGCCTGGACACCAGTGAGTTAAAGAGGCTTTTATTTTTTGGTAAGGGGCACAACGACAGCCGTCGACATCAATTCTCTGCTTATATTATGTGATGCTGGTAAATATTGGCGTGAAAGAGAAGCAGCAGAAAAATAAGAAGCCTCCGTGTTTCGGCGACCTACGAGGCCCGGACATCAAGAGGCCAAGCGAGTTCCGGTTGCTGCCTTCCTAATTTCTGTTTTCGACCCTCGATGTCGACATTGGTGCTTTTGCCAGACGAGGGTGTTCGCGAGTAGTAACGGGAAACATGTGCAGCAATGCACTATATTTCGTAGGCTGGGCGCACTTTTCGTGTTACTACCCTTCCTCCTCCTCTTCCTGCCACACCTGCTCCCCTGCTCCTCCCAGTCTACCGGTTGCCCTGGTGCGCTCATCGGCGAGAGCCAAGCGTCGCTTTTCGGTTGCTCTTGGCGTTGTTTGTTCTATATGGATCGGCCCTGTCGCGTACCGACAGGAGTTCCAGTTTCAGAGGGATTGTCCGACGGGGTATCCAGGGGCATTGGACTGTTGTTTGCACCTAGGGAGCAGCTCGGCAACGCATGTCCTTGTCGTGTCCTACAATTTCTTAAGACAACCTTTTTTTTTTCTCAGCTGCGAGTTCTCCCGATAGGTTGATACTCAACTTTTCTGCATGCTGCATGATACATCGATCGTGTGTTCCCGACGCGTTCCTCGCGAGCGACAAAGGCCGGTTTGCCTTCCTGCTACTGTAGTACAGTAGGTGCTATCAGGGTCAACAGGGCGATTTGCGGAACATTGTAGATCGGGAGTGACACGCGGAATTTCATCATGGTCTTTCTGGTCTATTCTAGCACGGGGGGGGGGGGGGCGGCGGCTTCGAAAAATTCGCGTCGAAAGGTAGAGCACAGCAGGTTACACAGTACAGTACCCTGGTAGTTCAGTGCCTCAGTATGAGTACAGTAGCCAAAATACCGAGATCGCCCCCGGCTCCGGGCGGTGTGGGACCTGCAGGACGAAAACATACAATTAACATACCACAACGCGAATAACTTGCTGTCCTGTGCCACGAACACGAGTGACCCGATTACCCTGACCAACTCCGGCTCTGAGCGAGGTCGGGTAGGCAGGACCAAACATCTAAAAGCAAAATTAATTTCCTGTCCTAATGGACAAAATTACAAAAAACGGTACATCAGCGCTTTTTTACCAGTTTACGGAACAAAAAACTCTCACCAGGCAATCAGGGTACATCAAACCCAAGTTAGATGACATTTTCTGTCAAGGTATACCGTTTTATGGCGAAACATCCATGTCCGTCCGTCTCACTTTCGAAAATGCCAAAAAACGGTATACCATCGTATTTTTGCCAGTTTACGGTACGAAAAAGTAAAACGAGGTGATCAGGGCACACCAAAATCAAGTTACATGACGTTTTCTGTCAAGGTATACCGTTTTCTGGCAAAAAAAAATAATGTCTCGGTCCAGCTTATATTTTCAAACAAACACCGCGTTCGTGAATGAAAGCGCCTTCTTGTACTCGTGTTCATACCAGGTACGAGTCAAGCGTTGCTTTACATTTTATTTCGTTTCGTGCGCGTGCGTGTACTCAGAACACGGTACCGCGGGCGAGCCCGGCGCCGCCGCGGGTGTCAGCGGGTGCTAGCAGGTGGAGGGGGGGGTGTTGCAAGGAGCGCGGTCGCCGTTTGCATGGCTAGGCGTCGCATGTGCCTCGAGACACGTAGGAACCACGAATGTGTTCTGTCTGGCCTCCTTGTGAGGCTCCGCTTGTACCATATACGAGATATACGGGTCGTTTTGATATGCGAAATAATATTCAAGCGGTGTTTATTTTTGCGACCAAACTAAACTTCAAAGAGACTTCAATGCAGTTTGAGCACCAACTTTGTCGAAGTGGCGAAGAAGGGCCACGGTGAGCACCGGGCTTCGCGCGAGGCGGGCGACGAGGCTCACTGTGGCAGAGAGGGAGGGAAACTTTATCCGGACCGAATCGGTTTTGAGGTGGTCGCGAGACGGGCGGGCGGCGTACAAGGCTAAGAGGGAAGCTCTGCTGTTCGTTTTTTTTTCTTTTTGACCGGTGGAACGTGTTCCAATCAGGCAGAAAATTATTAAATGATGAGAGGAGACAGGGATTTTTTTCCCTCTGCGTGCTTTTTCGCACCGTACGTGTTCATACGAATAGCCCGTAAACATCGTGAACTCTCCGAATGTTCTGCGTGCACAAGTAGTTACTGTACCTGTATTACAGTGTGTGTAAGTTTTATACGTGCAGTGCTGTCTTTTGTGGCGAGACGATATCCGACGATGTGCGGCATGAAGGAAGAGTTTCGTCGTCCATCGCCCATAAAAATCCCCGGCAGGACAGAGGGAGAGTGTCTCTCCGAACGTTCTACTTGCACAAGTCGTACCTGTGTAGTGCGTTAGTGGATCCCCTGGCTAAGTGGATCACATTGTCAAAAATGAGTGGTGGATCACCGAGTTAGTGGATCACTATTTCGAAAATAGCTGGTGGATCACCATGTTCAGTGGATCACATTTTGGAAAATGAGTGGTGGATCACCGGCTTAGTGGATCACATTTTAGGAAATGAGTGGTGGATCACCGGGCTAGCGTATCACAATCTTGAGTCATGAGAGTATTTTTTTTGTCTTATTTTTTATTAAGGGCGACTTTTTTTTTTATGGGCGACCCTTACGAGTACGACATCGTACTTGAGTCATGAGAGGTTTTATGTCTTATTTTTTACCAAGGGCGACCCTTACGAGTACGATATCGTACTTGAATCGTGATATATATTTTTTGCCATATTTTTTTTTATGGGCGACCCTTACGAGTACGATATCGTACTTGAGTCATGAGAGTATTTTTGTCTTATTTTTTACTTACGGTGACCCTTACGAGTTCGATATCGTACTTGAATCGTGATATTTATTTTTCGCCTTATTTTTTTATATGGGCGACCCTCACGAGTACGATATCGTACTTGAGTCATGGCAGCTTTTTTTGTGTTATTTTTTATAAAAGGCGACCCTTACGAGTACGATATCGTACTTGAGTCATGATATTTTTTTTTGTCTGATTTTTTATATAAGGCGACCCTACGAGTACGATATCGTACTTGAATCGTGATATTCTTTTTCGCCTTATTTTTTTTTATGGGAACTCTCATGACTCAAGTACGATATCGTACTCGTAAGGGTCGCCCATAAAAAAAAATAAAGCAAAAAAAAAAATATCACGATTCAAGTACGATATCGTACTCGTAAGGGTCGCCCTTATAATAAAAAATCAGGCAAAAAAAAACTCATGACTCAAGTAC
>JASSKH010000097.1:0-206542 GCA_031763025.1 Macrocystis pyrifera
GGGGGGGGGGGTTACGATTTATAGGGTGGTGTAAGAGAGAGGGAGGGGCGCTTGCGACAGAGCTGTAGATGAATCGCTTCGGACGGCCGAAGACTGATAGAGCTTGGGAGGGTGGAGAGGGGTGGGGGGGGGCATAGGAGTATAAGGAGGGGGGGGGGGGGTGTACTCGATATGGGATATAGGGGAGGGGTTTTTATGAAGGGGGGGGGGGTGGAGAATTCATGGTAATATTGAGGTGGGGGGTAATGGATAAGATGGGAGGAGCATATAGAGCGGTATATGGGGGGGGGGGGGGGGGGGGGGGGGGGGGGGGGGGGGGGTACAGGGTGATGTTGGGGGCAGAGGGGGTTCCAGGGGGTGGCATGGGGGGGGGGGGGGTAGTTATTTGTTGTTCGTCTTAGCCATTTTTCCATTGACCGCACACCCCTTTCGAGACGCTGGGACGTGATATCACGATCACCCATCATACGTGGAGGACGACGACACCGACATGTCCGCCCCTCCTTCACACACTCATACTACTATACTATATTAACACACTCAAAGTAGTAAATTGATGTTCCGCCACCGCCCCATGGAACTCTTGTTATGTTCTCCTCACCCCCCCCCCCCCCCCCCCCCCCCCCCCGCCCCCCGTCCCGTCCCGTCCCTTCCCGTCCCGCCCGGTCCCTTCAGTGCCCCGCACAGATTTTCCACAAGCCGCACCCAGCCCGCGGACGACGAGGAGTGAAGGTTCCCAGGCCTGTGGTGGCGTCTTTCAGGGCCTGGAACGGTGGAGAGAGAGCGGGCGGCTGATGAACGTCCGGAGCGCCCAAAGGTAGGTTGGGTGCTTTGGAGCAAGCCCGAGACAGGTCACGAGGTACTGTTTGTGGACCATCTACTAAACTGTAGGTCCTGTGTGGCCTGTCGTTCGGAGGTGTTGTGCAGGGTCTCGTACGTGTGGCGTACGATTTGGCGATGATATACCAGGTATATTTTACAGTGGTCACGCTTTGAGACGTAGACTTCCGCCGTTCTCTCTCTTTGCAGACAGACACAACGTTATCTCGTGGTACCATGTATACCAGGTGTATAAATCTCTACCAGGTGTACGTACCTGGCACATAGACCCATCTCCTACAATCGTTTATTTTTTGTTTTTTGTTTTTTGTTTTTCGTTGTATTTTTCGTTGTTCTGTGTCCTCTCGCTGTCACACTCTTTTTTTTTTTCTCTTGTTTTTTTTTTTTTTTCAATTTTCTCGCTGCTGTCGACTATTTTTTTCGTTTCTTGTTTTTCTCATTTTTCTCATTTTTTCGTTTTCTCACTTCTTTCCCACTTGAAAAGTATACACCTGGTGTATATTATGACGTACCAAGTACGTACGCATTTTTTATTTATTGCGGATTTTTTTTTTTTGTTTTGTCCCCCCCGCCGCTGCTTGCGACAGGGTGCCGCCCCTCTCGCGCACCCCCGTCGGTGTCCGCGCCTGCCGGGTGCTCGCGGACGGACGCCTCCTCTCCGTCAATGGCCTCGGAGTCGTCGAGCAATTCGCTTTCTCCTGGAGAGATTGGCACGTGCCGATGCCGGAAACCGCATCTCCTTCCGCCGCTACCGCTGTCGCTGTCGCTTCAGCGGGGGGGTACGAGGGGCAGGGAGGGGTGGGGACGGGGGTTGGGGCGGCGGGAGTTCTTAGCATTGTCAACGGGGATGGGGAGGTGGGGGAGGGGGGTGGTAGCGATGGCGATGGAGGGCAGGGGGGACGGCAGGAGACGAAGAGGTGCGCTTGTTGTTGTTGTTGTTGTTGTTGTTTTTGTGCAATCTTTGGTTGTGGGTGTTGTGCTATGTGGATGTTGTTGTTCCTAGTTGTGTGTTGTGTGTCGAGTGTTGAGTGTTGTGTGTTGCGTGCCGGTGTTGCATGTTTCTTGTTGTCTGGTTTGTGCTTTTTGCTGGGGATCGTGCCGTGGGGCTCGTCTTGCCTTTAGGTTATGGTTGTTGCTTTAGGCAGACCAGACCCCCCCCCCCCCCCCCCCCCCCGCTGTTCTTGGTAGGATGTAGCTGGCCCTTCATGCAACTAGCCGAACACCTAACGGCGCTTGGTCCAAGCAACGCTTCCCTGGTCCGTGAAAACCTGACGTGCTCCGTCCCGGCATTGTATGGATGAGAGGATCTGTGATCATACGACCACGGCCTTGCATGACATGTGTACATCCCCCCTCCCCCCTCCCCCCAAGAGGTGATGTCCGCCGGGAAGTTTGGGAGGTACAAGAAGAAGAAGTAGAAGAAAGGATAGAAAGAAGGGAAAGGCTAGCGCTAAGAAACAAGGTGGAATCGGAAAAACACTCAAGAGATATATGGGGGATTGAGCGAAGGAATAGGAATGAAAACGTATTTGCACGGCCCAATGAATTTCGTGAAATCGCTGAAACTGCCCATTTCGTGTAGGTGACCTGGGCCTGCCAGAAAGATGTATAGCAGTAGCCGGGAGGAGGAAGTGGATGCACAGATGTGCCCGTGTGGCAAAACAATAGACAGTAGAATTCACATTAGGAGAATGTGAAATGTACAAGGAGGAACGGGACGTGTTAGAAGAGGAGATGAGGGAAATAGACGAATGTGACATGGAGGAGTTTGATACACTAGATAGCAGCAAGAAAACGATTGCTATCCTAGGAGATACATGGTGGCCACAGGCGGCCAAAGAGGACGGGGATAAAATTAGCAGAAATTTTCTACCTAATATATAGAAACGACGTAATGAGCGCCCAACTGTTGGAGGTGTCTATTAGGAGTAGGAACGGTGCTCCGTCTCGAAATTAATGCGTGGTCAATGGTCAAATGACTAAGGCAAGCAACAAATGAGTACGCCCCCCCCCCCCCCTCTCCTTCCCTCCTCTCCCCCCATCCCTCTCACCCCCCCCCCCCCCCCCCCCCCCCCCCCGACCCCCCCCCCCCCCCCCCCCCCCCCCCCCCCCCCCCCCCCCCTCGGCAAAAACACGAAAATAGGGATGTCGACTCGCCGATTCCCGGTGAGCGTCGTCGCCACCAACACCGCGGCTCCGGCAGAAGTGGCTCTTCCTCCAGCCCCACCCCTGGCTCCCGCCGTGGTCTTACGTACCAGCATCAGCATGTCACCGATGCGAGCGGTATCTGCGTGGAGCGTAAGCTGACATCCTTCGACAGCATTCCCCGCATTCCCCTGGGATCCAGGCCTTCCACGGTGGCCGCGGCGGGCGGTTCGTCGAAACGCGGTGGGAGCAGTGGTGGTGGTGGTGGAGGCGGTGGTGTGGAGGGGACGGGGTGTGATTGGCCCCCTCCCCTACCGCCCCCCCCGGTCTGTTTCTCTCCTTCTGGGAGGTACTTCTTCAGCGGCGGACAGGCCTCGGGAGCGTTGCTGATGTGGCAGTTCGATTCTTCTACTGGCCAGGTATGCTTGTGGTTTGATATATTATGTGCATCGTGTGCCCTTGAAAAGAAATGAATAATGTACAACATGAGGTATATGCTATGAGATCGAGGACTCCGTCGAAAACCTTATTTGCAAGCTGTGTGTGATGTGAATGGTTGGACCGCGCGTATTGTGTAAAAACTTATATGTGCCACCAGTTGCGTATCATGTGTGCCACCAGTTACGTTTTAACGCTTTCGTTTCGACACCTGGGGTGGATTGTCGGCCTGACAGCTGCTTGTGTTCTTGCAGTCCCGAAACGTGAGCGCACGCTTGTACATACCCCATGGTTCCTCTGTGAGCACTGCTGCCGGAGTCTGCGATGACGCTTTTTTTCAAGACTTTTTATGTACGACAACATGGCATTCTGTCTCTTTTTGCCTTTCAAGAACCGAAAAGTTATCGTGAACGGTGTGATACCAGGTATAAGATGCTGTACGTACGTATTACCAGGTATATCAGTTTTTTTGTTTATTTTGTGAAGCAGTGAGATAGAAATACCGCTTCTGTCCGGAAAGCTTTAAGGACCCGATCGATGTTCACATTCAAATCCAAATGTTAATAGAGTTACGGAAATGGTGGTTTGGAGTAGTTGTTTGTAGTGGCGGGACCGGTGCGTCTCTTGTTTTTTTCGGTGTTTGGGACGCCGCATGACGCGCCGCGATTGCTCCTGCCTCCTCCCCCTCTCTCCCTCCCCCTCCCCATGATATTTTGTCTCTTCTCGTTGTTTTTCTTGGTTGCCCTCTTTGCTCTGATTTCTGGGCCTGCCCTGCCCTGCCCCGCCTTCCCCCGCCCCCGCCCCCCCCACACACATTCGTCTCGAGGGGCATGCGTGGTCAAAATGCAAATGACTAAGGCACGCAACAAATGAGTACCCCCCCCCCCCCCCCCCCCCCCCCCCCCCCCCCCCCCCCCCCCCCCCCCCCCCCCCCCCCCCCCCCCCCCCCCACCCCCCCCCCCCTCCCCCCCCCCCCCCCCCCCCCCCCCCCCCCCCCCCCCCCCCCCAACCCCCCCCCCCCCCCCCCCCCACCCCCCCCCCCCACCCCCCCCCCCCCCCCCCCCCCACCCCCCCCCCCCCCCCCCCCCCCCCCCCCCCCCCCCCCCCCCCCCCCCCCCCCCCCCCCCTCATTATATGTTATCTCCTCTTCACTTATTGCGTGGTTGCTCTGGTTGCTTCTTCCTGCCCTTTTGCCATTTCTTGCCTTTTTAACTCTTTCCCCTCAGGTTTGCGGGGAGATGGCGCTCCACGGTCACTCCGCCCCCGTCACCTGCCTCGCTTCCTGCGGGCTCGAGGCCACAGACCGCGACCTCATTCTCTCGGGAGCGGCGGACGGCACGGCCCTCCTCTGGTCCATCCGCCGGCTTATCCCCAGCTACATCTCCGACACCCTCCGCAGGCCGGTCGCGCGCAGATGTCCCGCCCTCGTGGTCAGGGGGCACCGGGGCCCCGTGACCGCCTGCGCGGTCAGCGACGGGCTGGGCTTGGCCTTGACGTGCTCTGACGGCCGCGCCTTGCTTACAGCTATCGAGGGGAACGTTCTCCTTCGTGCTTTGACCCCCCCATCTGCACGTGCCCCTGCTGCTGCTGCTGCTGCTGCTGCTGCTGCTGCTGCTTCGCCGCCTCCTTCTTGTGAAGGTGGTGGCGGTGGCGGTGGTAGTGGTGGTGGTAGTGGCGGGTGCGAGGCGGCTACCCCCCTCCCGCGTCCCGCAGCCACGCGTTACACAGCGTGCGCGCTCGCAGAAGCCGGCTACGCCGTGCTGGCGGGCTCCCGGCTAGTGCCAGCTGAGGCGGAGGGGGACGAGGGCCGGGAGACGCCACAGCTCCCTCGGCAACAGCACCAACAGCAGGCGTTGGTGCTGCTGCACGAACTGGAGGTTTACACGGTGAACGGGCTGCGCTCCGCCAGGGTCTCGGGGCTTACCGGCGCCGTGCGCTGCCTGAAGACGGCCGGGAGAGGCGAGCTCCTCGTGATCGGTGGGGACCGGCTGATGCTGGAGGCGCGCACCACGGCCGACCTTCACCCGATCTGGAGCCTGGACCCTTCCAGCTGGGCGACGATTGACTGTTTCTCGGGCGGCGGCGGCGGTGGCGGTGGCGGTGGTGGTGGTGGCGGCCGGGTGCGAGGGCGCGCGGCGGCGGCAGCAGCGGCGGGAGGGAGGGGGCAAGGGAAGGGTGGGGGGTCATGATTGGCCTGCGGTGGAGTGCGTGGAGCTAGGGCCTAAGGCGAACGCGCCGGTGCTGGTGTGCGTGGGCACCTCGGATGGGTCGGTGCTTGTGCAGGTGAGTCGTCGGGGGGCGCGGGGGGGGTGTACTTGTGTCATGGACGGCCGTAGTCGGGTGACCATAGGCCCCCGCATCCTTACGATGCCGGAACGGAGCACGTCGGACTTTCACCGGCCAGGCAGGAGGGGGGGGGTACTCGATATTATGCATGGCCGTAGTCGTATGACCATAGACCCTCGCATCCCTACAAAAAGCCGGGACGAAGCACGTCGGGTATTCGCCGACCTGGCAAACGTTGCGTGCGTCAAGCGCGAAGCGCCGTGAGGCGTTCGGCGAGTTACATGATGGGTGAGCTGCATCCTACTAAGAATGCTTGTGAGGCGGACTTGCACATGGACGGGGGGGAGGAGGGTGGTACTTGTTTGTTGCTTGCCTTGATCATTTGACCAGGCCGAGGGGGGGGGGGGGGGGGCGCGGGGGTTCCGTGACTGTTTGTGTCCGTTGCTGTTTTTAGTTCTCAGTTTCTCTGTTGTTTTGTTTTCCGCGTACGGTATGCCCTTTGCTGCTTTTGCTTTTTTCGTTTTTTTTTTTTTTTCACGGCTGTCGTTTCCTGGCTTCGATCATGTTTCATATCTCTATGTAGCACTCTAGGCGTAAGTACAAGTACCGCTTGGTCTCCACATTATTGTCTAAACGGACCTTATAGTTCCGCTCAGAATGGTACTTGGTGTACGAAATTGTCAACGTTTGTTATTTTTTTTGTTTTTTGTTGTTGCTGTTGGATGGTTGGTTGGTTCGGATGGTTGATGTTTGATTCATTCGTTAGTAGCCTGTTCGCCTCGTCCAGCGGATGGGCGGTGCCGCTCCTCGTCTCGGATGACGGCCGCAAACCCTTCCTTGCCGCACGTAGACCCATAATCGCGAACTCGCACCGTGCCACCGCCGCCGCCGCCGCCGCCCCGGCCGCGGCTGTCCGTTTTTCGACAACAGAGGCGAGCCCTATAGAAAGAAAGCAACAGAGGCCGCCTTATTATTTTCCTCGGCTCTTGGCACTCTTTTTGTCTCGTCTCGCTATTGAAAGAAGCCTCACCCGGCGGGACCAACGGAAATCAAGCCAAAAACGACCGCTTTATTGGCTCGACTCGTAGAGTATGTTTTTCTTGTCTTGATATCTCTTTTTTTTTTTCTTTTTTTTCGGAGCAGGCCTTACCCGATGCGGAGGAATGGCTGCGAAACAACATCATCGTCGCGGTGGGGTCAATGCTCATCAACGCGCCGGCAAGGTGCTGAAGGGGACCGTCAACACGGCGCACTCTATCGCTACCAAGTCGATCAGGGGCGTCGGGGGGCTCGTCAACACCACTGGGGTGAGCGGAGGCCAGGCCTCGTGCATGGATGCTGAAATCCAGCAGAGGTTATTGCGAGGCACGCCAAGCAGTTACCACCTTGGCCGGAAATATAAGGATCATTTGGTATTGATATTAATACATAAGCGGCCCTTATATTTCCGTCAGGAGGGGTGTTACACACATTCGGGCGGATCGGCACCGATCCCCATGTAGTGATGTGTATTCGTGGATATTTCAGGCTAAGATAGGATGGGTTTCTGATGTGTACGAGTATGGTCTACCTATATCGCTCAGGTTTTTGCCGCGTGCAAGCCGTCTGTATGATCTGGAACACAGGTCCCCGGGGTTGGATCTGTAGCGTAATGCAAGTTTCCCCTTCGGGATGTGGTTGACTGGGAATTGAAATCCAGGGGGGTCTGTCACAAGTTTTTATAAGTTTTGAAATACGTCAGCTGCTGTGAGTTCGACTGGTTAATTAGTTGACACTCAACTTTGCAAGCTGCGTAATACGCCTCGTCTATGTTCCATTTTTTTTACCGAACTTGTGAAAAAAGCGGGGGAACGTAGTCAGGCGTTGCTAGTTGTATGACGGGGTAGGCTCGTCGGTGTGTTGTGGGTTGGTTTTTAAAAAGTTGGACGCGAAGGTTCAAACGCTGCACACGTACACACACACACGAAAAGCACCGTGGCTGTTGCAAAGGCCAGAGCGCGACGCGCGGTTCGCTCCTGTACCGCTGCTGTTGGACTATCGCTGTTGTTGCACACGTACCCTGCACAACATTTCACAAAACGGCAGGTTGGTGTCCAGAAGATCTGCTGTAGATCGTGACATCTGTCAATTGTGGGGAACTGCATGTGGGTGGGTAGAGGATATAGTACGTAACACTTCCCGTAGAGGCGAAAGCAACGCGGAGATAGTCGCAATGCAGAGGATGAACGCCCCCAAAGGGCCGTACGCGCACCTCAGCAACACTTTTATGAGGCTGAACCCTATTCGAACTGCGGTACCCTTTGGTGCACAAACCAGTCTCATTCCAGGTAGTTTGTCCCCGAAACGGTGCTGCGGTCCTGAACCCTTTTTAGGACCGCAGTACCGTTTCGAGGGGAAACTACTTGAAATCTGAATGATTTGTGCACCCAAACGGTACTGCAGTTCGAACAGGGTGAAGGAACTCCGTACCTCACCCCCCCCCCCCCCAAAAAAAAAAAAAAACAAACTGAGGTTGCGAAAAATTGAACGCTTTCCCGGATGAGCATCCCATGACCCACAAGTATGTCAACACTACTGAGCAGTATGAACGAATACTATTGTAAAGCGCATGGAGGGTTTTCAAACGAATTTTTTGGGTAGTTCGTCAGCTATTACGGGGGACCATATTAATAGTAAATAAGGCCCTATCGTACGCACAAAAAACCGACCAGGTATACATTTCCCTGTTTTTACTGACAATATTTGGTCCTATTTGTTATACGGCGCCCCGTAATAGTGAGTTCCTCAGGTCGTCAGTCAGAAATACCGGGTAGGGCTTTTCCCGAAATGGGCGACCCCTCAGTCATAGCTCGAGTCGGCAAACACCCCAGTTCTCAGTTTCGCCGTTTTGATTTATTCCAGCCAGCAGAAATGCTGACTGTGTAGATAGACCGGTCGAGTGCCTGATTTCCTAATTTGGAGTTGATGAAGCCAGCAGCAAATGCTGGCTCGCTGGCTCTTGTGGCTGGGGACGGCCTCGGGGCTGTCGACCATGCTCAGCGCGCGACGGCCGCGACTCGGCACGACACGGCATGAGAACTCGGTGTTCCGCTGGTTTTGCCACCCACCTTCTCTGCGGCAAGACAGAGCAGAAACGCTCTATATGGAAAGAGACCATGGTGACAGACATACGCGTGTTGAGGGTTATGTAATGGGGATAGTCTGGAGCTCTAGCTTACGGGGTACGTTGTTGCCCTTTTTATTGTACACCCCCCCCACTTCTTTCGTGTTTTTTTTTTCAAATTGCCGCGAATATGGGTGAAAATAATTCGTTCAACAGTTTTTCCCCCCGCGCCTCCTTTTTTGCCTCGAAACGCCCCTTTTTGGCGTTTCATGTGGGGGGCCTATGCCTGCCTGCCTGTCGGCCTGCCTGCCTGCCTGCCCGCGTACGTCCTCTCTGCCTGCTGTCTTCCTGTGTGCGCAGGACATCGCCAAGGAAGTTGCTGGAGAGGTGGGAACGTTCGTCAAGGGGGTGCACCGAGCCGGTTTGTTCCGCGGAGTCATCGGGTACCTCAAGCGCGACGAAGGGCTGGAGGAGGAGGAGGAGGAGGAAGCGGGGGGCGGGGGGGAAGGGGGGTGGAGGTGACGCGGGCGTTTCCTTAGCGACGCAATTTAGGAGCGAAGGGGGGGGGGGGGGGGGGGGGGGGACACGAAACTGGCCACAACATCGGACAGATCATGATCTAGATCATGTAGATGCTATTTTTGCCAGTTTTGAGATGTTGTGCATGAGCCGTAAATCATGCAGATCTTACCCGAGGACACGTGCGCCAAGAGCAAATGATATATACCAGGTATATGGGATGCATCTGTCCCCGAAAGGATGCAGATCGTGGAATGAATGGGGATCTGATATGTCTGATCTATCTGATCTATAGACCGTTGCACCCTTGGCCACTGTCGATGGCATTAGTTAGGCCCAAAGAGATGTTTGAAATGCCACCGCGTGTACTACGGCATGAGGTCCTGGGGCGTGTTGGGGAGACGGGGGGGGGGGGGACGGGGGGCGGCGGGGGGGGGACGGGGGGGGGGGGCATGGTTGTTGTTATTGCGCTCGCCAAGGCTGGTCGCCGCGAGTGTTTGCTCGCTGTCGGGCCTCGCCCTGACCGAAACGCCTCGCTCGTGTTTTAATTTTTGTTTACTGGTGGTGGGAATGGTTTCTTAGTCTGCGGAGTTTTGTTTTGTTTTGTTTTGCTTGGTTTCGCTTTGGTTTTCCTTCGGGCGGCCTGTTTTTTTTCTGACTTTTTTTGTGCTGTTTTTGCTCCATCTTGGAGTTGGTATCGCTGCCAACCATCGGTTGAAGCCTTGAATGTTTTTTGCTCCATCTCAAGTCGGTATAATGTCGCTGCCGACCATCATTTCAGGCCTCGAAAGTGTTTTGCCTTGAGTTGGTATGTTCGCCGACGATCGTTTGGAGCCTTGAACGTGGGTGGAAGGGAGGAAGAGTACGGTGCGAGGGGGGGCGGCAGCACAGTGAGCCTTGCACACGGCGGTGGCGGTGGAAACTTGTAGTGGCGGCAGCGTTAGCATTAGCGTTAGACTTAAGTCTAGCGTTTTTAGTGTGAGTGTCAGCGTCAGCGCTGGCATTGTCGTCAACGTTAGCGCTAGCATTAGCGTTAGCGTCAGCGCTAGCAGTAGCGTTAGCGTTGGCGATGGCGGTAGCGCTCCAGCAGTCAACGCTTTGTACTACTTTTTCGTGTTACCAATTTATTGTTGTTCTTGCAGGTACCCGGCAGATCAGGTGTCAATCACCTCAATAGACGAGAGGGAGAGACCTCGAAGAGGCTCACGTGCATACGCCAAGCGTCCTTGCCGAGCGCCATACAGCGGACCCGTATCCCGCGTTTTTATTTCTACCAAGGCTCCATCTCCTTGATGCAAAGGAGCGTTTGGCTGACCACTGTGTGCGTTATGTCCTTGGGCGGAGGCAACGATAGTGAACGGTGAAGGCTGCGAATATGTGTCGGCGAATAGATCAAGCGATTTTTTTCCCAATCGCCAGCACCTCCCTCCAACAAAACAAGCCAGTTGTGTAATAAGAAACCCCGCGGATCCTGCAGTGAAACCCACCGGTCGTTGGCGCGCTGTGAGGGCCGTTCCGGCTGTCAATGTTTTAACTTTTTTCTTGGAGGCAGGGGGGGGGGGGGGGTGGTTGGGGGGAGGGGGGCGAGGGGGGGGGGGGGGGGGGGGGGGGGGGGTACAAAGTATTGTTTGCCATCATTGCATTGCACTGAATGCATGTGTTGGTCAGAGGAAAAGGAGGAAACCGGGGTGTTGGTTGGTAGTGGTGGCAGCGGTGGTGGCGGCGATGGCGGCCCCGTGCGAGGTTGTAGATAATTAACCAGCCGGGGCACGCTGATTGAAGACACTGACGATTGATGGTGCGCACAAACCGTTAGATGTAAACGGCACATACATGACGATAACGATGATGATGGCGCATGATGAAGCGATCGTCGAGATGGTGGGGCGGACATCAAATAATGATACAAGAAACAGCAGACACGTGCGTGTGCGCATGTGGTTTTACGATACTATTCTGGCTTGCCGGCGGCCTCTCCCGGAATACAGACGATATTTGTGGTCAAAGGCGACGGAAGTAGTAATAAAGCAGCAGGAAGAGTCGAAAGTGTGCTTGCTTGGTTTGCTGGTTGATTTTGATTGATGCCGGCGTTGACACCTTCCGTCTTGCTGTCGTGAGGCTCCTTTATTCCCTACGTGTAACTGTTGTTGATTCTACGTTTTGCTTGTACGCCTCGGTATTTTTGTTTGGCACTATTTAGTTTCGCTGGTGATTTTCTTTCGATGAAACACACATGAGGGCGCGAAAAGTACACGAGGTCATGTACCGGGGGGGGGGGGGAGAAAGGGTGGATACCTGCTGTGACCGCGTGGCAACAACTGCTTGTTATCAAGAAGGCCAAAAGCGCTTGCGAATTGATCTTGACAGTGAAAGCAGTGACGATAGAAACGGAAGCTATCCCCTCTCGTATACCCTTGGTATGTGAATTAGGGCGGACATGCGGCTTACCGCGCCCCCTCCCCATGCATAGGCAGGGAAAGATGCCGACAACCGAATTATTCTAGTAACTACCAGGTGCAGCAGTAGTAGCAGGCGTTGTTTTGTACTGGGTGGCGCGGGGCGCGGAGGCGTCGCCGCGGAGGCGTCGGCGCGGGAGAGGGAGGCGGGACGATTGGGATGGGTGGGTACCGCGTGCCTCGTACCTGGTATTTTTTTTGTGTCTTGCCTAGGTCGGCGCGTTGTTGTGCCTTCGTTATATGTTTTTTTCCCTGGTACTCGATATATAATGGTTGTGCAGCGAAATCGATCGCGTCATTGGGAGATACATGATGCTGATGATGCATGATGTATGATATATTGCGTGAGGTTGTGTGTATGTTTCTCTGTTCCCGCGTGCTTGCGCGTGTTTTTTCGGGTTTTCATCGTCAATAATAGGTCAACCATTATTAATTCAATCATCAACCATTCAATCGTGAATTGAACGAGGATGAACTGGATGGATACTATGTAGACAGAAGATGGGGGGGATGGATGGGTGGGATAGGTGGAACCGCTACTACTTACTATTAATGCTACCCTGGATAAAATGTTGAGCACTACAAGTCCTGATACTCGTACACCAGGTCCTGCACTATACTGCTGTCGCCTGGTACACGGTGACCGCCTCTACCGCTGTCTATGTACTGCAGTATGTATATATTGTGAGGCATGCTTGCTTGTGGTCGGCGCTGTGGGTTGAAAAGGGTCAAGAATTTAACTTCAAGAATAAAAGGAGCCAAGGACTATTATTATTACTATTACGGGGGTCTACAGTTAACAGGACCTATGGCATACATAAAAACCTATATATTCATAGATTTTTTACAACAATATTTTGTCCTGTTTACTATGTATGGTCCCCCGTAATATCATCAACAGATAGATGCTCGAGTAAAATACCTGGTAGTAAAAACAAAGGATTTGCTTCAAGAATTGGGGTCAATTTTCTTCACGTACTCGTACGAACGAGTGGTCTGAGATTTATTTGGTGCTGGCGGGAAACCTAATCGTAAACTCTTAGGAATGTACCCCAGGCGTATCATATCAAAGCTACCAGGTATTTATTCGTACAATATGTATAACCACCTTGTTTACTACACAGCAGTGCATACAATAGTACTACTGACTGGCACCACAGTAACCAGTGAAGCGCGGCCATTCTTCAAAACTCATGCAAGCAGAAGCAATAATAATAGCTGCCTGCTTGAGGCTGGGACCACGGCCGGCAGCATCAATCAGCATACGATGCGTACGATGTACATGGTGTGTACTGCTGTAGATCTATCGGACGGGCGGTGTCCGACGTTTTATATTATTTAATAATAAGATACAGCAGCCCAAGATGATTGTCGTCGTTGAAAATCTGCCCCTTCTGTGCAATATGAGTTTCACGGAACACAGAACGTACCTGCACTCGTATCATCTACAGTCGGTAGCCGCGATAAAAACATAAAAACAGGTTCTGAAAATCCTTCTGCGACGCACGTAGAGATGCTGAAAGAAGAGATGCTATGGTGTATGGCTTACCGTTTGCCTCGGGCATAGCGTCATCATGGCAACGATACACCTACTGTGCGCCGAGCATCAAATTTAGTCTACCAGGATATCATGCAGGTACTACGAGGTACAGGTTATTTGTGCTCAGCAATGTATAGGGGTACATAATGCATAGAGATGCTGACACAGGGATAGGTTCAAATATTATCAGAACAACAACTCACCTCCCCCCCCCGGGGACGTTTATCGCAACACAGACATGCAATCGCGGTGAAACCTTTTCGATATTCCGTTAACGGACACCTCTAGACAGTCGGCTGTGTGCGAGAGATACCGTGCTCTAGCGTGGCCAGGCTCGGTACCAGACTGCCGACGGTGTCGCCTGTACTCCTGTGCTCGACTTGCTGTGCGCCTGTCAACCCAGCTGTGTCTCAGTCAGGGAGTGTCGAACCATACCTCCCCAAGTTTATCCCGTTGCTGTATTTTTTTTGGTGCGCTCGGGACTCGGCTGACCTCATCAGCAGCACAGCTGCAGCGGGACCAAGAGGAGCAGAGATCAACACCCTGACCTCACTGGCACCTGGACGTTGACTAGGCAGCACTCAGCAGCTTTTTTGTTCCCTGGAGCAAGCGTGGAGACGCGTGGTGTCTTAGAGAAAAGTGCAGGATGCCCGCGATGTTGGGCATGGAGGAACTCAAGTGCAATAGAAAAGACAGGGCGGTCGACCACCCTGCCAAGGGGACGCGGCCCGTGGGAGCGGTGTCGTCGCAAGCAGCAGCATCCCGTGAAGCTCCTGAGCAGCAGATCATAGAGTGCCGCAAGAGGAACTCTAAGGGGGAGTCGGTCATCACGCACCGGTACCGCAAGGGCAGGCTGCTCGGGAAGGTAAGTACGCGAAGAGAGGACAGAACGCATCAGACACACGTGAACACACATGCAAAAGCTACAGAGCTATCGTAGGCGTAGAGCTTCTCGCTACAAGCAGTAAAAGCCGTTTGTTTACTCGACGAGCCACTGCTGCAGCGTTACCATATGTGATGGTGGTCGTCGTCCTTGCATGGGCCGCGATCGAATCTTGCTGCGTCCTTTCCCTCTTCTCCCTTTTCCACCCGCGAGGGTCGCCGTCGTGCTGTGCTAGGGTGGGTATCAGGCTTGCCTGCCCGCAATGAGATCGAACGCTATATATAGCTGTAGCTGCTGCATGAAGCGCTGCTGCTCTGTTGTTGGTCAACTCCAAGCTCAACTGGCACACCCCGCGATCTTGTCTCTCTCCTCCACGTCCATATGGGACACATCCTTCTGTTTTTATCGCGCAGCAGGTTCGCTCAGCATTCTCGGCTCCTGCTCGTCGATTTCCATCCCCTTTTCCCACCTCGCGCTCTTGCTGGGCGATGCTGCTGCTGCTGTTTTGCTACGTACGCGTGTTTCACCCATGTACTGTATACGGTACGTATCGAAATATCTGATACTATTTGTATCGATCATACGCGTGTTTTGCTCGTTTTTCTTGCTTGGCGCAAAACCAGGGGGGCTTCGCGCATTGTTACAGGGTTACCTGCGTGGACACGGCGCGAGTGTACGCCATGAAGATCGTGCCCAAGAGCACGCTCGTCAAGAGTCGGGCGCGCCAGAAGGTGCGCAGGAGAAAGAGTCAGAGGGAGGGGCAGGGAGAATATGCGCTACAATCATATCCTTCGTACGGTGCCTGGTAGATCAATTCCGAGGTCGGGAAAGATGCCGTACGTACAACTACCGTACTCGTATTAATACGTACCAACTGTAGTACCTGTAGTATTAACATTAATTCGTAGTATTATTAATATGCTTGCCTTCCGACAATGTGTGCATGAGCTTCCACGTTGATATTAGTATCATCGTTCGCACAAACAGTACTGCTGGTAGGTTCTGCCTGAACTGCTTTAAGTCCTTGCATGCTGTTGAGCCAAAGCAAGGCCGTTGCCGTTACATAGTTACGTACATGGCGCAGAGCGAGCGAGCTGTTGGTGCGTGGTAGGTGCAGGCAGCAGGCACCGTTCCCTATGGGTTGATCTACTCGGTCCCGAGGACACCTTGTGGCTCCTTCCGAGACAGCGCCGATATTTTCATAGGAGTAGGAGTATACCTGGTGTCACAATCTCCAAGAAATCCCACCCGTACCACGTGCCCCCATCGCCGGAATGTCAAAGGAAACCGCCGCCGCCACTATCGCGACAGCTGCAGCAGCTGCCGCAGCAAGAGTAAGAGCAGTAGCAGCAGCAGCAGCAGCCGCAGCAAGAGCAACGCCCGCTAGTTTTAGCTACCATCACCTTTAGGCGTTACGTAGCATGCGGGCTTTACCGCTGTGATACTGCTTTAGCACTCTTCGTGTGGACGAACGCGCCGCTTCAGACCGGGATAGGCTCGCGCCTGTCCGAACAGGAAGGAGTGAAGCACGGAGAGGTTGGATCACGAGACACGGGATCGCTTTTGCCACCGCTGCTGCTGCTGCTGCTGCTGCATGCACTCATTTTGTTGCGATGCTACACCAGTACAGCAGTATGAATATGAATACATACGTAGCATTGCCCTTTGTAAGCTTGCGAAATACCGGTACAAGGGTGCGTACCATGCCAGGTGCACCCTCTCGGGTAGCTATTTGTAACAAGTGCTCGTACTACTGCTGTGTCGAATTATGGTAATGGCGCACTTTGTATCGTACATACTGTATGATATCATGTGAATACCGTTGGGATATTTCGTCTGCTGTGCTGGCATAGGCTGTACGCCTAAATAAACGCAAAGATGGGACGAAAGAGACCGGGCTTTTACTATTTATGGGCGAGTCAACATCTCTTCGTTATTGTGATGTTGTTTTAAGCGTAGCGAGGCAGTCAGTCAGGGCCGTCTCCTGGTCAGTCAAGGAATCAAACCGTCAAGGCCTGTTTACCCTTGCTACACTGTTTTTAGTGCAAGGGGCGGTTGGTCTAGGCATCAAACAGCGGTCTCCTGGTCAGTCCAGGAGTCAAACCGCCCAAGGCCGTTTGCCCTTGTTCTACTGATTTTTATGTGGCAGACGGTCAGTCAGGGGGTAAAACCGCGGTCTCCTGGCCAATCAAACGATCAAACCGTGAAGGCTCCTTTTGGCCATGTTATACTGGTTTTGGTGTGGGGCGGTCAGTCAAGGCGTCAAACCGCGGCCTCCTGGTCAGCCTAGGAGTCAAACCACCAAGGCCTTTTTCCCTTGTTATACTGGTTTTAATGTATCGGGGCGGTCAGTATAGGCGCCAAACAACAGTCTCCTGTGATGGCATCTCTTACCAGTAACTGTTGGCCCTCTTGAGACTTCGGAGGGGGAGCTTGACGATCAAACGTGACCATTACACCACCAGCCATTGCGTGACTGAGGGATGACTCATACAGCATGGTGTCCGAGTTACAATGCAAGGAGTCGTACGGCAGGGGCACATCATTATCCTACCCGTACCTCGTACTGCTGGGCGCTTCCTGCTGCTCCTATTACGGAGGATCGTAGTAAATAGGACCTACGGTACACATAAAAACCCATATATTTGCCTATTTTTACTAACAATATTTGGTCCTATTTACTATGGTCCCCCGTAAATAGACGGCTCATGACACCAAAGTTACCAACCATTTGTGTTGGTCGCTATCTAGTACCGGGGACCATACGAAATAGGACCATTTGTGTTGGTCGCTATCTATTACCGGGGACCATATTAAATAGGGCTATATATTGTTAGTAAAAATAGGTAACTATATAGGTTTTTGTGTGCAACGTAGGTCCTCTTTACTACGGTCCCTCGGAATAGGGGTCCCAGAGCAGTTACGTGGACCCTTTTAGGACCGCAGTCCCGTTTTGGGGGGGAAACTACTTGGAATTTGACTGGTTTGTCCCCAAAACGGGACTGCAGTCCTAAACGGGTTATAATGGTGCTGGACGGATGCACTTCTGATGGTACGACAAGTTGGGATGTTTCGCTGTTTTGGTTGGTGTTGACCAAAAAGGTGTGAAGAGACGTGCCATTTAGATCTGTGACCGACGACGCCCGAAACTGCGCTCTCCTCTGACTGCCAGAAAAAAAGGATTATTGTTTGCTGCCGCGCGAATGCATAATCGTGGCACAACAATCAAGCCCTAATAAATGCGTGCACAACAAACTGCTGTTTTGTTTGTTTGTTTGTGTGTTTGTTTGTTTGTTCTTCGTTCTTCAGCAAACAATCCAAAAGCAAACATAACTCGCAGTCGAATTTTAAAAATGCGGATATTGCTGTACGATAAGGTTTTGCATGCAACAGGCGGAAAAAAACAAACACTCCTTCTGCCTTCGCGCGCGGCGAGAGACGCCGAGTGTTCGTCCCCTCGAGGTTTTTCGTCCGTCCGTCTGTCTGTACGTACAATGTGATACGTGAGGCGACGTGCGGCATCGCTCGGATCGGCGGCGAGCAGCGCCTACGAGTACCGTTCGGATTGACCCTTTGCGGACAAACTGCAGTCCCGTTTTGAGGACAAGTACTTAGAATTTGAATGCTTTATTCCCCAACTCTTTTGGGACTGGAGTCCCGTTTTGGGGACAAACCACTCAAATTATAAGTAGTTTGCCCCGTTTTGGGGACAAACCACTCAAATTATAAGTAATTTGTCCCCCAAAACCACTCAAATTACAAGTAAGTTGTCCCCAAAAACGGGACTGCGGTCCTAAAAGGGCTAAACGGGACTGCAGTCCTTAAGGAGTTAGACCTATGCCAATGGGAACGTGAAGTATTAATAAAAAGTTTGAATTCCAAAGATACCCGCCAAAAAAATTTAGAACACGCTTGCTATGGGCACGTTTAGAAAAAAAAAAAAAAGTTCCCAACTTTTGGAAAAGCCCGAAAGAAGCAAATCTGGGGCCGATGTTGGGCCAAGATCGGCATGAGAAAAACTCAGGTCGAACTTTGGTTCGAAGCGGTGAGATTCCGAGTCCTCGACAGACATCGATCGACAAAACCAACGATTGCGTCATGAATTCCGAACGGAGTGCGCTCGTTAGGGGCTCCGACCCACCCTTGGGTCACCGTCTTCACACAATGGCCAGTGACGTGTGGCGGGCGCTGGCCAGGCGTACGATAAAAAAGCAATTAGCCGCTAGTGTGTACCAAACAGAAGACAAAATTTCTCGATCCGCCTCGAATGGCAAAAAACAGGCTTTTTTTTTTTCAGGTTTGGGAGGATACCGCAGGACGCCGCCGGCAAGCTCTCGCCCCCTAGAGCATTTATCCACTATCTTCGATGCCGTCATCTATACTCGTTGGCCTTGCCCGACACCAAGCGAGTTGGCCGTGGGCTGAGTCGATATCGAGATCGAGCATCTATCGTCACACGAGCTGATTTTTATCAGCGTGTTGACAATTTGCAACGAGAGAATACAAATTGCGCCGCCTGCAGCCGTTAGAAAAAAGAAGAAGAAAAAATCAAACCTTTCTTCCCTTTTTTTCTCACAGCGGCGATACGAGGATATTTTCGGCTGTTTTTTTAAAGCAATACTTTTGAAAGGAAAACTTTTGAACTTGGCGTTTCCATTGGCATAGGTCTTATATCCGAATATACGAAACGGTGCTCATGTTTAGTATTTAGGGACAGAGTGGTGAATCTCTCGTCCGCTTAGACTGGTTGACCGATCGCTTCCCCTTTTAGTCCGTAGACGTGTTTTTTTGTGTTTTGCTCCTGCCCGATTTTTTTCGCCGAAGAAAGGAGAGGCGGTAGCGCCGGCATCGCTTTCGTTTCAACGTGCAGCCGCCCGGGAAATCAATACCCTTGTACAGCAGTATAAAATATGTGCCGGTGCTTGTCTTTTGGAAACGAAAATCACGAGAAACGAAGCACGGAGTTCACTACGTACGTTTTTTTTCGTGTGTTCATTGTGTTTAATGTCGCCACCCTCTGGCTCTGCTACTCGGTGTGTTCGTGCTTCTTTTCACGCGGCCACGTTTTTTTTTAGGACATGGAACGCACGTAAGGGGTGCTGCCCATGTTCGAAACGTGCAAGCTTATCTAATCCTTCTCTTATGTATGTTGGAACTAAAAAATCAAAACACGAAATATCAGCGCTCCGAGATTCGTAATGGAATTCGTCAAAACTCATATTTTCAAGCTGCTCAGATGTTTCTTCGATCGCGCGCGTACCACGGGTTTTAGATTACAACACTCTGGGCGTAAATATAAGGACCACTTGGTCTTGATATATTCATGTTTAAACAGTCCTCATATTTCCGCCGCGAGTGGGTATGGTCGACAGTGTAGTTACCCCTCTTTGAAACGACGCCTCCGTTGCTGGCCACTTTGTGCCTCATGCCTTCTTGCCTCTTCCTGTCCGCCCTTGTGTCCCGCCGCATCCCTGGCGTCGTGTTGCCCGAAAACATGGAACAAACGTAATGAGCGCCCAAATGTTGGAGATTGTCTCCATTAGGAAGCAGTACGAGGAACGGTGCTCCGTCTCGAAAGGGATGCGTGGTCAATGGTCACATGATTAAGGCAAGCAGCCAATGAGTACGTACCCCCGTCCCTCCGCTTCTCCCGTCTCCCTTGCGTCGTTTTTTTTCCCCCTGCGCGCAGCTCCAGACGGAGATCAAGATCCACCGAACGCTGCAGCACCCTCGTGTGGTGCGATTTGAGATGTTTTTTTGAGGACCGGGAGAACGTGTACATCCTGCTTGAGCTCTGCACCAACTACGTGAGTTGTTGCACCCCGTCGCGCTCTGCTCGCTTGCTTGCGCGTGTGTTTGTGGGAAGGCATGGCAGGGTGGGCGCTGTCAAGATTCGGATTTCTGCTGTGTGTACGTCAAGGTTAAAGATTACTGCTGTCGTGCGAATCTCTTTTGGGACCCCGGCTACATCCCACCCGATGTAGATTTCGAATAGACTATCAACCTACCTATGAGTACGGCACCTTTTAGTTTGTTTGTTTTTTTGAGTGGGAATGAATGCGCAGCAGTGAGAGCATAGTATCACTCTGGCGGAGCCGAACGAACGGAACCGCTAACGCAGCCGTAAGGAATAGCCTGGGTGGTGGTGTTACCTTGTATCCCTTTTAGTGCTGCAGTCCCGTTTGGGGGACAAACTGCCTTTGATATTTGGCTGGTATGTCCCCATGTTGGGACGTCGCACAGGGCTGATGCGATCGTTGTTCAGATATCGACTTTTCCAGCACGGGAAGGTTAACTCTTTAAGGACTGCGATCCCGTTATGGGGACAAACTACTTGGAATTTGGCTGCTTTCTTTCCGTAAGAGGGTTAAGGTTGCCAAACACCGAACAAGAGTCTTTTTTTTTTGTTCGGAAATATCTGGTGGAGAGAGAGAGAGCCTTCCGAAAATAAAACGTATCTGGTACGACTTTGGCGCCCCTCGCCGTTCTCGAAAGAGAAAACGAAAACTGAAAAACGATCGCACCCCCCCCTCTGCGAGATCAACGCCTTTTGCGGTGTATGTATTCATTTTTAGCATTAATAGTATGTTTTCATACCGCGAATTATCACACTGAAATAAAAGTCACCACCCTGTCCCTAAATATAAGGAACTTTTTTTACTCAATTGTAGTATATAAATGGTCCTTATATTTCGGGGCAGAATGGTACCTGGTAGGGCTCTGCGTTTCTCCACCAAACAGCAGGCACCAACTAGAGCACCGCTTGGCAGAGCATACATACCTGCTATTTCATACCGGTACCTTGGAAGTGTAAACACTATTATGCTGTATACTTCGAAGTATGTCATTGTGTAATGGTCTCGTTTCGTGGGTATGGTGGTAAACCCCGCAAGGCCCGGCCGGACGGTGCCTGACAAGACATACAACACCCGCCCGCCCGCCCGCCCGCCGCTTGCCTTGGAATTTTCTGTTATACAAAAAAAAAGGGTTCTTTGTACGAAAAAAAAATCCGAACGCCAGCTGTCAGTTGGATAAAGGAAATCGGTATATACGGCAGTACGATCTCATCTTCGCAAGCTGATCGTGGTACTTTAATCGCGCGTTATGAATATCTGCCAGGTACCTGGTTTTCATCACTATATATTGCGGGGGGACAGAGTAATACATACCAGGTAGAAATCAGAACCAAATACGCTTATTAGTAAAAGTACTAGAATATGTACCAGTAGGTTTTTGTCTGTATGATGGGTCCTAATTTTATCCTGCCTTTTTTTTGTTTTTCGTTTTCCTGTCCCTGGTTTCTCTGGAAGTCTCTGTCGGAGCTGATCCGCAAAACGAAGCGATTCACGGAGGACGAGGCTCGGAGGTACATGCTCCAGATTCTCGAGGCCACGAGCTATCTGCACCGGCACCAGATAATCCACAGGGACCTTAAGCTCGGGAACGTGTTCCTGGACAGGGACTGGAACATTAAGGTCAGGCGTATGATACCAGGCATATATTACGATCGAAGATGTCTGCTGACGGCACGATTGGACTCCCTTGACCGCACCGATATATCATAAAATACCGGTATATACTGGCAGCATACAGCAGTATATATATACTGGTGGCAGTATGTATATAATGGCAGCATATATATGCAGTATATATGTACTGGCAGTGTATATATTGGCATGAATCTCGGTCGGCGGTCACGGCTTCAGCCAGCTCGCAACGGGTAGTATAGGGTACAGCACAGAGTGCCACATGTGTCAAGAATTTTAGGCTGAACAAAACGTATTTTATTAATATTGGCAGAAGAATTCACAGCTGAGCATTTGCGCTCAGCGAGGACGCTACTCCAAATAAATCCTCAACAGGTGTATAACAGCCTTCAAGAGCCTGCGCTCAACGTGCACACACCACAATAAAAGCCGCGAGCCTCAGCCAAGATTCGCAGGAGATTCTTAACCCTTCTACGGCCGCAGTCCCGTTTTGGGGATAAACCATTTCGGAGGACCATAGTAAATAGGACCACGTATTGTTAGCAAAAATAGGTAAATATATAGGTTTTTATGTATATCATAGGTCCTATTAACTATGGTCCCCCGTAATACTTAGAATTTGACGGGTTTATCCCCGAAACGGGACTGCAGTGCTTCAAGGGGTTAACTGCCGTCGCGCACTACTGCTGTACCCTTTTTTTTAGTAAGCTGTCTGTTAAAAACTTGCTTTCGCTCAGATTAGATCCCCACGTCATGATTTACCTAGCGTAAGTAAGGAGCCTTGAGTTTGTGCACAGGAGTGATGCGACTTTTTTTTTGTCAGCAGCGCTTGATTTTTCCGGAACGGGAAGCTATTTTTCCAATACCGAACAAGGTTGTTTTCGGAACCAGATCTGGTCGAGAGAGAGTCCTCCGAAAAAATTCGGTTGTTGGACTCTATTGTCACGGAGGCGCATAGTAAATAGGCCCAAAACAAACGCCCAAAGCACCCACCGCTTTGGTGCGTTGTATCTCAAGATGTGCTGCATGAATCGAAAAACTTGTCTGTCTACGATAAAACGCGGTTGATGGTGGGGTTTCCATCGATGCCACACTGGGGTTCTTCAGGAGTATATTGGGAAGCCTCTCTCTCCCCGTTTTTGGGCCTGCCGGTATACTATCAGTAGTACCCTTGCCGTTTTCGAAAAATCGAGCTCTGAAAAACGATCGCATCACCCCCTCTGTGTGAATGAACTCAACACGCTTTTTTGGGGGGTATATAATTATGGATACTTCCGCGATCTAACGTATGTTTTGATCTGCACGAGAACTAAACCATGCTTGCCGGGTGTCAGCGCGCTTTTTTTTTTTTTGGTAGATAGTTATGGATACGTCCGTGATCTGACGTACCAGGTTTTGTGTTATTCTGCACGAGAAGTAAACCATGCTTGCCGGGGTGGTGGGGTCCCTCTGTAGTGCCGGTTGGGTTGCGCCGCTTGCCGGGTGAGATCTGGATGGTAGGGTAGTGGTCCCTCTATAGTGCCCGTTGAGTAATGCCGGTTGCCCGCTATTATAGTGCCTGTGAGATCGCTAGGCCCGGATGGGATTCTTAACCAGCGTGCGGAGTGTGCGGAGGGAATAGTGCCGGTTGGCGCTGTGTATAGTACCGGTTGCCGCTATATGTAGTGCCGGTATTGTTGGCTGGCGCATACGTACCGGCACTTTAGAGGGACCGCACTGCTGCTGTACGGCAATTGCACAACTCACCTCTCTGGCCGGAAATATAAGGACCGTTTAGGCAATAAATAGGAACACTAAACGATCCTTACATTTCCGTCTAGGCTGGTATACCATGGTATATCATAGCGGCCGATACACGATGCCATTGTACCGCAGGTCCCGCGAGCATTGGTGCGGTGCGGTGTGTGATGTGTAGTGTGTGGTTTAGCTATCCTGTTTTCCCCCTGGCAAACATGCTGCAACTTTTCGGGTATTGGGAATCGGAAGGGGCTTTTTTTTTTCGGAAATCGAGACAGTTTTTTTTTCTGATTTGATATCCCATACATGGTACGATGTAATCGGAACTTCCGATACGATTCAACACGCGAAAGTCCGATACGATTCAACATGCGAAGCGTGTGACCTGCGGACTTAAGTGCTGTTGTTCTCCGCCCACTCCTGTTCTATTTTGCTTGTGTCTGATCTTTTCTTTTTTTTTGTTCCTCTTTTGAAAGATGGGGGACTTCGGACTAGCGACGAAGCTGGTCAAGGACAGCGAGCGAAAGCGGACGATCTGCGGCACGCCCAACTACATCGCGCCGGAAATCCTAGAGGGCACCGCCGGTCACAGTTACCAGGTACATACATACAGTGCCTTTCTTTCTGCGCTTGTTTTTTGTGAAAAATGAAATCCATCAGCAACTGACTTGAGAGTAGTTAAGTCGCTCGTCCGCCCGCAGTAACGAAGAGATACATCCGGCGGTAGGTAGGGCTGTGAGATCGTAACGATCCTTCCGCATCTCCGACAGAGCATCGATTCAGTTTATGGTCTAGATCTTTCAAGGCAAATCTAGTCCCGATCTTGTATGATCTACAGCAGCAGCTCATGTTGCCGGGTGAGACCCTTGTAATCTGCATGATCTTTGTAGTGTAGCATATATATTTTCTGGGTTGGATGTGTGTCCTCGAATGCAGATCCTGCACACAACCTCTCACAGCGGCAGGTGAGAAGGAACTAGATGATCTATCTGTAGACAGATCAGATAGATAGACCAGGAACTGTCCGATGTGTAGAACATTCGATGATCGTCATTTTTGTTACTGCTGTAGTGTTTGGGCGAAAGAAGGCAGACCGGGTGAGTTGGCTTATCGACAATTTTAGCGGGCCCAATGAGCCCAGCCCTCGCGCCCCCCGGACTCCTGAGGGGACACTAAAGCTGGCGAACGACATTGTTAATATACCCGCAAGCCGGACAGATAGGTCAGATAGATGATCTAGATCCCAACCTGGCGTTATTATGTGTTGTGCAGGATCTGCCACATTCAACCCAGGAAATATGTCGTAGATTTTGCAGGTGATACGGTTCTCACCCGGCAATATGAGCTAGATCATACAGATCATGCACATCTGGGATCTATCTGCCTCGAGGGATCTAGATCATGAAGAATGTGTCGATGATGTGTTCAAGGTGTCGATGTAGAATGTATCGCAAAACACTCGGCTCGAACTGCCGGCCCCATGTCGGCTTTGCTTTTGTGTGTGCGTGTGGCGTGGCAGGTCGATCTCTGGTCGGCAGGAGTGATTCTTTACACGATGCTTATCGGACGCCCCCCCTACGAGTCGACGGACGTGAAGTCTACCTACCGCCGCATCTTGGCCAACGTATACGCGTTTCCGGAGTCCGTGCCCGTCAGCGAAAGCGCCAAGAATCTCGTGGGGAGGCTGCTGCAGGTGGGTGCTTGGGTGGGTGAATGTGGTGGGGTGCTTGAGTTGAGTTGGGTGAATGGGGGAGGGGTGGATGTGCTGGTATCGTGTCCCGGGTTATAACTTATTGGACAAGACTCCCTCAGGGCAGCCGTTTTGGGTTATCCTTCCATGCTTCTGATCCTTTCGCGTACTGACTTCTTTAGTTCGTAGAATATCTATACAGCACCAGGCTATTTTGTTTTTCGACTGTATAATATTAGACGATTTTGTGTCTTTTGGCTTCTTATTTTTGCTGGTTGTACTACTGTAGTGCGCAACAGCGCCGCTTTCTACAGTAGTACAAACACCCCACCATCCCGTGCTGGTTAGTTGGCTGTTCATGGCGAGCACGAGTCACACGCCTCTCCGTCCCCCCCCCCCCCCCGTCCTCCCCCCCCAATGGTCGTACGACTACGGCCATGCATGATATCGAGTACACCCCCCGCCCGGTGCCGCCTATTCCCTGCCCTATCCATGCCGCTTCTCGACTAAAAAATCGCGGTCACATCAGGTCAAGCCGGAGCTACGGCCGTCGCTTGACGAGGTCCTGAACCACCCCTTCCTGCGCAACGGGGGGGGACCGCGGCAGCAGTTTTCAACCGCCCACGGTCTCCGGGGGCCATCCTCCTTTTTCTCCTCCGCCGCCGCCGCTAACAGCGGTGGTGGTGGTGGTGGTGGCGGCGGTGGGAGTGCGTGCTCCGGCAGTGCTGCTGCTACTGCTGCTGCTGCTGCAGCTTCCTCTGGGTACGCCGGTCCTAGGGTGGGGGGTCAGAAGCACGCCACTCCGGAGAGGTGCGCGGCGGGAGGGTTTGCTCGGCCGCCGTTGAAGACCAGGAGCGCAAACGTGGACGGGGAAGGGGATGCCCCGACGGAGAGTGTTGCCCCTCGCGGCGGCGCTGCTGTCAAGCCTCGAGCTGCTGCTGCTGCTGCTGCTGGTGGTGGTGTGCTGCTGCTGCAGGCGCGACAGGTGCGTCTTGTTCGTGGCGGGGAGGAGGCGGGGAGGGGCGCACTCATGCGATGCATGGCCGTAGTCGTATGACCACATATAGACCATTACCTGCCTGTTTATATTGCAGGGGGGGTGGAGCACGTCGGGTTTGTCGCCGACCAGGCGGACGTTGATTGCTTGCACCAAGCTCGAAGCGAAATGTAAGGTGTAGGGGGGGGGGGCGAGCATTGTTAATATAGAGTCTTGGAATGCTGCAGGGCAGACAGCGACGCCTTGTTAATAGCTCTCTTAGGACTGCACTCATATTCTAAGTAATTTGTCCTCATAACGAGGCTGCGGTCAGGACTGCACTCATATCCTAAGTAATTTGTCCTCATATCGGGACTGCAGTCCTGAAAATCTTTGGCGCCCTGGTTTTTTTTTTCCTTAACATCATTTTTTTTTTGGGGGGGGGGGGGGGGGGGGATAATGTGGAGCTCCTTGATTGAGTGAGGAGAAGCCTCAGAACAAAATAGGTGCTTCGTAGCGCACGCACGTCATCCCACTTTAGTGCGGTAAAGTGGATGGTTGAAAGCACTGTAAAAAGCGTTGAGTGCGTTCGCTCAGGGGTGATGCGATTGTTTTTTTTTTGTTTTTTTTTTATCCTCCGGCGGATTGGTAAAAATAAAGCTTAAGCTCACCACACTTCCACGTTCCAATTTCTTGTCGTGTGTCAATTTAGCCCATAGCCCCCTTTGTAACGTCAGATTTTTAGGGTTTTTTTTTTTTCAGCACGGGAATGTTAAGGTTATCATTATATACCGAACAAAAAAAGTTTTTTTCGGAACCAGATTTTTTGGTCGAGATAAAGAGAGAGAGAGAGAGCGAGAGAGAGACTTCCGAAAAAAATGTTGTTCGACTTCACGTTCGTGACGCCCTCGCCGTTGTCGAAAGAATGAGCGCTGAAAAAGGATCGGATCGCTCCTGTGTGAATCAGGTCACTCAACGCTCGCTCTTTACGGAATCATATATAGTCTGCTGGTCCGCTCGCCACTATTAAGGATGGCCCCGTGATGAGCGGTTGGGACGACCGAGTTGTTGGTTGCTTGACTGGTGTCCGAGCATTGCTGGCCCGCGGTGGTGAAGGCGCCTGGAAATAACCAGGGCCTCGCTCGGGAAAATTCTCGCGGGATTTCACGGCAAATGGTATTTTTTTCCCGTTCCCGTGGTACTATCCGAACGGTTCCCGAAGAAATAATGATTTCGTGCTCCCATCCAGACAATTCCCGTGGGAATTTTCACGGGTCAGGAAGTTTTGTGAAATCTCATAGGGCGGTTCGGGCCGGGTCGGGTCAGAAGGTTTTCAAAATCTCACGGATCTGGTCACCCTTACCAGACCCGACCTGATTCGTAAGGTCTGACCCGACTCGTCAACAGCCCTAGAATATGTACCCCGCGCTGTACGCTTCCCCTTGCCCCGCTCGTCCGGCCAGCCGGCCATCGCTCGCCGCTGGCACCAACGTCAACGCTTCCACCCTCACGCTCGCCCCCCCCCCCCCCCCCCCCGTCCCGACCCCCAACTCCCCCAATCCTGCGACTGCTTGCTGGTCGACCAGGGTACGACGGCGGCGGGAGAGACGTGTTGGGCAGGCACGCCGCTCTCAGCTCGACCAATGTCAATGCTAACGCTAACGGCAACGCGAAGAGAGCTTCAGCCTCCTCTCGGACCGGACCGCAGCAGCAGGCCTCTTCTGGAGCCGCCGCTGCTGGCCTCGGCTCTTCCGCGGCGGCGGCGGCGGCGGCGGCGGCGGGTTCCGCTCGCTCGGCCGTCCCTCGAACCGGCGGCAGCAAAGGGTTTAGCGTGTTTTGCGACGCGAAAGAGCCGACGGGAGTTCGCGGTGGGGGTGGGAGTGGGGGGGCGGGTCGGGTTAGCGGAGGCGGTAGTGCGGGGGGGGTAGGGGAGTCGGGGCTCGCGGCTAGCAAGCGGGTGTCTCCGTTGGCGAGTGTGAGGCGGAGAGAGGCTGCGACGGCCGGTAGTGGTGGTCGTGGTGGTCGCGGTGGTGGAGGAAGCGGGGGGGGTGGGGGAAGGGGGGGTGTTAGGTCGCCTGCAGATGACAAGGAGAATGACCCTCGCCGCGGGCTTGGCGCGGGAGGGGTGCGGGTCGCGGTGAACGGGCCCGTGACGCGTCGACCTTTCGTGCGGTCTGCGTCCATCGCGGCCTCCTCGACGGAAAACCGGGGTGACAAAGGTGGGGTAAGCGGCGGCGGCGGCCGTAGCGGCGTTGTCGAAGGTGGGGGAGGAGAGAAGGAGCCGGCTGGACGGAAGCTTGGGCTTCGACGCTCCGCTAGCGCTGTTGGCACGCACGCGGAGGGCCGCGTGTCGTCGAGGGGCGCTGTGGCAGAGTCGGCATCGACTGGCGCCGGTGGGAAGGGGGCGGCGGCGGGGGGGGGGGGGAGGGGGGGGCGCCGGAAGGGGAAGGGGGGCGGGGGTTGTCACAGCCTCGCCGCGCGTCCGGGCTCCCGTCCGAGGCGCACGCTCAGCGGCAACGGCGTCCTTTTCTCCGTACAGATCTCCCCCGCTAGCGTCTTCTGGCCGCAGCAAGGGTGACGATGGCGGCGGCGGCGGCGGTGGCGGCGGCGGCAGTGGTGGCCGCAGCAGTGGTGGCGGTGGGGGGGTAGTGGCGGCCGGAGCGGTAGTAGTGCCGGTGTGCGCGTGAATGCTCGGGCAGGGGCGGGCGGGGACGGGACGGGGACGACTCCGAGGAGACCTACACGGGCGATGACTCAGCAGAGGCTGGACTTTGGGGGCACCCCCGCCGGGGTGGCGAGGCAAGGCGGCGGCGGTGGGCAGCTAGGGTCGGGTTCGCCCGGTAAGGATAAGGCGGGTGGAAAGGTCACTCGCGCCGCCGCCGCTGCTTCTGGCGCTGGTGGTGCTGGTGTTGGCTCTGGCTCACACTCCCGCGGGACATCGTCCCCCCCCGCCGCCGCTGGGAGATTGGCGGGGGGGAGGGCGACAGGAGAGCGCGATGGCGGCGTTTGGAAAGCCCCGGTGCCTGCGGCGCGACCGCGGTCGGCGGACCCTGACAGGGATACCCTGGAGAACATGTACGACCTCCTGACGCGAAGCTTTGCGGCAGGGGACCGGAGGGACGCGGCTGGGGTTGACGCCGCTGCTGCCGCGTCGGGACGGTCGGGTGCAGCTCGCGTGACGAGATCGTCGTCGTCTGCGGCGGCTGTGGTGGCTGCGGCTGCGGCGGCGGTGGCGGGCTGCGGCGAGAGGGGGGGGGGTGGTTGCGCTGGGCGAGGCGGAAGCGCCAAAGCCGCCGGCTGTGTGGGTGACTCGGTACGTCGACTACTCCCTCAAGTACGGTGTCGGGTTCTTGCTGTCGGACGGCGGCGCCGGCGTGTACTTCAATGATGCCACCAAGATTGTGCTCGAGCCCGCGGGGGTTTCGTTCGACTACATCGAGCGCGCGCGGAGGTCTTCCCCTGGTAGTGATGGCGGTAGCAGCACGGGGGCAGGGGGGGAGTGGGGGTGGGGGTGGGGGCCCCGGAGATGACCTGCCCCCCCGTTCGAGACACACCCTGAAGAATTTTCCCGCCGACCTTCAGAAGAAGGTTACCCTCCTGGAACATTTTCGCGGGTACCTTCTTGAGAAGAAGGAGGAGGGGGTTTCCGGTGCGGAGGCGGCGGTAGCGCAGACGGGGACAGGGGCGGGGGCGGGGGCGGGAGTGGGGGGCGGTGGGGATACGGTCGAGGAGGGAGGTCGGAGGAGAGAGCCTTTGACGTTCTTGAAGAAGTGGCTGCGCACGCGTAACGCCTTTCTGTTTCGACTGAGCAACGGCACTGTACAGGTGAGAGTTTGGAAGAATGGTACTCAAGAGAGGGGAGGTGGCGGGGTGGGGGAGGCGCAGAGGGAGCGGGGGGGGGGAGGGGGGGAGAGGGGGGGGGAGGGGGGGGGGGGGGGGGGGGGGAGGGCAGGGGGGGGGGGGGGGGGGGGGGGGGGGGGGGGGGGGGGGGGTGTACTCATCATGCATGGCCGTAGTCGCACGTCGGATTTTCACCGACCAGACAGTGATTGCTTGCATCAAGCGCGAAGCGAAACGTGGGGGGTGTTCGGCGCGTTCGGTGAGTCACATAAAGGGTGAGCTGCATCCAAACAAGAACCACTTATGAAGCGGGCTTTCTCGCATTGAATTACAGCTTCGAAAGGGGTGGGGAGAGAGGGGGGGGGGGGGGGGGGGGGGGGGGGGGCAGGCAGGCAGAAATGCAGAAATATATTACGGTTTTTGGTTGACGGAAAAGTATACTGTTCTTGTGTCATGTTATTTTTACACCACGCCCCAACCCACGGGACTAGCATTTGTAGGATGTGATCTGTCCGCTCACAGGTATCGCGCCATAGGACGAAAAGTAAGCTTAGTCCCTGCAGTGCTGCACTGTTCAGAAGCACACATTTCCGTCTAATCCCACGTGATCTGTCCTCAAAACCGGAGTGTAGTTCTGGAGGGGTGGGCTTAAGCTTGGGGCGGAACAGAAGCCGCGTCTGCGCCACGCTGGTGAAGGGTTGGGTGGACTTCTTCCCTTCCAGCGGTGGTGTCCATGCATCGGGAATTTCAAAATATGTATACAGACGGTAGTGGTCTCTCTATAAGTGGTACAGTGCCGGTATGCGCCAGCCAACAATACCGGCACTATAGATAGCGTCAACCGGCACTAATTACTCCGCACGCTATGTACCACACCGGTGAATCCCATCTCTGCCAAGCGATTCCACCCGCACTATAGCGGGGAGCCGGCCCTATCATAGTCCACTGATGCTGTAAGAGGGACCACTACTGCTGTCTGTCACGTTTACTTTCTAGGTCAACTCGTAGGAGGTTTTATTTACTCTCAGCAACCTTCTAGGTACACCGTGGGTCACAGGTGTCTTACCCTTCTCCCGTGTACACGTTTTGTGTCTCGTGGACAAGCGGTGGCTGTCACAGCGGTAGAGCTCACCACTTTTTTTTTGGTTTGGCCTGATTGGCTTAGGGTCAGGTTAGGGCTGCTTTGATTGGCTTAGGGTCAGGTTAGGGTTGCTCTGGTTGGCTCAGGGTTGGCGTTAAGGTTAGTTCTATTCGTCTCGTGCACAGCAGTGTTTGTTAACCGTTTTTCCTGAATTCGTGGTAAGCAACCATCTGCCGGCAAGAAGACGGCGTGTGTTTCTAGCTGAGCTGAACACCCTTTCTTGGTTGAAGGTCTCGTTCAAGTCGGCCATGCATCATGCCAGCCAGTATGATACATAGCCAGAAACTACTTATCTTGTTCGTTTACGAAGGGTAATCAAGCCGATGAGCCGCTGCTCAGTCAGCGCTGACTGAGTGCGTAGCTGAGGGATGTACCCTGTACAAGTTCACAGCTGTTGTTTATTTTTAATATGATAAATATAACTTTAGCTGCGAAAAATAAAAAACAAACCCTAATTTTGAGATCGAAAAATTCCTCGAAAACTCATATTTGCAAGCTTAAGCTTGGTGTGATAATTCGATCGCGCGTTCCACGGGGTATATTATTTTTTTTTTCAAGGGTCTATGTACATATTGTTACGAATTCACCAGTTCTGTGGCACTAAATGGTTCAGTGGGTAGTAGGCAGTGAGTAGTGAGTGCTCCATAACCGACAGAAGCAATATGCAACTACTCAATAATATATACTGCAGGTCAGAGCGCAGTCAGTGTATGATCGTCCGAAGTCGTAACTAGGCCGTGCACCTCGTGGTGGTTGATTTATACACTGGGCAGAGTGATGACCCAGGAGTCATAACTACTGCTGCTGTATGTATCGAGTACCCCCTGGCTCGTATAGAACAGACGGGTGAGAAGGGAGAGAACGCTGTATGTGTTGTTGGTGATGTGGACAAATTATTTACCGCAGGAGAGACAGATACTACTGCAATGGTAGCTGAATCGCGCGTGAGTACGGGCGGCAAGTGTTTTGCTGCGGCGAGCGCCGTAAAATTGTCGTGTGTTCTTTTTCTCGTTTGTTCGTTTGTGCTTGAACACGCGTGCATGAATGCAGAATGCATGCTGCATGCATGCGCCTGTTTCAGAGGAGGAAACCCGAGTGATCGATGTCACCTCTCCTCTCTGTTTTGCCTAACCGCCTGCGTTTTGTTTTTGCGCCGTTTCATCCAACCGCCCGCGTTTCTTGATTCGTTCTTAGAACCTGTCGCTTCGTTTCGTAACGTATAGCTAAGTTCCGTTTCATATATTGCGAAGGAGATATAACAGCAGAGCTGACGACATGAAGTCAACTACTCCAAGTCAACCGTGTCAACTGCTGTAACCCTGTTGTTGGATTACCAGGGTGCAAAAATATGGTGTCTAACAACTGAATGCTCTTTTCAGCAGCCCGCACGCAACGAAAGCATGTGCTGTTCTCGTTTTTCCTTACTTATCGTTTCGTCTTCGTGTTGTTTCAATTCCCTCATTTCGATTTCGGTTCGGTTTCGTCTGTTTCTTTTTCGCATCGTGTCGTTCCCTTCGCGTCTCGTTTTTCTTTGTTGACGTAGTGGCTTCAATTCGTTTCGGTTCGGTTTGGTGTCGGTTTCATTTCATTTCATTTATTTTTATTTTCATTTCATTTCGGTTTGTTTTCCCTTCGTTTTGGTGCGTCCCGTTTTCGTCCCATGTTCGGTTCGGTTCTTGTCGTATTTTCATTTTCTTTTTCGTTTTTGTGTTCGTTGTGTTTCTTTCCCTACGTTTCGGTCTCTGTTTTATTTCGCTTCGCTTTGGTCTGAACAGGTGGTGTTCTCCGACCAAACTGAAATTCTTCTGTCCAAAGAGGCCCGTGTGGTGACGTTCGTGTCCAAGAACGGGAAGCGCGAGACTAGCTCGCTTGAGAGGGGGTGCTGCAAGAGCAGAGGTGGGAGCGAGGACGTGTTGCTGTCACTGCTTGCTGTGGTTCCGGCTGGCCGGCAGCCGGCGTATGTCAATGTTGGATGTTGAGGCACGCCAGTATTTTTTATTTATTTTATTTGATGTTTTTGCTTGTGACTTGATCCTCGTCTTGATCTTGACTTTTGATATTGATGTTGGTTGGCTTTTGGTGCTGATGTTGGTCTTGAGTTAGATCTTGGCTTTTGATCTTGATCTTTATTGGCGTTTGACCTTGATGTTGAGTATACGGTTCCTTGTGCTTTCACTCTTATACAATGAGGTACGGCTACGTACCTTTCAGGGTATGGCAGAAGCTGCCTGGTACCTCGTGGCTACCTTGGGTCGCACGCAAGGTGTCTGGGTCGCCCATGGACGACGTTTCTCTCTCCCATCCGTCCCTCTCTCTCTCTCTCTTTCCCTCTATCTCTCATGCTTATCCTCTCTCTCTTGCTACCTCGTTCTCTTTCTCTCTTCCTCCCCCTCCATCTCCATCTCCGTATCTTTCTATTTTCTATCGACTTATGCTCGTGTGCATTCCCTCTCCTCTTTTTCTGGCCGCGAATTTCCTTCCGCCTATCCCGCATCCCCGACCAACACCCCCTACTCCCTACCATTTACAGTAAGGGTTTCCCAGGCAAAGGCGACGGTGTGGCAGGGCAATGTGATCGCCCTATGGGGCAAGCCGCCTTATACGGGGATATACCGCGTTCCTCAGACCACCTCATGGGGGGACTCCTACCGTTATTACCCGGGTGACGTAGATAGCGCACCCCCTGGGATAAATTTCCGAGCCGATTTTCTCCCAAACCAAGGGGCGGGGGGCGCACCCGACGAAATTGCCGGCTTGGCGAAGATCTCTTTAAGATTTGTTTCCATAGGCGCGTCGCTCGGCGTATATTTACACCTGTCGCCGTCGTTGTCGAGAAAACCACCTTTGAACTTCGTCGGAGGGGGTGTGTTATTTTATCACCCTAGTGTGATAAGGTATACGGTACGGCACCGACATCGCCTTTTCCCAACACCCTCTCGCGGCTCAGAACACTATCGCCTATCCCTTAAGAACACCGGCTGTTCCCTAAGAACATGCCCTATCTCCTAAAAATATCCCCTATCTCCTAACAAAAACCCCTTATCCTCTAACAACATTCCCAATCCCCTGGCAACATCCCCTATCCCTTATCAACATCTCCTATTCTCTAACAACACCCTCTCCTATTCCCTAATAACATCCCCTATCCTCTAATAACATCACCCATTCCCTAACAACACCCCCCACCCCCTAGCAACATCCCCTATCCCCTAGTATCACCGCCTTTTCCTTAGCAACATCCCCTATCCCTTAAAAACATCCCCTATCCAACATCCCCTATCCCCTATTACGGGGGTCCATAGTTAATAGGACCTATGGTATACATAAAAGCCTATATATTTACCTGTTTTTTACTAATAATATTTGGTCCTATTTACTATGGTCCCCCGTAATAGCAACATCCCCTATCCCCTATCAACATCCCCTATTCCCTAACAACACCTCCTCCTATTCCCAAACAACATCTCCTATCCCCTACCAACACTCCCCATCCCCTGTCCCTTAATAACATCCCCTCCTATTCCCTAATAACACCCCCTGCCCCCCTAACACAACTTTGTGTCCGTCGCCTCCTCCACTACCTGTTTGTGTCTCAGGACGGACATCACCAAGAGGGTCCGCTACTCGAACGAGTTGATAGCCCAGCTGCTGAGGCGCGCGTGATGATCGGCGCTCATACAGACGACAAGCAGGAGATAACGTGACAGGACAGGACACGAGGCAACAAGAAGCACCAGCCTCTCATTTGCCTCGCCTCGCAAAGGCGTTGGGCGCGGAGCGAGGGTTCGTTTTTTCCCAGATCGTCCAACAGCCCGTGTGACCGCTTCGGGGGTCCCTGTAAAGCTAGCACTACATGTGACGAGTGCGGTGTATCCAAGCGTCTGTTATTACCCCTGTCCCGCTTGATTTACAGCAGTAGGACGCTTGATTTACAGCAGTAGGAAAAAAGTGTTCGGTAGAAACGACGCTCACAGCATCAGCCGCGCGAGTCAACCAGCGCGGACTGTTGAATCAAGAGATGATGCCTGCGATGTGTGGAACTCCAATCGGAGGAGTGCGCACGAGGGTTTAGGGGATGATGCCTTTAACGTTTAGAACTCCAATGCGAGGAGTTGTTCGGACATCCGCATAGGTATGTATGTACAGCATGAACCATCGCATGCTGCATGCACACCACAACTATTCTCTGCCTGGTGGTATGATAAGCATCGGGGAGGGGGGGGTTCTGTCGCGAGACGTGGGTGGGTGGGTGGGTGGGTGGGTGGTACCAGAGGGCTTCGTAGTGCTATGTTAGCGCACAGCATTATGAGTATCAAATCGCCATGCCGTGCGCGTGTGTGTATTGCAGATCTTTACCCGTATCACAGGGGGGTGATAAGATAACCCTCCCTGGGACGAGTTTCGGAGCCGATTTTCTCCAAAGCATGCCTTAAGGGGGGCACACGCAACGAAAAAATGGTGGCTTTTGAAAAAAAAAACTCGTCTTGATCTTTTGCATGTAATAGACGCATGCATCGCTCGGCGTTTGCACTCTCCTCGTTGTCGAGAAAATTTGGCAGGGGGTGTGTTAATCGTATCACCCGTGTGATACACACTACTGGTTTTAGTGTGGGGGGGTGTTATCTTATCACAAGTGTGTCACGGTACATTGCTGTAATACACCCCCTGCTACCACCCCTCCCCATGAGCACGGGTTGGTTGCTTGGTGTGGGTGGCGGATGCCGCAGCCGTCGTTTTTTTGTCCGGACGTTTTTCCCTTCTATACTATAATCAAGTTGATGTAGTCACAAAATGGGTCGTACACACTCTGGCCGCTCTGGCCGAAAATTTAAGCTACCTTTGAGTTCTGAGATGAATTTAACAAGTGGCTTATGTTTCCGGCCAGAGTGAGCGGTATGTGGTATATCATACCAGGTATGTGTCAGCCTCACATTTTCATGCGTGGAAGGAGGTGGTGGCCGGGCACAGGCAGATTTTTGTTTTGCGCAGCTTGTCTGGACAGCCAGCTCTTGGTGGTGAAACAAGAGGCGCCAGAGGATGGGGGCGGGGAGAGAGAGAGGGGTGGGGGGCGCAATGGGGCTATCCCGACGTCGCTGCTGTGTTTGCTATGCAAGATGGCATGTTTTCCTTTTCCTCGCGCTGTCGTGACGTTATACTGTAGCTGGCGATTTGTTTCGTCACAGTGTATTGTTGCTTGTTTTTTCTCGGCACAGAAAATAGGCGAGGAGGGGGGGAAGGCGGAGGCGGTGGGTGGGTAGGGAGGGTGGGGGCAGGAGGGGTGGGGGTGGTATACCCCTTTCGAATAAAGCTTTCCCCACACTAAATCCTAGTAGTTTGTCACCAAAAAATTGGGGAGGGTTACGTACAGTAGTGATTTCTTTTATTGCTACGTACATACGGCAAAGTTTTTTTTCTGACACTGATTCCATGTACTTTGTCTTAAAATAAGTATTGGGCGCAGATGTGGAGAGGTTTATACAAGTGGTGATGTGAGCGTTAAGAATAGTGCGTGAAGAGAGCCGTTGAAATGGGGGCAAGGCGGTGGTTTTGACGAGGGGTGGGGGGTAGGGTAGGTATAAGTGGGTAGATGTGTAGCCGGAAGGAATCTGGGATTTTTCGATAGGGTTGACGATTGAAAGGGATGACTCGGGGCGTTTGTTTTTCGGAAGCACGTGTATGTACGTACTCGTGCGTGAGGCGCTCTTAGTCTGTCGGCGACTGCAATCATGTTCTTAGTTTGTCGGCGAATATGAGGTGTTCTTAGTTCGTCGTCGACTGTAAAATGTTTACTTACCAGGTATGGTTTGTGGGCGACTACAATACGACGTTCTTTCTGCAGTAAGTTTTTTGGTGATGGTTGCGATGTCTTCGGTGATGTTGGTAGATGTGAGGTAGGTGTTGCTATGTTGTCACGGACTTTTATCCGCCCAAAGACCCACCCACCCACCCATCCATCCATCCACCTGTGTGTGTAACTGTTTGATCTGTTGAGGTGCACAACCGGTCCCGTTCTGGACGGCTTGCTGCGATGGGCCCTGTTGCCTGTCGCGATGGGACCCGTTGCCTGTCGAGCGAGGTTATACAAGTTCGTCAGACGTTGATTTTTGATCGCTTGCCCACCGAAGCTCTGAACCGTTGTTTTTCAGGAAGCATCACATCAATAAGCCGTTGGCATAAGAGTCGACTATTATTGCTTAGAACAGTAGTAGCTATTGCAATATTAACGGTGAAAAGGTTCCACACCTCAGATAGACGGTTCATGATCTAGATCTTTCAGGGCAGATAAATTCCTGTTGTGTATGATCTAGCTCATGTTGCAGGGTGGGAGTCGTATTGTCTGCATGATTTAGCCCATTTTTCCTGGGTTGGATCTGAACGGTGCAGATCCTGCACAACCTTCCACAACGGCAGCTGAGGAACTAGTTCATCTACAGATAGATCATTATCTATCTGTTGGAGCTGTGGAAGGTTCTAATCAGCCGCTCGCCTCGTAGTAGTCCTGTTTCCCTCTGATTATTCGAGGCGTCCGGTCCGTCCCATGTTCTAAAGGGCGTGCGATCGGATCTGTTGTCCGTTACCTGGTAAATACGTAAGTCGGGTCTCCTATTCTGAAGGGCTTGCGAAATATAGGATGCCTCTGCCCATCTACAGCAATTCATGAGTCTTATCCTATTTCCGAACGACGTGAGATGGAATGGTTGATTTTTCTTGGGGGCTTGGCTGGGCACATAAAACTAAAGGATTTCTCAGAACATTTTGGGGGGAGAGGGGGGGGGGGGGGGGGCATTGGTGTGCGTTGGGGAGTGGCGGGCGTGGGTTGGGTCTGATGAATCATAAATCAGGTCGGCCGATCGCGCAGGCGGAGGGCAGTAGGGTAGTGGGGGGGGGGGGGGGGGGGGCTCCGCGGTGGCCCAGGAGTGGCTGCGAGCTGTGCGCCGCGCGCCCCGCCCGATACGCCCGTTTTAGTCGGAGATTGTGGTGTGTTTGTTGGGAGAGAGGGGGGAGTGTTTTTTTTTTTCGGTTTGTCGGGCAAACGGTATGTGCGTGCCGATGCGTGGCTGGTTGGTGGCTGGCGGTGTTTACTGTCTTTTTTCGGTTTGACCGATGAAGAGGCAATCGGAGGCACAAGTACGTAACCAGTCCTTTTTTTCGTGTGTTTTTTGGTGTTCACAATTAATGGAAATAAGAAACCGTTCGTTCCTGACGGTGCATGCATGCGGTTTCAGGGTATGGGTTTGCACTTCGTGTATGTCAGAGTTGGCTGACCAATGATTGATCGTGATTAATGATTGGATGTGGATTTTAGGAAAAAGCCTTACCATACCGTAGTAATGATGGGTCTTCCTGTGGGGAAATAAATCACGAATGAACAGGTGTCATCGCCCTGTTGTCGCGTATAACCTGACCAATTTGTTTTGGGAGTCCTTGAGGGGAAAAAGTGTCCGAACCAAGGAAACGTCTGCGGGTTGCGTCAAGCATCGGTCACACCAACAGCCGGGGCTGCGGAGGTACAGATAGGGTGTTGCCGAGCCCCGAGCCGTCCTGTTGACCCTGGTGTGGCATCCAGGAGTCACTGAACAACGGTAGGCTGTGAGCTACTACTATTACGGGGGGCCATAGTAAATAGGACCAAATGTTGTTAGTAAAAATAGGGAAACATACAGGTTTTTGTTTGTGTCGTAGGTCCTATTTACTATGCTCCACCTTGATAGGATGGAGAGCGAAAAGGAGGGCGAAGATGGTAGGTGAGATGAAAAAAAAGAAGCAAAATACGTGCCAGGTGTCCTCAACGAGAAATAAATAATGTAGGACACGCGCGAAAGGCGCATGATACATTAGAAGCAACAACAACTTGTGAAAATGAGTATCCACCAGTTCATTGTACGTAAGTCGAATAATGCACTATTACGGGGGACCATAGTAAATAGGACCAGATATTGTGAGTGAAAATAGGTACATATATATTATAGGTTTTGTTGTGCACCGTAGGTACTGTTTACTACTTTACTGTATGGTCCTCCGCAATATGACACGTTGGTATGATAAATTACAACACGGAACGGTCGTATTACGCAGACTGCAAAATTGAGTATCACCCTTTCAATCGATCGTAGCTGCAAAGTTGAGCGTCACACCCTTTCAATCGATCGAACTCGTAGCTGACGCAATTTTTAACATAATGTCTTTTAAAAAATTCAAGGGCATTTATTTCCGAGTCGCACCCAGCATATAATACCAAGTAGTGTACATACAGTACACTTACTACTGCGGCCGTACCACCGCGCGCTCCTACTGTAAATAGTATGATACCAAGGTATTGATTGATGGATGGTGGATAAAATATGAGCATGTTTGTGTAAAACATAACACCGCACCTGGCACAGACAGTAGTCAGGTTTGGTCACTACATCGTATATGCCTCTTTCCCAAAACGTTTTTTTTTTTGCGTTTTTTTTTTTTTTACGAAAACACCGCTGCGCCTGTGTTTTTGTGGGGGGGAGGGTTGCCGTGTAGTTTTTTTGTGTCCGGCTGGGTGGAACGTCAAAGCACAACTAACTGTTACGACCAGCACGAGTACCGGCATATATATGTATTCAATAGACATGATTATTATTTATTTAGTCCGTTCTTTTTGGCGGAGGCCACCGAGGGGTGACGATGTAGGTGATGTGTGGGGCGGGTGTGGCCCGGAAGTAGAGGTGGTGTGGACGCGCGGGGTCGGGTGGCGGCCGGGAGAAGAGTGGCTTCTCTGCGGAGCATACTAAAACTGCCACAGCAGTCTTGAAGATCCAATACGATATCCTCATCATCACTACTTATTACATATCAGGTAGGTGCTACCGAGCAGCTTTACTTAACACAGTGCGAGGATCGGTGCATGTACGTACGCTGTTGTAGTAGTGCAGATCCAACCCAGGAAACGTCTGTAATTAGAGATACATGTCATTCATGCAGATTGTACGGCTTGCAACCCCGGCTACATGAGCTAGATTGCACCAACCAGAGACAGGTACATACAGATCTACCACACACAGTAGTGACTGTCTCTATCTCATCTGTGCCCGAAAGATCGTTGATTGATCTGTCTGTGTACGATCTGTCCGATCCAATGCCCAAACAACCCACCCCCTCCGCCTCTCTGTTGTTACAGTTTAGTATTATTATACCAGGTAGTTTGTTATTATAGTTGGCGCGCTCGGACAGGATTGTCAGGACTGTCAACATAGCAACAACAGAAAGTAGTATTGTCGTACGTATAGTATTCTCTTTTCATCGTCGAAGTAATATTGTCGTGTCGTCGGCGTTGTCGTGTCAAAGACAAAACGCGGCGCAATCATCACGATCATACCAGGTACCAGTATGGGTTATGGGTTCCCGTCTACATCGAAATGGCGGTTACATTCGTCCCAAAAATGGCAGTTACGTTCCCAACCATCTCTCTAGTCGTGTGGCGCCTTGGCTGGCCGTTCTATCGCTCCGCCCAAGGCCCCCTTTTCGTTTTTGAATCTAATCCATTAATAGGGGGATCTGTCTCTCTCGTCAATTGCTCGCGGCCGATGCCCCCCATCGTCGTCGTCGCCTTGCAGGCATGATGTGCGTGAGGCAACAACATCGAGCACAGCCGAGCCAATGCCAAAGCTAAAACCGTTTGTAGCGTTATTGACCAGAAAGCAGTAGAATAGAGCAAACTTGGCCTCGGCGACGGCGACGGCGGCGGCGGCGGCGGCGGCTGGCTGGCCGAGGCGGCTGACCGACCCTCTGTATAGGAACAGGGGGGGGGCGATGGGGCCATGATAGACAACTTCTGGACGGTGCTGTTGTACACATGGCCCTATGCGTGTATCCCAGCGGCCTTCTCCGTGGACGCCAGGCTGCGCATGCGATGGCATCTGGAGGATGTCTCCAAGCCCGCGGCGGGCTACCGGTTCAGGGGAGCCAACGTGCAGATGGTCTTTACGTCGAGGGTGAAAGAGACGGAGAAGTTCCTGGGAGGGTGGAGCGAGGGTCACGAGCGGTCGAGGTGGTTGGATTGCACGAACCTGTGGCCGCTGGCCGTGGTCGGCCCCGCTGTGTTTGTGTTCGCCGCGGAGTGGAGCTCCGGGCCCGTGTCGATGCTGCTGGTCTGCACGCCGTTCGTGTTTTTGGCTGTGTTCTCGCTTACGCTGAGCCAGGTGTGTTTTGGGGTTAATGCTGCCCGACGGATAATCCGTGTGAGTATCATACTTACGTATGCCTACAGGTACGTACGTACTACAGCAGTGCCGGTGGATAGTGACTATACGTGCGACGTACGTATTTTCAATTGCTGATTGTACAACAGGGTTCTATGGTTATGATCTTGTCGCATCATACAATACGTACCGGCTTTCTGGCGTGTAATCGTTATGATAGCTATTCTCGCAGGATCCGATGTCGGCTCAAGAAGTGATGAGGCGCCGTCGTAATTGATAGTGCGTGGGTTTTATGGTTTGAAGTAGGTAATATCGATGTACTCATAGGGTCAAGTGAGAAGGTGTCGTGCAGAGTACGGCTTACCATATTTATAGTACCTTACGCGTATGAACACGTACTGTGTCTGTACAGCGGTAAGGGAAATCAGCGATCGCGTGGGCTGCATGAACAACACGATGCCTACGACACACAACTAACTACGGTGATGTGACTATGTTAACACGCAAACATAGACCTACGAGTATATTATACGCACATGCCGTTGTCCTTACGAGTATATGTAGAGCCAGGAGCTATAACGTATGCACCTAACGTCATGCGTGGCTGTCGACTCGCGATGCTCGGTGCAACATTCACTCGTAGATAAGTGCACATATGTACGCCACAGTCAGCTGCGACTTTACCAAACTGGCCGACACTCAGCTTCTCAAGCTGGGTCAAGGACAGGTCGATCGCGCGTGTTAAACGTGTAGACCAGTGACTCCCCTCCTGAGTGATCCCAATGGCGAACATCAAGGACAGCACACACACCCTACCGCCAACTTTTTGACCGCCGCTTCGCCACTGCTCAACTTATCGCACGACCACATACCGAACAGTTGACGACGAGGTTAGGGTAAACGAGAGTCGGCCAAGGTATAAAGGTGCACGCAGGGCCCTTCAGGAAGGTAGAGGGGGGTATGTATTGGCTATGAGTGATAGAAGAGAGACTACTACTACTGCGGTATTAGAAGATATCCGATTCAACCGGAATGGAACATGTACGATGAAATGTTGGAGGGCAAAAAAAATAATACTACTACTACTACTACTACTAATAATAATAATAATAATAATAATAATAATAATAATAATAATAATAATAATAATAATAATAATAATAATAATAATAATAATAATAATAATAATAATAATAATAATAATAATAATAATAAAAAATAATAATAATAACAACAATAATAATAATAATAATAATAATAATAACAATAATAATAATAAAAGGCCCTACGCATGTATCATGCGGCAGGTGACGATATTTGTGAGCCTGTTGGTGTCCCCCGTGGTGAGCGTGATATACGGCGTCATGAATCGCGGTCCGGGGAACGGAGACGTGCGGTCGATGCTCTGGTCCCAGGCTTTCATCGTACTGACCGCCGTCTCGCTGGCCTGGAGCGCCCGCGACATGATCAGCCTGCGAAAGACAGCCGCTTCTGTCACCGCCGTCGCTGCGGCCGCTGCTGCCACCACCGCCGCCGCCACCACAGCCACTGCTACCACTACCGCCGCCGCGACTGCGGCGGACCTCTTGACCAACGGTACCGTCCACGAGGACAACGACGACGACGCCAACAGCTACAACTACGTCAACGTCAACCACCCTGGCACCCACATCGACGAACAAGAAGGAGACCGCCCCCAAGGGCCGACGGACAACCTCGTCACTCATATCGACGTTGGAGATCCCGAACGTTCGACAGACATCGACCATGTCACCCGTATCCAAGAAGGAGACCCCCAAAAACGCCCGCCAGACAGTCATTATGTCAACCATCTCGACGAGGACGGCGACGCAGCAGCAGCAGCAGCAGCAGCAGCAGCAGCAGGAGGAGGAGTAGGAGAAGGAGGAGGAGGAGGAGGAGGAGGAGGAGACACCACCCAGAGTCCAACAAAAGAGGAAGTTTTTTCGCCAGAGAGCTGCATATTTCAGGCCGCGGAGGCGCTGCTCTCCGGCCACCCCGGCTCGATCGCGGACGAAGACTGCGCGCTGGAAGCCCTCTCCGTGACGGTAAAGCAGGCGCCGCTGCAAGGCTTGACCGTGGATACCCCTGTCCTGCAGACGGCGAACGCCCTACACGCGTGGCGTATGGTCATCCAGCACCAGGGACAGGTGGAGCGAGACATCCGCGAGACGGATAGGTGGGGAACACTAGAGCAAAAACTGGTCAGCATGAACGCAGGCATGCCGTTCGTGGTGGGCATCGCTCAGGTGGGTCAATTATCCTTGAAGAAGACTAGACCGGCGTTGTTTTTTAGAACTTCGAGAATCTCGATGACCCGCCCTTTCTCCCCTGCTTCGCGTGCGGTGCTGATTGTTTGTCTCATCTCTACGTACTGATCTTATATCGGACCGAAATAAGCAACGACACATTGTCGGAGGGAAAAATCACCAGTACAAATATTAGAAACATTGAAACCGCTTTCTCTCCTCTTAGCGGGTCCTAATAAAAAAGAAACTGTTTAATCCCGTCCATCTCAACGGATCCTAAATAATGGAGTTTTTTTTTTCTCATACATCCCATACCCTATCTCAACGGCTCTTTACGAAAAAAAAAAAGTGTGAAACTGTGCTTCTGTTCTCTCCCTCGCTCATCTAATCGCCAACGGACCTGCAATAAATTGAAAAACCTAAAAAATTAAACCACAGGGAATCTTGTTGGGGGCGTCTCAGCTCGAGAGAAGCAACGCTTTCGGAACCGGCCCCGGTGGGGCAATCTTCTACTTTTCTCTGGTGGCCTTCGCCTCGTCGGTCGTCGCTTCCACCGTCCTGCTCGTCCGGATGCTGGCGCTGATAAACCGGGCCACTGAGGGTCTCGCCGCGGCGGCGGGGCGAACGGAAACCGCCATGGAGACCTTTGTCGACATGCGGAGCTGGGGAATCCTCCGGCACGGCGACATAGGCTGTCTGACGCACATCGCGGCCAGGAAGGGCATGGCCCGGGTCCTCGACGTGCTCGTGCAACACGGAGCCAACCCGGTCGCCGTCGACTCGATCGGCCGGACCCCGCTGGACATAGCCAGGGTGGAAGGAATGGAGAACGCCTGCGAGCGCCTCGAAATTTTGACGGCGGCGACCTGGAGCGACGAGTGCACTATGCTATCTTCCACCAGAAGGATGAAGTCTAGCAGATTGAGGTCTCCCAGAGGGGCCGGGAAGTTCGGCGACGGGGGCGGGGGAGAGGGGGGGAACGGGTCGGGGGGGCGGCGACGGGGGGGGGGGGGCGACGGTACGGTGTATCGGTGGGGCCGGATTCAAAAGGTCGCGGAGTCGGCGGTGAGGTGGATTCACCACAGCGGACGCCCGTCCAAAAAATGGAGCGGGAAGGTGGGGGTGGAGCCGCTAGCCCCCTCCGCCTCTTCTTTTTCCTCCGCTTCCTTTTCCTCCTCCTCCTCTTCCTCCTTCTTGTCACCGTCGTCGCCTCTGCCTGCCCCCCTCTCGATCTCGCTTGCGAGAAACAGCGACCCAGGTTGCGGCGAGCCTTTTTCTCCCTGCCCGCCGTTCGGGGGGGCGGAAGGTGCCGAACAAACCGACGCTGTCGCCGTCGCATCGTCATCAGACCAGCGAGAAAAATAATACCAACAGCAGCAGCAGCCCTCACGATGAGGGAGGGGTTCGACGGGGGGGGGGGGGGGGGGGGGGGGGGGGGGGGGGGGGGGGGGGACAGGAAGGACAGGGGTAGGAGGGGAGGTGGAGAGAGAAATACCGTGGGGAAGGGGCGGGTCGGACCGCGCCGCTCAAGGAGACACCAACGAAACCTCAGACCGATCAACAGGACGAGGTGACGCGATGTTAGGAGCGGACCGGCGAGACAAAAAGAACTCTTGCAATCATCCGGTAGCCGCTACTCAGGGTTCCGTTGCTAAGGGAGGGTCGAACATACCCCGTGAGGCGGAAAGCGCGTGTAAAAACGAACCGAAAACAGACGTAATTCTCTATCAAACGCTCGGTGGAGCGAGCGGGGCAAGCGGGGCTGCATCCGAAAATGTTCTAGCGATTCCGACGCTACCCTTACCTGCGACCGCGGAAGGGGATCGTTCATGGGGGGGGTCATTGACATGCCACCAGCAGCATCAGCAACAGGAGCTGGGCACGGGGGGGGGGCGGGCGCGCAGCAGCAGCAGCTGTGTGCGCGGTGGGGGGGGCAGCGAGGGCAGTGACACCCGACGAAGAACTCCGGAGGAGCAGCAGCAGCTTGAAAGCCAGAGCTTTGTCCACGACGCTCCTCCGCAAAGCCTCTACAGCAGCGGCAGGGATGACGGCGGCGGGGGCATCCAGCTCCGGCCAGACGCGGCAGCTAACCCTGGGAAACATTGCCGCGGGCGCTATCACCTACTCCCCTACCCAGTCAGTCCTAAACATCACATGGGCGCTTCGCCGGCTGCGACCGCTGGGCACCCCGCGCGAGAGAAGGACGGCGTTCAGGGCTCTCCGAGAGTCGAGCCCGTTCCACATCCCCCCGATGTATCTCTTAGCCTTCGTTGACATGGCGGCGCTGGGGGAGATCCCCAAGAGGACCGGGGACCGGTTTCTGGGGCACGCGTCGGCGAGACCTGTGACTGGGTGCGAGCTGATGGCAAGGGCGGACGAGCTTGGCCAGGACCCTGTGGTGGTGTACGTGTCGCACAGGTGGTTGGAGCCGGACTTTAAGAACCCTGACGATCACAGCAAGGCCCGGTTTTACCAGGTGTGGTGTGGGGTGGGGTGGGGTGAAAATGGGGGTGGGGATGGTGTGGTGTGGTACGGTATGGGGTAGGGTGGGGTTGGGTGGGGTGGGGTAGTCTTGGGTGGGGTGAGGTGGGGTGGAGTGAGATAGTACAGGAAGTAGTGCCCTGCGACGCCTCGCGACATGATGCGATGTGATGCCATGCGATGAGATTTAATGCGAAGCGATGCTGTTCGATGCGATGCGACTGGATGCGACGACGGCGATGACGGCAGCGACGATGACCGTATGTGGGAACAGGACTGCGATCGGTGTCGCCCAACGGCAGTGTTGGTATCGAAGAGTTTTCCCTCGAACAAAAGTTCCGAATCATAACAGACACCAGCCTGATCGTAAACATAACGGAGATGACGACAAAAATGTCCAAATGTACGTTACATTTACAAGCAGACTGATGGGTTGCATTCGGCATATTTTAGATTAGCCGATCAATCGATGACAGGTATTCCGAAACACAACGAGACTATCTGTGACCACAGCCGTAAGCTTAGAAGGACTCCCAAAGAGGCGTAATGCCGTGCATGGCGGGGAGGGGAGGAGGTATGGGAATGCCAACCTGTCGATAACGATTCCTCACTTGACATCGTGGTAGCGGCATATCCAGGACGGTGAGGCCGACCCGCCTACGCACAGTTTTTACACACGCACACACATCATCACACCAATCTTCTCTCGTTGTCGCGGTTCGCAACTCCAAGGTTCACGCCTTGACTCGTTTATTACTGTAAAAAAATCATTTTTTTATTTCAAGCAATGTGTTCCCCAAAAAGCGGATAGGAGTTCCTACAGGGTTAACAGGCGTATGTTATACTTAGCAAGGCAGGTGTCGATCAATCGGCTACTAACGCACTTTCACAGTCCCTGAAATATTTTTTTTTGTCTTAGCTCAAAGTCGCATTTTCTGCGCGTCGGTCGTGATGGCACCTTGTGCCCCTTCTCCCCCTCCTGCCCCCATTTTCCCCCCCTCACCTCTCTTCACAATTCCATCATTCAGGCACCTCACATAATTTACAACAGTCCAAGGTGTAGTTTTGATGAGCGCCGACTGTGAATGCACATTGTGCACCCCCCCACAACCACATAGTGTACTCACTGCTGGTTCTGCAAGCGGCCACACCGGAGAAAAAAGCAATGCATTCGACGCTGTCATTCATACGCAAGGAGGCACGCGCAAGGTCCCGAACTCCACCTCACAAGCTGTTTTTTGTAGGATGCAGCTCACCCATCGTATAGCTCGCCGAACAACTCACGGCGCTTCGCGCCTGGTGCAAGCAATGGCCGCTTGGTCGATGAAAAACCCGACGTGCTACGGCCCGGCATTGTAGGATGCGAGGGTCTATGGTCATACCACTACGGCCATGCATGACATGAGTACACCCTCCCAACCTCTCCCTTCTTCACGCACTCTCTTCGCCTCCACGATGGCCGTCGAAGGCCTTCCCCAAAAAGGCTTCGGCAGTACTCACCGTGCGACATAACGGATGCGGTAGGTGCATGTGCGCTGCGCTGATGTGGGTGCAGGCAGCGGAGGGAGCATGGTTGTTACTATTTTAGAACACCACTTACTGCGGCCCCGTCCCCCTCCTCCCAGAGGAGTCCTCCTCTTCCTCCTGCTCCTCCTGCTCCTCCTCCTCCCTCCTGCTCCTCTTGCTCCTCCTCCTCCTCCTCCTCCTCCTCCTCCGTCGCCCCCGCCTCACCCCCCCCCTGTTCTCTCCCCGCCTTCCCCACCTCCTCTTGTCTCCCCCGCCTCCTCATCTCTCACCCCCCCCCACCCACCCCCCCCCGCGCTTGCTCCTACCACCCCCTCCCCCCTCTGAATCCCGTGTTAGGTTTGCTACCTGGTGCAGAAGCTCGCGAAGAGGATGGGTCGAATGTCTCACGAGTTCTACGTGTGGATCGACTACGCGTGCATAAACCAGCAGGTAACAAAGCCCGAAGCGAGGACACTACGTACTCGTACGCAAGCATATCCTGTTTCTCACAAGGCATCAAGGGGGAACATAACATTAGCATCATAACTAAATACGGTGTGTTAGCATTAGGGGGATATCTGGCTTTTGGGTCGATAGTGGATTCTGATTACTGCATGAGCCCCCCCCCCCCCCCCCCCCGGTTCGGGCCAGTTTAGATCGCCTGCGCATGGTGGAGAACCCTAGCTCCGCACAAGGGGAATTATTGTATCAGGTAGTGTGCACTACTGTAGTATTTGCAAGCGGCCAAACGGGAAAACAAAATTTATTAATTCGAAGCTGTCATCCGTATGCAAGAAAGTTCGACTCACAAGCGGTTCTCAGGATGCAACTCACTCTTCACGCGACTCGCCCAACACCTCACGGTATTTCGTGCTTGGTGCAAAAGCATTAGCATTTTCTGCCTGGTCGGTGAAAACCCAACGTGTTCCGTCCCGGTATTGTAGGGGTGCCAGGGTCTATAGTCATACGACTACGGCCATGCATGATGTCGAGTACACCCCCCCCTTATTTGCTCCCCCCCGGTCTCGAATGGGATGCGTGGTCAATGGTCAGATGAATGAAGAAACCAACTAATGAGTACGCTCTCAACCCCCCCCCCCCCCCATCGACTACACCCCCCCCCCCCCCTCGCATCACGTAGTGTTTATGGTAAGGCACCCACGAGACAGTTACATAGTACCCCCATTGCTGTCTCTGGAATTGGCCACACCGGAAAATAACTCAACTAATTGAAGCTGTCATCCATGTGCAAGTCCGCCTCACAAGCGGTTCTTAGCAGGATGCAGCTCACCCTTCACATGACTCGCCCAACACCTCACGGCGCTTCGCGCTTGGTGCAAGCAATGTCTGCCTGGTCGGTGAAAACCCGACGTGCTCCATCCCGGCATTGTAGGGATGCGAGGGTCTATGGTCATATGACTACGGCCATGTACAATAATGAGTACCCCCCCCCCCCCACCCCGTTGGAATCAGCTCGAACTGCACATTATATCGGGTAGGTCTCGCTGGCAACTAGCGCTGGTGAGTGTCTGTAACTACAGTATCGTCAAGTGGATGGACTGGCGGAGGGCATAGATATATAGAAATAAAACGTTTTTCAGGAGATTTCGGGAGGATGCCACAGATGTACGGCTTCAGATCTCCGGCCTCATACGTCCAATTTCAGATCTCCGACTTCAGATCTCAAGATTCAGATCTCCAATTCAGATTTTCACCTTCAGATCTCCGCAAACATAGATCCATCTTCATAATTCCGGCTTCAGATCTCCAATTTCAGATCTTTGTACTCAGATCTCCGGCTTCAGATCTCCGATTTCAGATCTCCGGCTTCAGATCTCCGGCTTCAGATATCCGACTTCATATATCCAATTTCAGATCTCCGGTTCCAGATCTCCGGTTCCGAATATTCGGTTTCAGATCTCCGGTGCAGATATCCGGCTACAGATCTCCGGCTTCAGATCTCCGGCTTCTGATTTCCGACTCCACCCAGCTCAAAAGGGGCCCCCGTACGATGTATTTTCCCCATCTCCCTCATTCGCTGGATATATTTTCTTCTCTCCCCCCCTCCCCTATTACATAGAGAATGGGTTGGCGTCGGTTGGCAACGACACTGTAAACATGCCGCTCACTACTTGAGCTAGGCAACCAGGGTACCGCTTTTGTTTTTTTGTTTTTTTTTGGGCGGTCGATCACGGCTGGTGGTCGAGTTAGATCTTTGTGCGAGGTGAAGAACCTTTTCTCCGCACAAGGAGAATGATCGTATCACGTATTGTTTATGGTAAGGCACCCAAGAGGCAGTTACATACTGTAGTACTCCCATTGCTGTCTCTGGAAGTGGCAACACCGGAAATTAAGTTAACTCATTGAAGCTGTCATCCACATGCAAGTCCGCCTCACAACAGCGGTTCTTAGCAGGATGCAGCTCACCCTTCATGCGACTCGCCGGACACCTCACGGCGATTCGCGCTTGGTGCAAGCAATGTCTGTCTGGTCGATGAAAACTCGACATGCTCCGTCCGGCATTGTAGGGATGCGAGGGTCTATGGTCATACGACTACGGCCATGCATGAGATCGAATGCATCTCTCCTATCGAGTACACCCCCCCACCCCCCCCTGTCTGGCCGGCGGTGAAAACGCGACCTGCTCCGTCCCGGTGTAGTAAGAATGCGAAGGATCTATGGTCAAACGACTACGGCCATGTATGACAGGAGTACACAACACCTCCTTTTATTCAACTTTTCCCTCTCTCTCCTCCCCCATTTGCGTAGGACCCAACGGAAGACCGGCTCGCCTTGCCCTGCGTGTTGGACTCCTGCGACGTCATGGTCTACATAGAGGACGACGAGTACTGGGACCAGGCGCTTTCCAGGACGGAGCACTTTCTGTTCCACAAGCTTCGAAGGCTGAGGCCGCCGCCGGGCGGAACCTGCGTCTACGACGATGACGTGTTCAGCCTCAGCAGCGACGGGGAGAGGTTGACCCAGCGAAGCTACGCGGAGACCCGTGCAAGGTGTGCGGACAGATCGCCATATACAGTAGATAACATGTAGATCTCACGCCCTAAATACGGAAACCCGGGCAAGGTATGCATCACGCATTGGACAGATCATGATCTATTGTAGATCATCTAGGTCTTTACAATGGCCGTGGAGCTACGCCGCGACCCCCCACAAGGCATGCATCACACATGCGAAAGATCATGACCTCACTGTCTAAGTAAATAATCAACAGCAGGTCCTATTATTTCCTTAGAGCTACGCGGAGACCTGCGCAGGGCACCGTATGCATCACACATGGGACAGATCACGACCTACTGTAAATCACCTAGGCTCCTACATTTTGTCGTGCAGCTACGCGGACACCAGCGCGAGGTATGTAGCATGTGTCACACATCTGGCAGCTCACGATCAAAATCTTCGACCTGGTAGGGTCCTAAATTCGCCATGGAGCGCTAGCTAGCTACGCCGAGACCTGTGACGCGTGCTACGATAGAGGTAGCGTTTTTTTTTTTTCGGTCAAAACGTTTCTGGCTGGCGGGGGTCCTTAAGGCCACTGACAGCACTGAAAAAACTAACAAAGCTACCCGACAAGGCACGCCTTTTCGTTGATCCCATTCTCGTTTCACAATGTAAGGCAGTACGAGATCTTACCACTTGTTCGAGATTTTGGTCTGATTGGCTAAGGGTCAGGGTCAGGGTTGGTCTGATTCGCTGAGGGTTAGGGTTTGGATTAGGGTTAGGGCTAGCTTATGCTCGTCTCGTGGAAAGTGTGTGTCAACCATTTTCTCAAATGAACGATAGGGAACCCTCGCATCAACCGAACACTACGGACCTACGTTCGGCAGAGGTCAAGCGTCCATTTTTTCAAATAAAAAAATCAGTTTTGGGGCAACATACGTAGTGCTCCTTAAGTGACTAGCCTCAGAAAAAGTAAGGCGCTATCCCTATAAGGCAAAAACACACGCCTGTGTTAACTTGGCGAAGTGCAAGAAACCGTGTACTTCTTTGTACGGATTCACACCCGCCAGACGTTATGTGCGCAAGAAAGAGCCGAAAGCACGTTACTGGTGTAACTCGCTCGTAGAAATCAGGGATCTTTCTGGCTCCGAATGATGTAGATTATAAAATTGGGATATGATTTGATCTGATCTGTCACACGTGTGCAGGGCAAAGGTACGCCTCCTCCGTTTGAGCGTCTTTGCCATGCTGAGGTAGGGAGGGTAGTCCAACACTGCATCCCTATGTCCGGTAATACAAAGACTGTTTGATTATCTGTGTACATACTCGTAAGGGAAATAAGCTGTAGGTAGTTGTAAGTCGTATAGAGTTGGGTTGGATTAGTGTGGCCTCGCGGGCGAGTGCCACCCCAGGCGGGTTCGGTCCCGGATTTCACATACCAAAAATTGTCCTTACGTTTTCCGGACAACAGGTTCCTCGCTTGAGCAAGGAGCTTTACGTGTATGACTATCTCACCACGAAGCCCGATTTCGGTTTTATTTTGTCACTTGCACGATCCACCCCAACGAACAAAAGCTCAACGGCTGAGCATATCGCAAGTCGTTGTTTTACATTACAGGTAGGACTGCTAATATACTACTCCAGGGGGAAACATAAGAACATAAGGGCCGTCTAGACATTGATAATAAGAAGACCAAATGCTCCTTGTATTTACGCCTAGAGCGATTTTTGGCAGGCGTTTAGTTGAGGAGTCCCAGAACTAAAAAAATGCTGAGGCCCAAGAACACCCCCCCCCCCCTCCGCACAAGGGGAATGATCGTATCACGTAGTGTGTATATGGTAAGGCACCCACAAGGCAGATACATAGTAAATCCATTGCTGTCTCTGGAAGTGGCCACACCAGAAAATATATCTATTCATTGATGCTGTCGTCCATATGCAAGAAAATCCGCATCAATAGCGGTTCTTAGTAGGATGCAGTTCACCCTTCATCCGACTCACCCAACACCTCACCGCGCTTCGAGCTTGGTGCAATGTCTGCCTGATCGGTGAAAACTCCGTCCCGACAATGTAGGGATGCGAGGGTCTGTGACCATACGACTACATCTATGCACGATAAAGAGCACCCCCCCCCCCCCCCCCGCTATATAGACGAATGTCTCATGAAGGAGTTTGATGAACTGAATAACAGCGAGAAAACGATCGCTATCCTAGGAGATAGATGGTGGCCACAAGCGACCAGACAGGAAGGGGATAAGATTAGCAAAAAGTATGTAATATATGGAAACAGCGTAATAAGCGCCCAATTGTTGGAGGTGTCTCTATTAGGAGTAGCAACGGTGCTCCGTCTCGAAAGGGATGCGTGGTCAATGGCCAAATTACGAAGGCAAGCAACAAATGAGTACGCCCCCCCCCCCCCCCTCCCTGTGATATGTACCACTCTGGACGCACGTATAAGGATCGTTGGGATACAACTATGAAACCCATCGGTCCTTACATGTTTTACTTGTTACCATTCGTGGTGCCGTCCCGGCCGGTTTTCATGTATTTGTTCATCGGCGTTATGCTCGGACATATTGTATGTATATACGCATGCCTTGAGATCTCCTATCCCTCATAGCTTCTTCCAAGTGAAAGCCCCACCCCCATCACCCTCTCAGCCTAGAATAGAGTTGGGTTGTTCACGTGCACAACTACCGCCAAACCCAGGATCTGAGATGGCCTGTTGTCTCGCCAAACGGCCTGAGAAACTTGGGTCTCGAGCAGTTCATATTATTCCTTCTTTTGAGCGTGGGCCTCGACCGAAGCGCCTGAAAAATCAGCCGCGTCCTCGAAAAATGACTGCCCCACTCCACCCTCTCCCCCGTCCCCCCCCCCTCCCTCCCCCTCCCCCCCCTTCCTCCCCTCTTCCCCTCCCGCCCCCCCCCCCCCCCCCTCCCCTCCCCTCCTAGGTTTATACACAACCCAGCTAAGGGAGCCCTCGCCACCGAAACGGATCGCCTCTATCTATGGACTCTAGTGCTAGCCCTCGAGTACGAGGACGTCTACATATTCCAACCCGCAGGAGCTGGGGGGCAGACAGCGGAAACGAGCTTCATGAAGCTACTTCGCGAGACCGTCTTCGTCAACACCTGCGTGGACCCCCGGCAAGCGGCGGCGGAGCTGGCTACACGCGACGCGGCTTCGAGAGGGGAGCACAAGGGATCCGAAACGGAGTACTGGTTGGAGGAGGGGAAGGAGGAGCTGGAAGGGGGAGGAGGGGCGGGGGGAGGGGGCGGGGCTGCGTCAGCAGGAAGAGGAGGAGGGGAAATGGGGTGGGCGGGAGCAGAAGGGGGGCGGAGATTAACAGAGGACATGCTAGAGACAGAAGGGGGCGGAGAGGGAGGGGAGAAAGGAGGAGCAGGAGGAGGAGGAGGAGTACGAGGAGGAGGAGTAGGAACGGGGGGGGGGGGGGGGGGAGAAGGAGGAGGAGCTAGGGAGCATTCTGAGACTGGACGAGGGCGCGAGGGAGGGAGAGGGACGAGGGACGGGCAAGGGAAGCATCAGGACCAGGAAAACGATCGGTTCGTCTTGAAACAGACGGAGCATCGAGGCCCGGAACCCTGGAACGGAGACAATGATCGACCATGGAGCGGAGACGACGACCGTCGAAAAATCGGACCTCAATCCACAGCAACCCCTATTATTGCTATTACGCCCCTCGACACAAACGGCGACGGCCAGTCAATCGAGGAAATGCTGCGAGATCCCAGCCGCGCATACGGTGGTCAAGCTCAAGACGAGGAAGCCAACGAGCAGGGTGTCGGAGTCGCAACCAGTCCCCTCATCGCCATAGGGGGGAACGAGCACGACGACGGCAGCGGTAGCATTGCTGGTTGCCGCAATTCCTCCTCTTCTAATAGTCCTATTAATAGCAGCGGGAAGGAGGGCCGACGGGAAGAAGGTTTCACGCCGGAGACGAAGGGGAGACAAAACAGAAGCAGCAGCAGCAGGAGCAGCAGCGGTCGCGTGGTTTTGGTAGACGGATCCGAAAGCGGCGGGTTCCAATCGGGGCTGCCTCGCGCTTTTGCTGGCAGCAGCGATGGTGGCGATGGTCGTGGAGGTGGCGACGAAGACGTCGACGACACTATTACCACGAGCATCGCGACGGCGCGACCCAAAGCGACCAGCAGTACAGCGGTTGGCGATATAGAAACAGGGGGGGCTATTGTTGAATAGACATCAAAGGGAAGCGCCGTACATACAACGATACTTTATGTTATCAGTGATATCGGCTTTTTGTTCATCATCATCTACGAGGAGGACTATAAAACTCCGGGTTTCCCTTGCGTCGTTGTAAGCACCACGGTTTATAAGGAAACGCCACCGTTCGTTGCACCGGCTCTTGTGTAGGCGTCGCGTGATATCCTTTCATCACCCTTCGACGTGCTCCCTCTCTCTCATGTCGCAGTCGCTGTCTCGTGAACGCCGATATTTCGCAAAAAAAAAAGGGTAGATTGACTCAAAATAGTGCCCCGCCAAGTATCCGTGTGATATGCAAGCCCAAATCAGCGTGCTCTCTCTTTCGCTTTCATGTTCTGCGGAGGTCGTGTGGCAGCGACTGCCGACTTAACAACATATCACTACCGAGGACTAACAACGTGGTCTCTCGTCTTCTTAATAGTGCTCCTGACGGGTTCCCTTTGACTCCTAAGGCATTGAAGACCGACGCAAAGAGAAGCGATGAAAAGCGTGGCTGGTTTCCTTACTTTCGTCTGTTTTTGTTGAGTAGTCAAAGGCACACCTCCTCGAAGCGAACAGAGGAGGTACTTTATTTTCATAGAATCTTGAATGTGTGGGGTGCAGCGCCCGGCAGCGACCTCAGCAGCGATTGCCGGTCTATGCCTTCTTGGCGGGCGGGCCGTCGACCCCTCCTTCCACCTGAAATCGCTTCAAGCCAAACATAGGAAGAAGGCATGGACGCAATGTGCCTGTCCACCTCCAACTACGACGAAATCGTCCAAAAAAGATGCTTTGAAAAATATATCGTACCCTTGATATCTCGTCCACGGTATCTGTTGGCTGCATAGCGCTACCCATCATGACTAGTTTACTTAAGGTCTAAACCCTTGAGACTCACCTTCACTCCAGCTTGAGTTCGTTGTTCTTAGCCTAGCCTCTTCACTGTAATCTTCCTGGGTTCACCATGTTAAGACTGGTCTAACGCTGAAGTCCCCATGACTCATTTGTAGTCCAGTCAGCGTTCGTTGTAGGCTCAGTTTACCCACTCACGGATCCTTTCTTCCTGGCTATACGTATATATCCTGTTCTCGGGAGGGTAGAATGTCCTCGTCTGGGGAATGCGGCCATTCGGAAATCCAGGCAAGTACAAAACGAGTATTCGAGCATGCACTGTAGGATAGCATCCAGCATGCGTGCGACGTGTGTGTTCTGCAAGACATCATACATGACACGTGACACTGGTTTGTCTTTTTTTCATTCTTAAAGGCCACATCGAGTAGATACGAGGGTATCGACCGAGCCCAAAGATCACTACCCCGCGTTCAGACGGCCTCATATCTTGGAAAACTTCCCTTTACCCCCACTCATGCTCTTAGACTAGGCCTTCTCCGCATAGAGTGTACAGACAGCTGCGACACATCCTCGAATTTGCCGTATATGAGCACTTGCGCCGCCGTAATATACCCACTGGCCTACGTAGGCACTCACGTGACTTCGTAGGCCAGTGAGTAGTGCTAATATCACTACATGAAAAAGCTCTTTGTGGGTTCGCGGAATCTCATCATGCTACTTAAATCGCCGGGGCGCCCCCCTCGCTGCGTACATATATGCTATTAATAGTATCCGGGAGCACATTTAATTCATCATAACCAACAATACTGCCTCCAGGTCACACGTTCGACAATAACAACTATGAGAGTCTGCGAGAACCGAACTCACGACCCGTGGCTATATATAACTACCCACTGTCCTTCAGAGTTACGTGACTTTGTGGGCCACTGGGTAGTCCTATTTCGTCAACACCATCGTGTGTCAGGGTATATGTTTGAGATAATTTATAACGTATGGTATGAATCCAACCACCACCAACAAGCAGCAGCAGGTAACGGCGGGCAGTACGAGCCCGTACCCCTCACCGCATCGTAAACCGACACAAAGACCAGCGATGAAGGGTCTGGTTCGTTGAGTAAGCCACGTACAGCGCCCCCGAAGCCAACTGAGGAGCTATTTCTTTCCATCGAATGTCGGCGACGGGGTCCAGCCACCGGCAGCGACACTGATACTCACACATAGCAGCAGAGACCACAGCTCTGATCTCGGGGCACGCTGTCTGTGCACTGAGCTAGCGGCGGCCATCTCGTACATGATATCGTACCCTTGTATTTTGTACAAGGCATAATACATATCAGGATATATCTGTTTGGGATGATTTGTCATGTTGGCCCGACTCGTGCATGAGACTGCTTGCTCAGGAGATGGAGCCCTGGACAGCTGCAGAGCCATGAGGCGATCAAAATATATAGAACCGACGCACAGTACTATCGTGAGGACTCGGAGTGAGAGGGAGGGCATCCCGTCCTCTCTCGTCGGAGTCAATGTGGGACCTCATGCGGGTATCCCAGATATCTTGTTTCCCTCCGGAGAGCTTAAACCCGTGGCAATCTACGTACATCGAATGCAGTTACACTTACCACACGAAACAGACCTTTGCTACGAGTGAAAATCCAAACCAGAGCCAACATTTGGGACCAATGTTAATGCACTGTGAATCAATCCATCTCGCCGAGCGCCATATTCTCAAGCGTGTACTGTATGTAGTAATAGTACGAGGAGCTATTGTAATCGGAACCGAAGAGGGACTAAAGATCTTATACATCCCTGTATGTTTACGCACCATGTTTGGTTCTGGTTACTAGGTTTACACACCATGTTTGGTTCTGATGACTATGTTTACACACCATATTCGGTTCTGATTACTAGGTTTACGCACCATATTTGATTCTGATTACCAGGTTTACACACCATATTTGGTTCTGATTGCTATGTTTACACATATTTGTTTCTGATTACTAGGTTTTCACACCAAATTTGGTTCTGATTACTAGGTTTGCACACCATATTTGGTTCTGGTTACTGTATTTACACACCATATTCGGTTCTGATTACCATGTACATCATACTTGGTCCTGCTTGCCATGTTTACACACCATGTTTGGTCCTGCTTGCCATGTTTACACACCATATTCGGTTCTGATTACTATAAAGTATACACAACATTTTTGACTCTGAGTACTGCGTTCTCCCGCCGCGACAGGAATAATGCGGATATTGTCAATGATATATATTACGAGTACCATCATGCATGCGAAGGGCGCGTGTCGTGTCGTGCATACAGTTCTCCTTACATTTTGCAGTCGAGACGCATCCCCCACCCTTGCACACCCCGGGCTGCTTCGTGAGGTAGATTCAGTAGGCGTCCCTTTGAATAGAAAGGTACTTAGGTAATGCTGACCACGTTGTGTGGTAGAAGCCGCAGAGGGTGCGTGCCGTAGCGGGGAGGTGGGGACGGAGCGGAGGGGGAGGCAGGGCGGTGGGAGAGGGGGGGTGGGTGGGAGAGGGGGGGACAGTGGATGGGGCGGGGTGGGTGAGTGGGTGGGAGGGCAGGGGATGGGGGAACGGTGGTGATGGGGAGGGGGGGGTGAGGCCGGGCGGGCAAGGCTTAAAATAGCGTTGGGATCAATCAAGCTCATAAAATGGAGCAAATGTTGAGAGAGTTGCACCAGATCTCGGTTTCACGAAAACAGGCTGCTATCAACAGATTGTTATCATCGTGTTGTAGGCGCAAGGGCGTTGACAACGAGGGAAAGTTCTCGGGGGCAAAGGGACGGCGCCAAGGCCCGGTTTAAGCTTGATGTTGCTTCCGAAGGTTATGGCGATCCATGCCTTAGCTAAAGGTGTCCCGCAAGGTCGTCGGGCATTTGGACGTTGCCAACCTTGTTGATCGTTCTCGTTATTGAGCACACGGTGTGGCGATTTGTACCGTGACAAGGCGTCCAGAGGGTAGGATATTCGGTGACCCGCCTTGCGGCAGGGGGGGCGGTCTTCCCACCCGTAAAGGTCAAGACCTATACGCAGCAGTATGCTGTTGATAAACTAATTATGTGAAGTGTACGGATATCCCTCTGGGTTGCTGTATGCCAGGTGTTGCACTATATATACGGCAACCATGCTGATTTAACATACGCTTCGAAGCACATTATTATGTTGTAGGCTCACACACAGCTCTCTCTTCTCTCCTCCTACCGCACAGGAAACGATTCAAACCGAGACCTTTTCAGCATCGTGTCACCAGTAAGTAGTACAGCAGTGAGTAGTCTACTATTATACTGGGTACGTACCGGCATGTTTGTAAGTAAGCCATTAAACTACCATTACGGAGGACCATATTAAATAGGACCTACGTTACACACAAAAACCTACATATTTGCTTGGTTTTACTAACAATATTTGGTCCTATTTACTATGGTCCTCAGTAATACTACAACAGCAGTATGTTGTACGTATCAGATACCACGCAAGTATGCATGATTACTGTTCCCACACCGGAGGAACAAGGCGACGAAACGTAGTGGTTGGGGTGGTTGGGAGACCCAACCGTGGCGCGTCAATCCATCATCATTTTGTACCTGGTGGTGCCTGTTGCCTTATTGCCCCAAGATATATATCAGTAACGGCGGGCGGCAAGACAGCTGACAATAGTCGCCCTCATTCCTATAACGGGGACCATAGTAAACAGGACCAAATATTGTATGTAAAAATAGGGAAACATATAGGTCTTTGTATGTGGCGTAGGTCCTATTTAATATGGCCCCCCGTAATAGGCGTCGTAAAAACGATTGGGTTGTTAATTGGGTCATTTCCGGTCCGCATGCCATTGAGGAAGAAACTATTAAAAACTGAATGGTGGATGCTGCACGTGATTGTTGGGTGCCAAACATACATGTATTTGATCAATGACAGCACAACCCAAAAGGGTACAAGTACCAGCATGATAGTAGTAGTAGTAGTAGTAGTAGTAGTAGTAGTAGTAGTAGTAGTAGTAGTAGTAGTAGTAGTAGTAGTAGAGTAGTAGTAGTAGTAGTAGTAGTAGTAGTAGTAGTAGTAGTAGTAGTAGTAGTAGTAGTAGTAGTAGTAGTAGTAGTAGTAGTAGTAGTAGTAGTAGTAGTAGTAGTAGTAGTAGTAGTAGTAGTAGTAGTAATAGTAGTAATAGTAGTAGGAGCACTCTAAAATACATGTAGTAGTTAAAATAAGAGTATTTTTTAATATTAGTATCCACGAACTGTTAACAGGGGCGAGCGGCTGGAGGCACTCGTCGTTGTTGATAACGGCTGGCTCAACCTTCTTTGTCCTTCACTCACGGCGCAACTTCGAGGCGATTCTCTAACCTTCCACATCCCACACCGTGTGTGTAAGCATAGAGGATATTGCAACGTATGTACTCGTAAAATTGTCGTACCTGATGAAAAATAAAGTGCCACCCTGCCAGGCAATAATGCTATCTGCCCCACATAATATCCACACATATTATATTATACCAGGTATATGATACGGACGAGGTATCATATACCTGTGGTAATAAATTGTGCTGGCATACAAGAAGTGTTCGTAGCAGTCATATATTCCTACCGCCTTTTTGCGGTGGGTTCCGGAACGACGATAGATTTTCATACACGGCGGTTCCAACAAAACTACAACAAGAGCAGTATTATACGTAATAAATACAGCAGTCATTGACCTCTTCGATTCGATGCATTAGTTGTTTTGCAGGGTGGGTGTAAAAACAGGAAGATGAGGAGAGGGGGGGGGGGGGGGGCGGGTACTCGGTAGGAGAGATGTACTCGATCTCATTCATGGCCGTAGTCGTATGACCATAGACCCTCGCACCCCTACAATGCTGGGACGGAGCATGTCGGGTTTCCACCGACCAGGCAGACATTGCTTGCACCAGGCGCGAAGCGCCGTGAGGTGTCCGGCGAGTCGCATGAAGGGTGAGCTGCATCCTACTAAGAACCGCTTGTGAGGCGGACTTGCATATGGATGACAGCTTCAATGAGTTAGTGAGGAGGGGGGGGGGGGGGGGCTTCAGTAGTCAGCGGCCAGCGCGCGAGGTTTATCAACATCAAAATCTACATACATACGTACGTACGTATGTATGATCATGTGCACCACCACAGGAGGAGGCACCGTATTCAATGTGTATGCCAATCGAAACTGCGTCGATCTTTACATCCACCTTGTCCTCCAAATTCGGACGCGCTCCGCCTCTGTGTCTGCAAAAGAAGGCAAATGGACCAAAAGGAATGAACGTGATTATTGTGTTTTATGAGCGAGCGACATTGAAACTCGTCATTCATGCGGCACACTGTCAGATGGCATGAAACGCAGCAACAATGTTGTACCTCTGGTATAATAATAGTAACGAATACATTAATCAACATTTTGCACTACAGCAGTATAAATAGTATAACCCGTCACTGATACCATACTACTATTAATACTACTGCTGCTGTACTATTCATGGAGAGTCTACCTGATTCTGTGTAACGAATCTTCGCAGGCCGGTAGCATAATCCCCTCGAACCTTTCTTGTGGTGCAATGTTGACGTACGTGCCACGTACGTACGTACGTACTACCGTTTGTACATATACTACAATACAATACAACTACTGTTTGGTTGTAGGACGTACCGATATACCACTGCTGTCCGCAATTGCATTGTGACGACCATTTGGTTGGGGATTCAATGTGAGCTATTACGGGGGACCATAGTAAGTAGGACCAAATATTGTTAGTAAAAATAGGCAAATATATAGGTTTTGATGTATACCATAGGTCCTATTAACTATGGACCCTCGTAATAGTATTCATGCTACTATAACAACAATACCTGAACGATCCTTGTATCTCCGGGCAGAGAGCAGGGGTATCGTACAGTGCACTTCTTCCGTTGCATAATGCATGCATTCATGTATGATAGGTATTACGGGGGTCCATAGTTAGTAAGACCCATGGTATACATAAAAACCTATATATTTGACTATTTTTACTAACAATATTTGGTCCTATTTACTATGGTCTCCCGTAATAGGTATGCGCGCTATGTGGTGCAGAGAGAGGTACGCGAGGAGGAACGAGTATATATACAATGCGCTTGTTGTATATACGGAGCGTATATGTAGTATTCAACTGACGTCTTGATAGAGTTTTGTTGTGTTGAACCTCTCTGGGCGTGCATGCAGGGAGCGTTTGGTCTTCACGTTAATGTTTAAACGGGTCCATAGTGAATAGGACCTATGGTATACATAAAAACCTACCAGGTATATAATTACCTATTTTTGCTAACAATATTTGATCCTAATTACTATGTTCCTCCATAATACAGTAGTACTTCGTAGTATTATACATAATCACAGGACCAAATATTTTGAATCAAAATACTGGAATATATATAGGTTTTTGTATACATGATGAATCCTGATTACTATGGTCCCCTGTAATAGTTCATTTTCTGGGATTGAGAGGGAAAAAGCGAAGAACAAACCACAAAGAAAAGGCAACGCCGGCTGCTAGGTCGGCTAGGGGGTGATGGTGGTGTGTGGTGTGAACGTCTGGACTGCAATGCAAAAGAAAACGCCTGCTTTTGTACGACACTCGCGCAGCATGATCCTACTCGTGCTACAAGTGAGTATGTGCAGCACGCTCACGCTACTGTACTACAGTAAATGGTTAACCAAACCTCGCTTTTGTCAGGGTTGTGTTAAAAAGATTACCCTGGGGGGCTGGGTAATCGATCATTGTCTTACCCCTATAGCTCAGTAGGTAACACCATCACGTTGGACGTCGTCGAGAAACGGGTTCGAATCTCACCTCGAACGTTTCTTTTACAGAAACGCCTGCGCGTGCGTCCCTAAAAGCATATCTCCCTGGTTCCCCAGGTATTGAAACGAAGCGGGTAGGTCAGCGTACGGCCGTATACGGTACCGACGCCCCCAAGATCCCACCGTTCAGAGGGGAGGAGAGTGTTAGAAGGATTATCCTGGGCTGGGTAATCGATCGGTCTTTTACCCCTATTATAGCTCAGTAGGTAACTCCTTCGCAGTTGGTTATCATAGTTCAATCCCTCTTGTAGATCCCAAACGGGCTATTAGTTAATGCTAGTTGGCGTAAAGAGGCATTCTAGGGGCGGGGGAGGGGAGGTCGGAATCATCCCTGACGACACAACGCGGTGATCACACTATTCTGTACCTACCCTGTCGAAGGAGGGATTGAACATAAAACGATTTATTATGTACTCAAATCCTTGGAAAGTACCAGTAGTATATGTTATAAGCCCCGGCCGTCCTTGTCGGACACACCGCGAAAGGACACATGCATACATAGGTACACACTCGCAGGGGACACCCGTCACAATGTGGGACCGCCGAATGAAATTGGTCTGAACAAGGAGTGCATGCATATTGTCGAATGGCCAACGATTTAATACCCGTAAGGGATCATATGTTTACTGTTATTATTTTTAGGTCCCGCCGGGTTTCGCTTGTTTTGCGAGCGTTTGGTTTCTGCTTTGTCGAGTGGGCTCGATCGTGCCTCACGCGCACACTCTCTCACTACGTCGATCACACCAATACACCAACAAAATTGTGACCTTGGGGCGCCATACCTGTCATCGTCTCTCTTTGGACCTGACGCTCACGCAGAAACCAGTCGGTCGGCTGACCCCGACTGACAGTAGTAACGCAACCCACCTGTGCACCACACGCCTCAACGCGAAGACCCCGATAATAGGTTATGAGCCTCGAATCGCGGAAGCACTGCAGAGCGTTTGCGAGTCACTAGGTACATCGAATGCAGACTGTATGACTCCCGAGCTGCTGCTGCTGCTGCTGCGTCCGCTATGAGCTTCACCACCGAGCTGCCAAAATCATCGTCATCTGGGTACTAGGTGACGGACAGAACAGCGGCTCTCTTACGGTGGTCATCTACGCCTACTACGATGAAAGCGGAACCTGCAGCGACAGGCAGGAGGCAACCAAGAAGCTGGAATCTAAGATAGAATCGAAGAGTTACAAATGAGACAATCCGCGAACTACAGGCGAACCTTGCGGCTACAACCATGGAATCAGGCGAGAACCACGATCACTACACCATGTAGCCAAAACGCCCTGTGGCCGGCTGGCTGTAGTGAAGGAACCCGTCACACCAAGCGAAATTTCATGGTCATCATCGTCCGAGGTCGTCCGGAGAAAGCCTCGGACTGACGACATACGTGCATACAAAGGCCCCGACTTTGACCAGCCGAAGATCCAACCTACCATGCGTCATCTGTATGTAGCACTTGGACGGCTTGTCGTGTAAATATTGACTAAAAAGGGTGATCTACCGCCCTACACAGCAGTCAGCGGCTAGAACTGTAGGCTATTTCAAGTAGATCTGAGTGGACGTATCTCGGGGCGTCGCGTTGGGACATCGACGGAGTCACCACACGAACACAATATCATCACCTGCCACAAAAAATAGTATTGCTTACGTTAAGACCGGGCACTACCAGGGCGGCTTAATATGATGAAACGTGTGGGTGACGGCTCAGCTCAAGACCAGCATCGGAGCAAACATCCGATCCAGGTAAGCACCCAGATGACCGACTCATGACATAGACACAAAAACCCGGAGATGTACCCAGGATGCCCCCTGAGGACCACAAACTGCGCCGTGCGCCTGCGAAAGCTTGCGGGAAAAGAAACAAGCCCGTTGGACAGACAGAAGCTGGATCAGGGAGTGGCGCTGGGCAGAGGTGGTGCACTGTGCGCAAGACGACCACGCACAGCGACACCGGGTGCCATGCATGCGCGGAAGGAGCTCTGTGCTTTCACAGGCCGACAACGCGCGCATGGCGACTGAGCCCAGGACCCAAATCCGCCCCCAGAATACCCGGATGAAGTCGGCGGTCGATTTTTAAGAAGCTATTGATCACGATGACGACTTTGGCGAAGGCTTTCAATCTTGGCTCGTGCAACTGCGCCATCGGGAGACCATTGCCTAACGGGGTCGCTGTATCAGAGGTGTGATGGGCCGTTAGAGAATTATATCAACGCGGGGTCTCCGAGAAAACGTTTCTCGGGAACGCTGTAAACATCATCGATTGGAGTTGTCGGAAAGACAGCTTCCAGAATCGGTACGACACTGTTGGATGGGACTGCCGGAGCGTCCGGAATCGCTGCAACAGCAACGTGGGTTCGCCGGAGAGGAGTCTGTCGGGATCGTGACAGTCACTACAACATTTTCGGGGATTTCAGCACCGGGAGAGAACGCGTCTTCCCGACATACATGCCCCATCATCATCGATCTAGGACTGCTGGAACATCGCTTCTGGGGTCACTGGATATCACCATGTTGGACTGCCGGCTCGTCGTTTATGACGTTGCTGGATAATATCGTCATTTGGGACTGCCGGAATATCTCCTCTGGGCACACTGCGCCATCATCATTTAGGTCGCCAGGATGGCACCTCTACATAGCCTGGGGTCGCACCAGCTTGACGGCAAGATTTACTTTGCATTTACCGTAGTATCACCACACGCGTCTTCTCTGTACGGGAGGGGGGGGGGGGGGGGTGGGGGGATTGTCACAGCAGCAGTGGACCTCTTCGTTACCAGGTTAGACTATGCGTTGTGGTTATTCTTCTCGGTGTGGAATGAAAAAAATATAGATACTACTGATGATGGTGGGCGTCCGAAAAACACAACTTGATTTTTTATTAATTGTTGCACAAAATTGAGAGCTTGGAAAACAGGTTGCTTTTACCACGTAGTAAAAAAAACATGGCGACAGAAAATAAAGACGACAGAGCACAATCAACGAAACTCGTTGCTCTGGTGTTCCCTTGGCATTTAATGTTGGATGGATGAGGCATGGATTATCTGGCATTATTTAAAAACCGAAGTGCGTCTATGGCAATCATAGTGGTGGTGGTCAATGTTACGGATATGGAACATCGATGAGGAATATAATATATTGTACTGGTAGCTAAAACGAAGTGTTGTGGGGAATGGGAATTTGGAAACGACAGGAAGAAAAGTGTGTGAGGGATACTACTGATTTAAGGAAGGATATTTGGTTTATATAGGAACGGCATCTACGCTATTTTGTCAGAAGGCGAGCATAATAATAAGAAGAAGAATAAGGCCGAAAGGCCGGTAATTACCTGGGTTCAGGTATCGGGATCGTATTTTTAGTACTTGGGAGGCGCATCTTAGATGGAAAACCATGGGTTTTTCGGCGAGGCACGGGCCTTGCTCTCAGTCTCTCATCGTGCTCGAAAGGAATAAAGCTACAGTATTCTTCTTATATATCTCTCAAGCATTCAACACACGTGAGTACCAACGAGCACCTGCTCAACAGGTTAACCTAGCAAGGGATACAAAATGTCCCGACCTTGAAATCAACCAGCGGCGTCGACTGCAGGACTTTCCGCTTTTTGTGCTAACGTTTCGCTTTTCCGTAGATACTTTCTCGCCCCACACCTCCTCCGGATGATATGGCTATAGAGTTTTCGCTGACGCTTTCTTCCTGTCCCTTACGGTTAGGCCGACCTTTCTTTCCTTTTTTGGCGTCCCTTGTCGGCTTCGTAACCTTGCCGTTCAGAGATATGGGAGTGAGTTTTGAAGAGTCGCATCTTCGACTCATTTGACATGTTTTAGTTCGTGGAATCGGGGTTTCCGTGAATTTCCCATGTTTCTCCATATATTTCTTATCAGAGTGGGCCAGTGTTATGGTACTGCTTTGAATGGGGCCGAAGGGCAAGCAATTGCCTGGATTCAGGTATTGGGATAGTATTTGTAGTACTTGAGAGGCGTATCTTAGATGAAAAACCAGAGGTTTTCCGGCGAGGCACGAGCCTTGCTCTTAGTCGCTCGTTGTGTTCGAGATGAATAAAGCTACTTTTCTTCCATCTCCAAGCATTCAACACACGCGAGTACCAACGAGTATACCTGCTTAATAGGCAAACCTAGCAAGGGATGCAAAGTTTCCCGACCTTGAACGCAACATCCGTGTTTGGAGTAAAGGTCAGAGAATCAGGCTGGGAACTAATTTGGTTCTGGTGTTAACCCCCCTGTTTACGCCTCGGAAATAGGAGAGCGTGGCTGTGGTTTCGGAGGCTCCTGGAGAACGTTTTTTTTTTCTCTTCCAATTTCTGATCTTTGCTCTTCTTTTCTCTGTCCCTCCTGTATAGTCGTATGTAGCTTAGATCGGGGGTCACATGGCAGGGTCCCCTCCCCCCTCCCCAGTTACGGTACGGGAAGATACGGTGTCGGGATTGATGTTTGCGGATCACTTCGTGGGAATATCAGAAACACCCGAAGGATTGCAGAAACAAATAGAGAAGGCGCCAAAATACACTAGGAAATGGAGGATGACGGCGAACGTCAAGAAATGCGCAGTAGTTGTTTGTAACGAAGATAAAGGAAAACCGATAAATTTCAGTTGAAAGTGGGGATAAGATGAATTGCCGATCGTAGACCAGTATATATACGTTGGCGTAGAGATCTCAAAATACTGCTCTTGGGATACACATATAGCAAAAATGATAGGAAAGGGTAAATCACAAGTAGGCAAGATGGATGCGATCCTAACAGACATGCACCTTGACACTAGGATTAAGAGATGTATCCTGATGAATGTGGTGGTACCAATACTAGAATGTAGGAGATACAGGAGAAGTACGGGAAGGGAACGCGAAAGTCGTAAAACAGTTGGAAACAGTACAAATGACAGCAGCTAAAAATAAACTACGATGCTCAAATTCGACTAGTAATACAGTATTGAGAGCAGAACTGGGAGTACGTCCACTCAAGACAAATAGAGACATGAGAAAGTTGAAATGACAATATAAACCAAGGAACATGCCAAAAAAGAGGTTGCCAGACATAGTTGATAGAGCTGTATGGGAGAAAGTAAACGAAAGGGCGAGCTGGAATAAGGTGGGATGGCGTAGTTGAGAAAGTATGGAAGGATATAGGGGGAAACCAGGAAGAAATGATGCCCGCCGGATAGTTTGGGAGGTACAAGGCGGAAGTAGAAGAAATGATAGAAAGAAGGGAAAGGCTAGCGTTAAGAAACAAGGTTGAATCGGAAAAACACTTAGAGATATACGGGGGATTGAGGGAAGGAATAGGAATGAAAACGTGTATGCACGGCCCAATGGACTTCGCGAAAACGCTGAACGTGCGCTTTCGTGTAGGTGACCTGGACCTGCCAGAAAGAACAAAGAAGTGTACCAGTAGCCGGGAGGAGGAGGAAGTAGATGCACAGATGTGCCCGTGTGGCAAAGCAATAGAGAGTAAAACTCACAGAACAGGAGAATGAGATATATACAAGGAGGAACGGGATGTGTTAGCAGAGGAGATGAGGGACATAGACGAATATGTCATGGAGGAATTTGATACACGAGATAGCAACGAGAAAACGATCGCTATCCTAGGAGATAGATGATGGTGGCCACAGGCGGCCAGACAGGAAGGGTATAAGATTATTAGCAAAAAGTTTCTACGTAATACACGGAAACAACTTAATGAGCACCCAATTGTTGGAGGTGCCTCTATCACGAGTGAGAACGGTTTCTCCAAAGGGATGCGTGGTCAATGGTCAAATGACTGAGGCACAAGCAACAAATGAGTACGCCCCCCCCCCCCCCCCACCCCCCCACCTCCCCACCACGGTTCGTGCCTTCACATCCAAAGCGAGAAGATTTCAGCCCTTTCTTCCCGCGTCGACTATTATTATAGAGCCGAATTGTGCCTACCCACGCTACCCGCTCTCCGCAGTTAGTTGATTCCTTTTTCTTTTTTTTTTCATTCTTGCAAATAAAATTCCAACCACGGTGGGACTTGAACCCTCGAAATCAATTCCGTCAGCAGCTGCAGTCGAGGGTACCACTAGACCATCAGACCAACGGGGCGACCTTATATTTACGGTGCTACTGGGGAATTAAATTACACGCCAGAGAACTCGTCGACACACAAACTCGGGTGTAGCCTTCTCGAATCGCCATGGAAAAATCACAAACTCGGGTGTGGCCTTCTCGAATCACCATCGAAAAATCACAAACTCGGGTGTGGCCTTCTCGAATCGCCATGGAAAAATCTTGTGCGAGGCACCCATTCATTAGGCCTCAGGCCTGACGAGCGAGGCACCCATTCATTAGGCCTCAGGCCTGACGAGCTGAGCCGGTCAGATTGGGGGCAGTAGGGCGAACTACCTATCGTGAATAAAGTGTGGTGGCTTGTGGGTTTCGGGGCGAGGTGATTCGTCCGTGGCTCCGCTGAGAGTATCGATAAAAAACCGGCGTGATTGGAACATTTTCTTAAGAAGTACGTAGTTGATGTTCTGCTGTGGAAAGCAGCAGGCGATGCGGGGGCCACAGACGCACACGTGTCGCGTAGAGCGGTTGGTTGAGATGGGGGGCTGAGACTAATAGTAAAATGCTGTACGAAGTGGCATTGTTTCGGTGTGCGCTTTCCCAGTTTTAGCGAAGTAACCAGGGAAAGATTCTAAAATCGCCAAAATGAAGCAAAACATCGAGCCAACCTTATACTGCCGCAGGTGAATGCAATCTATTGACCAGAGATGTTTTTACGTAGTAGCTGACTACGCTGCTGTAGTACACAGACCACCACAAATAATAAAACACAGCGATAATAATAGTGACCACACATGACTTCAGCACATGACCACGTAATAAGATCAGGAGACTACAGCAGTATCCTGGCATATCCACGGGTTTACTGCTGATGATGCGTCTAGGCATGCACAGGTTCTTGCGTCAACACCGCAAAACATTTAAACCGCCACCGGGATCACCGTCTAAGTGACGCACAACATTGATGACACCTCTGTTTCTCTCTTTGTGCTGATCTGGGGGTCCATCCACCTAGCCGGCGGGTGCTACAGCAGTGATGCTGGCACCGGGCTTCTGCTGATTCCAGGGGTGTGAATGTAGTGCTGTAGATCGAAATTTGATGTCTTCGAGAAGAAACGAATGTCCATATGCACTACACATACATCCACACCCCTAAACTCAGCAGGAGCCCGGTGTCATAAGGATTATCCAGGGCTGGGTACTCGATCGATCTTTTTACTCCTATAGCTCAGTAGGTAACACCTTCACATTTGACGTCGTCGAGGACACGGGTTCGAATCTCACTTCGAACGTTTCCTTCATAAAAACCCTTGCGCGTGCGTCCCTAAAAACATGTCCCCCTGATTCCCCAGAGGTATTTGAAACGAATTGGGTAGGTCAGCGTACGGCCGTGTACGGTATCGACGCCCCAAAGATCCCGCCGCTGGGTAATCGATCGATTTCGTGAGCTTAAGCTTTGTATTTACCAATCCGCCGGAGGATATTAAAAAAAAATGAACATATATTTTACCCCTACGGCTCAGTGGGTAACACGGGGTCATGGCAGCATCGCTGTATAGCACCCGGCAAAGTGGATCGACCCAAATCATACATAGAGAGAAACAGAGGTATAGGTGTCATTATACTTCATACGCGCCATACGTAGTCGATGACGTTCCCGGTGGCGGTTATATATTGCGATGTTTTGCGTAGTAAGCACCTGCAGGCCTACCCGTCATCAGCATTAATAGTAAAAACCAGTCGGGGTGAATATGCCAGGATAGTAGGTGGATGGACCCAGATAATGCAAAAAGAGAGATGCGGAGTTGTCACTGTATGTTCTACGCGTCCAAGTCGATGAGGTTCCCAGTGTCGGAGATGTATTGCGGTGTTTCACGCAAGAACCTGCAGGCCTACCCATCAGTAGGAAGCCAGTGGACATACCAGGATAGTCCCCAGCAGACGCACATTTTCCCTAAAAAAGCCCGCTCGTACCGGGGTGCGTGTAGGCTTCTCCACCATTTAATTATCAATAGTTTGTCTCGTACCTGGGGTGCGCTGTATGTAACATTCAGTCTCGGTTTTCACTGAGTGCGAGGAGAGCTGTTGTATGTATCCGATTTCCACAAACCCGGTATCTACAGAAGAAGCGGACGAGGTGGGACTATATAGCGCGTGGGATTTGTTTCGTGAAAATACATGCCGTCTCGAGAATCGTCGCGGTGGCTGGGCTGCTGTGGTCGTGGTGGTGAGGTTCAAGTGCGGCGGGGTTTCTTCCGGGGGGGGTATTCTCGATAGGAGAGATGTACTCGATCTCATGCATGGCCGTAGTCGTATGACCATAGACCCTCGCATCCCTACAATGCCGGGACGGAGCATTTCGGGTTGTCACCTCCGGGGTGTATGTACTCTTCATGCATGGAAGTAGTCGATGGGGTGGAGGGGGGGGGGGGGGGTCGAATGCACAAAGGCCTGCTGCAAGTATGAGGTGACCTTGCCTCGTTCATACACCCCTCTACTATTGGTAGTATGTAGCGAAAACCCCAGTTGACACTGCATTGGGGAAGGTATTATTATTATGCATGCATGCAGGTACCTGGTATAATTTATTTGCAGCTAGCTGTTATACTGTAACAACAAGCTGTCTGTTTGGTACCCGTAGCCTCTTTTGAGTGGATGTATTCGAGGCCAGAGGGGCGCAATCATTGCCGCGGAAGTGGCAACGACACACGCACCCTGACACACGACCAATCGTGCAAAAAAAGCTAGAAAAAAAAACCCTCTGCCCCGGCAAGCCACCAAATAATCAGTAAAAACCCTACGCGACGAGTATTCATTTACGTAGACGGTAAAAATTACCATGTATATCGTATACCGTCACCACAGGTGTCGTACACTAGGGGTATGATACTCTGGAACAACACTCCTTTCTGATGAGGTAAGTACACGGATCATGTACCACTGGTATCAGACTTTAGTATCATCATATTATTACCGGTGAAACAGTAAAAAAAAAAAACAAGGCAAGAAAAAAGTATGCACAACGAATATAATACTAAATAAAACATGTGTACATATATATATACGCACCATCGTCATCATGCACCACAACAAGCATAATATATATATATATATATATATACCTGGTAGTCTAATCGAATATAATAGAATCATGTCCACCATGCTTTTGCTTTTGTTGTTTGCAAGTTTAATCGATTACCGTTCTTTACTTTAATCGATCGTTCTTTTCAACCAAACCAATGGCGGTACTGGATGTATAGATTGCCCCCCTCGCATCAACCTACCGTACGTACGACCTTCTTCCTACCTGGCGTCGAGTTCTAAAAAGAAGAAAGGGGGGGGGGGGGGGGGGGGGGGGGGGGGGGGGGGGGGGGGGGGGGGGGGGGGGGGGGGGGGGGGGGGGGGGGGGGGGGGGGGGGGGGGGGGGGGGGGGGGGGGGGGGGGGGGGGGGGGGGGGGGGGGGGGGGGGGGGGGGGGGGGGGGGGGGGGGGGGGGGGGGGGGGGGGGGGGGGGGGGGGGGGGGGGGGGGGGGGGGGGGGGGGGGGGGGGGGGGGGGGGGGGGGGGGGGGGGGGGGGGGGGGGCGATTCAAACACGGCCATTTACCCACAATCGCCTCTGTTTATTTGCGTTGCGCACGTGGTGATCTCATTTGGACCATCCTTCCCCCTCTGATTTGATGTACAAAAAACAGATTTGATGTACAAAAAACAGGGGAAAAAAAAAAAAACTAAGTAAAGCATTCAAGATGACCGTTTCTTCGTTCATGATGCAAGAAAAGTAAATTTGAAGAGAAAAAAAACACTCATCATCGTCATCACCACCTCGTCCTCTCAATCATTACGTTGTATCGTTCGCTCGTGGTCCATCAAACCACACATACATTTGCTTCTTCGACCGAAAAATCATACATGGAATCGGTCCCGGACCTTGCTTGCGGCAACCGGCGCACAACAGAAGGCCAGCACAATCCCCAAAATCTATACCAGCAACTAACCCCTCAACCGTGCCCAACCAGTATGCACTACAATTACAATTCACGTAACATACTTTAAAGGGTGCACCTCTTTCGTGTACGGAGCTTCTGCTGCTTGCTTATAGAAAGAAAGAAAAAATAAGGCATATATGATAGATCGATGTCAACCCTTCCCCCCCCCCCCCCCCCCCCCCCCCCCCCCCCCCCCCCCCCCCCCCCCCCCCCCTCCCTTACTAGGTAGTAGTGCCGTTATGTGGGAAAAAAAACAACAAAAACACATGTAATTAATTGCTCAAGAGAGAAGAGAGGGAAAAAGGGATGGGTGGGGGGAGGGGACCACACTCGAAAATCAAAAAAAGAACACCGCCACTATAACCTATAACCATCACGTAATGGATACTTTCCCTACTACTGTACTTTGGAAGGGGAGAGGGGGCAGAGAAGCGATGGGTGCACAACAAAGAACGCCTCATCAGTTTCATCAAACTCCCTCCTCCTCGGAGTGTTGTCTCTTGCCCTCCCCATTGTTTTATGTATATCTTGGCCCAGCACGAGATATCGAGAAAGATAACCCTCACTGGAACGGGAAGAACGGAGGACAGAGAGAAAGGGAGCAAACGAAGGGAGGGCACCCTCATCAACATCACCAACAAACACTCGTTGACGCAACAAACCTCGACAGCTGAAACAACGATTTAACAGACCGTCCCGGGCCGGACTGTGCGCAATCAAACACCCGACCTAGACCCCTGCCGCGGTCAATCTTGCCGCCGCGGCCCTCATACCCCAAACCCCATGTACCTCCCTTCCCACAACGTTCTATAATTGTACGTGCTTGCTTGCTTGCTTCTCGAAACATGGGGTAAGGGATGCCCCAATCTCAGGTGGTTTACATTTCTCTTTCGTCCGCTATCGATGTTTTCGTTAGCGAACACAATACACCGGGGCGCAAGGGGCCAACCATCAATCACCCCATCCACATGAGGAATGCAGGCACGAGCCCGCGATTCGGTCGAGAAAATATCGGATCCAAACAGACGAAAAAAAAAAAAAGAAAAAACACTTCTGTCTCTCTCCCACCATAGCTCTCGGCGAAAAACACAAAAATGAAAACAGACGAGCCGAATAACACACAGAACCACGAATCCACCACTCTCACCCAACTCATACCCATCAACACACAAGGCAAAGAAAAAAAAAGAACAAAAAAAAAAAAGACCACGCTCATTTTTCATTTAATTTGCTTGTGCACGCATCAAAGACAAAATGAACGGCACCCTACTATTTTAGTGTAACACCATGCTCCTCTGCTGTATCTCATCTCTTCTTTTTTTTTTTTCTCCTTTTCTCTTCTGCCTTTTTCCATTCTCTTTCTTAGCCAAGGCCGATCTGCTTTCGCTTCGCGCGCTAACGCGAGAAGTTAGTCCAAAAAGGGCGGCTTAAGGCCTACTGGTGTAAAAAGGCGCTCTGAACACTCACCGTAACTTGACTGGGGGAAAAAGAGACAAAAAAAGATACACTCAAAAACACGTGACCGCGCGCGTATCATACCCGACAAGCCTGGGGAAAAAATGGGGAGGGGGAGAGGGGAGAGGGGATGGATTGCTCTAGTACAACGCCACTCCACCCCCCCCCCCCCCCCCCCCCCCCCCCCCCCCCCCCCCCCCCCCCCCCCCCCCCCCCCCCCCCCCCCCCCCCCCCCCCCCCCCCCCCCCCCCCCCCCCCCCCCCCCGCAAATTAAAGCACAACACGTGCACACGGGGCAGATCGCCAAAAAAAAAAATGGGGCTTAGTTGTGCATGCATACATGGGGGAATTTCGCCTTTTGAGGAGCTGACCGAAATCAGAAACCTCTGCCAGGCAAAAAAAATCCTCTCCCCTTCTGTTTTTTTTCTCTTTTATCTCTTCCTCGACTATTAATAGAATAGTGGAAAACCGCTGCCCCTCAAAACCACTCAACCCGACCCTACTTGACCAAACCCACACCCCCCCGTCGAAAACACGCTAGACGGTTTTCCTATATCTATCGCTCTTCAAACAACAGCATTTTCTTTTCCGTTGGGTGGAGTTCAACGCCCAGAAAAAAAAAATGAATTCAAAATACAGTCTCGAGGGGACGCACGAAAACGTAAACTGGGGGGAAAAGGGGGGGGGGGGGCTGGGGGTCGGAGAGGCTACCAAACACACCAGGACAAAGAAGCAACAGTAAAAAACTAAGATACCATGGGTTGTGGCAAAAAAAAATCACACACCGCACACGCACCACACGGACACAAATGAAGAGAGGTGAAAAACAAGGGATCGTCTAACCCCTCTCCTCCCCCCCCCTCCAAATATTACACAAGGCCGATCCTGATCCGCTATTTTTGTATGGGCCCAAAACACTACAGTACATAAAAGAGGTATGTGTTATATCCCCCCCCCCCCCCCCCCCCCCCCCCCCCCCTCCCCCTCCCTGAATAAAACCTTCGCCGACACAACGGTTATATCACCGACACAACGGTTACATCTTCGTCGACACAACGGATACATCTTTCCCTATTTTTGGTTTCTTCCCTCGCCCCCCTCATTTGGCCTCTCGCAAGCGCGCGTTTTTGCAACGGAAGCGAAACAAGCGATAGCCTGGGAGAGAAAATGTGCGTGGAGCGAAAACAGTCTAATCTTTACGTTACCCCCGGCGAGTGCCGCAAGTGACATCCGGTTATGTAAAATAGTTTTGGCAAAAGAGAAGACGGGGCGCGATCGAATCGACGATGAGCGACGCAGGAAAAAAAAAAAAAAAAAAAAACAAGACAAAACAAAACAAAACATACATATATAAAGGAATCAAAAGAAAAGAGAAAACACAAAAAAAAACAAAAAAAAAAAAAATAAAAAAGCACCGCACAAAACGAGAAAGAACTACTCATTCCCTACCCCACCTTGTGGAAGATTCTTCGGGGGCGTAAACAACGCCATCATCCTCCCACAAATTGGATCGAGACAAAAAAATGTCAAGAAAAGTGCAAAAGACTACAAAAAAGAAAGAACGAAAAAAAAAAAACAAAAAAAACGAGTCCTGACGACTGCAGCCTTTCGTCCTCTCTCTCCCGTCACTCTCTCGTGTTTTGCTTGTACGTTTGACATGGACTAAATGTGCGCCTTTCCGATCGCTATGAAAACTCTCGGCTCGGTGTGACTGGATGGATCCCTAACCTATAACCGACGCCCTGACTTTCCGCAGCTCGTGGTCAAAATACAAAAAAAAAACGTCGTTTTCGACGATCGTTCCTCTTTCTGATCCCCCCCAAAAGGCCAAGACTCGTTTCGCTCGCTAGCGCACGCGCACCACCCCCCCAGCCTAGTAAGGACAGCCGGTTAGTCAGAGCGGCTGTAAGTAATAGCAGCCGCCCGTGCAAACAGAAAAAAAAAAAGGAACGATGGGGAAACGAACGTCGTCCCGGGGGTTTCCACTCATATGTGCTCCCTACTCGTGAAGCTGCCCCCCCCCCCCCCCCCCCCCCCCCCCCCCCCCCCCCCCCCCCCCCCCCCCTCTCTTTCGACCCCCCCCTTTTGCCCTCTCCCACCGGGTGCCTTTAACGCCCACAAGATACAATTCTCTTAGCGTAAGTAAGTAAACCCCGCCTAACGTCGGGCGGATGCAATCTGCCTGCTTGTTTGACAACGTCATCGCCTGCGTGACTCCAATAATCATCCAACACACCACGCGACGCTCCTCTTCGCGAATGATAAATGCCGCAACCAGCAGCAGTGCAGCAGAGCGAGTCGTCTTTTCATGTCCCGCATTCGGGTAGGAGGGGGGGGGGGGGGGGGGGGGGGGGGGGGCGGACCGGGAAGGGTGGGGGTTCGGGGGGGCGGGGAAAGCCTCCTTCGCCTTTCCCTCCCTGCGGCATCAATGTACAATTACCGATAACACTACTTACCACCACCGACCGGGCGCGCGGACGCGCTCTTTTTCTTTTGCCTCGTTTCTCGTTTCACATGAAATTTTCTCAAAAGCCTTTTTATGCCTACTACGTGCTACAGACGCGGCCACCGGCTGCCGCTTCACCAAGAAAAAAAAAAAAAAAAAAAAACACGCTGGCTCTACCCAAGGTTCCCCCTGACCACTATTTCATGGTCGTGCATTGTTAGATGTTCTAGCCCAAGCGATTTGCGCACAGGGGGTGAGTGGAGGAAGGTAGGGGGGGGGAGAGGGTGGAGGGGGGGGGGGGGGGGGGGGGGGGGGGGGGGGGGTGGGGTGGGGGAGGGGAGGGAGGCAGAAAAGGGGGAGGGGGGCTCTCATCCTCTTGTGAGCAAACCCTTTTCATCTCCACCCTCAAGGAACCCTCTTGCGCACCTCTCCTGACAACGCTCTTTAAACAACACGGAGAAGGCGCGGGTAGGGGGGGGGGGGGGGGGGGGGGGGATTGTAGTGGTGGTGGTGGTGATTGATAGGAAGGGTTGGAAATGGAGGGGCTATCGTCTCCGCCGGACACAAGAGCAACAGAACACGCCCTTTCAATGGAATCAAAACATCGATAATCGAATCATTGGATTCGATCTCGTCCGTCGTCTGCCTCGTTCCGGCTGTAAGCCCCCCCCCCCCTCCTTTCCCCAAATCTCCACCCTACCCACCCCTTTCCAATTTGCCTCTCTCATTTTCACACACACACCGCCCCTACGCCCTCCGCAGGAGATCGAGCTCTACTAAGGGAGACGTCGCAAACTGGCGCCCCACATCCGGGGTCGGACGAGGGGTGCTAGTAAAAACAAGCATCGAAAGGGGGGCCGGGCCGCCGCCGAATCTCTGTTTGTTGCGACAATTTTTGCCGACGTACGAAAAAAAAAAGGGAGACGGGGGGGGGGGGGGGGGGGGGGGTTGTACAAGACATGTCGCCCTCGTTTATGTTGGGACGTCGCCTCTCTCGCCCTATAATGTCGGCCACGGAAAAGCCGGCCGACTCTCGACCAACTCCCAATATGCAGAGCATGCACGCACCGCTTCGGCAAGCGCGGAAGCCCATGCACGGGATGCTGGTGTGAATGAATGAAGGCAGTCTGTTCGTTTGTCCTCGTCAGACTAGTCGACAATCGTAACGTGAGCTTGCTTGCGACCTCCGCCTCTCACCCCCCCCCCCGCCCCCCGCCCCAAAAAAAAAGACCCAAGACTCTTCTCGCTCGCGCCGGAATGACAGGACATAAAAAGTCGTAAGTCTTAAGCTAACCATGAAATAACATCGTGTTCACACAGAGCCCGCAACACACAATTTTTCGCGGACAAAAAAAGGCTCCAAAATCTCACTCAGAACCCTCCTATCTATCCGCACTCCCTCCCCCCCATCCCGCCCCCACCACGGCTGGCTCCCACGCCTGCCGTAAAATCGAACATCACGGAACTTCATCATCATATCATAACACTCATTTATCATGTCATGTTTTTTTGTCTTTTTTTTTTGGAGGGGGGGGGGGGGCAGAAATATTTCCTCACAGCTTCTCCTTCTCCGTCTGAATCTTGCGCATGATTAGGAAACGCGCCATGTTGACGGCCAGCGGGGGGCCTGCCAGGGTCACCAGGCGGTGCTTAGTCCCCGGCATGAACTCGTTCCGCCGGGCGATCATGATTTTCGCCCCACTCAGCTGCTGCAGCTCCCTCACAGTCGCCCCCCCCTTTCCCAAAATGATGCCCACGTCTGCGTCCGGCACCGGGAGCTCACCATGGACAATGCAGCCGGACCCGCCGCCGTTCCCTCCAGCTGGTCCTTGCGCTTGCGCTTGCCCCTGCCCCTGCCCCTGTTGCTGCTGCTGCTGAAGCGAGCCGGGAGACGACAAAGACGGCGCTAGGGTCAGTCCATGCGGAGAATTCAAGCTCATGCCATCGAACATCCCCGACAGCCCCGAGGCATCGCCATGACCACCCCCACCCCCCCCCCACCACCACCGCCGCCGCCACCCCCAAGCGTCATGCTGTGACACTGCCGGAGAGCCCCACCGTGAGCAGGGCTACCCATGCTACCACCGCCACCTCCACCGCCACCGTTCCCCGGCATTGTGGCGGAGCACGTGCGGTGGAGGGAGGAAGGCACAGGCTCATGCAACCCGCGGTGCTGCTGGGCTGACGCGGCAGCAGCGGCGGCGGCGGCGGCCGCCACGCGCGCCTCATGGACGATCATGCCAGCCGTGGCCTCCTGCGAGAACTCGGAATTGGTGCGGACAAGCTGCTGCTGCTGTTGTTGCCTCAGGCGCTGCTGCTGGTGCTGGAGAGGTAGGTACTCCGACTGCGACCCTCCCGACCCATGAAAGCCTCCCCGGCTCGCTCCAAACCCACCGCGGCTTCCCTCGCTACCGTGCTGTTGCGGCTGCTGCTGCTGTCGCATATGGTCAAAGTCACGGGGGAGAAGGCCCCTGCAGGCGAGGCGAGTGGTGCAGGTACCCGTCTCGGCTGCCTTGCCGGCTAAGACTAAGGTCCGCAGGGGAAGGAGAGTCATACTCGCGCCTGCAGTCCTCATAGTCAGCGCCACCACGGCCCCTGACATCCACCTCTCCGAAGTCGAAGTCCCGCCCGCTCAGGTCCAAGCTACCTCCTACCCCGCCACCCCCCCCCCACCACCACCACCACCCTGGCGCATGTGCCTGCCCCAAAGTGCGCGCCGGGGGCGGTGTGGCTGCGGTGGTCAGCAGGGCTAGCCGAAGCACTCACCTCATGCGCATGGACGGTCGGCATAGACATGGAGCGATGGGCAAAATCGGTCGCCGCGCCCCCACCGCCCCCCCCTGCCCCCCCCCCGCCTCCTCCTACACCACCACCACCCCCGTGGGGGGTCAGCTCCCGGGGCGCGTTCCCCCCTCCGTACCCTCCGAACTCCCAGTGGGGGGGGGGCGCACCGCCACTGTTGATGTTGTTGCCGTACTCGCGGCCGGCAGCACCCCTTGCCGCCACAGCACCCGGGCTATGAAAGTCGTGCTGGCTATGGGGGGAGGGTCCAGCGTAAGAGGGCGAGAGGCGGGGCGTGGGGGTGGCGTGGAGAGGAGCCATCGTGCTGCTGCTGTTGCTGCTGATGCTGCATGCCGCCGCCGGGTACCGCGTAGGGGGGCAGGTGGAGGTGCACCGCGCGGTAGATCGTGCTCATGTTCTGGTAGCGCGACGCCGTGGTGTCCTCCATCATGCGGTCCACGATCAGGGTAAGCCCCAGGATAACCGAAGACATCGCCCCCTGTAGGGTAACCACGCGCTCGCCGGCAACGGTGCACATGTCCCTTGGGGACACCTGTCCGCAGGCCAAAAAAAAAAAAAAAAAAAAACGAAAAACGAAACGAAACGAACGAAAAAACCAAGGAAACTTCAAATTAAAAAACGCCGCATGAGGAAAAAAACACGCCGCACAAGGAAAACGAAGGAGCCAATAAGAACGACGAACGACGATACACCCAAGCGTCGCAACACCAACACAGGAGACGGGGTGTATGGGGGGGGGGGGGGGGGGGGAGGAGAGTAACGTTGAATCCTTCAACAGCTCTATGTGAGACACAGGAAGGAAGGAATATGTGGGAATCGTTCCTTGAAAGGGAGAAAAGACATTAACCTGGGTAAAAAATACCTGATAGGAAGGAGGGGGATGGGGGGAGGGAAAAAAAGAGGGCGATGAGCCAAGGGACGCAGTGAGTCAAGCTGCATAGTGAGTTGAGTCAATCGAAAAAACGCTGGACTTAGAAACGAGGAGAGAGACGCGGAGGTGACCTTAGACCTGCTTCTCATCATCATAGGAATAGAGCGAGTTTTTGTTTCTGGGTCCAGAGACTCTACACGCACCCACTACTCGTACAATAAGCGCTTTTCTTTGGTTGCTGCCTGCCTGTCCCAACAGCCAACAGACCACCAAACGCCAAACGGGACGAACGCGATGGGGCGCGCGCGCGGCGCTCAACGAAAGGCACGACCACAAACGCTCGACGGAAGGACGGTGGTGGCTCCTACGACTACGACTAGAGACGCAACTGGTGAACCAAATAAACAAAAAAACGCAACATGCACAACCTAAATATGCATGATGCTATTAATATATACAAAACCAACATACGTATTGGTGCGGCTGCGGAAGCCAAAGAGTTCTTCTCGTCTGTCGAGACATCATACGGAGCGTAACAGCGGGGAGGCTAACTCAAGGGCATGAGCCACTACACAGGCCGCACGACCGCTCCAATGCACGCAGCGAGGCGTGGTGCGGTTGTACAGATTTCCACAACACATGGTGGGCTTTCTGGGGGGGTTAAAAGATGGGAGTCTGGGCGGGGAAGAGCGTGCGTGCGGGATAGATAGATACGCGGGTCTCCTCGGCAATAGTGACAAAAAAAAAAACAATTTCTTTAAAAACGTTTTTCTGTCATCAAACGGAAGAGCATGGCATGGCATGAACTACTGCTGTACCGCCTCTCCACACAGGAATCAACACATTGAACACAGACAGGCAGTCACAGCAGTCTTTGATGAGTACAAAGAACGGTTTAGTGTTTGGTGTATAGACATAAAGACATTACACGTGAGTCAGCAGAAAAAAACAGGTCCGCAATAAAAGCCAGTTAGTGGTTACGTCATCGTCCCTGTGTCAGTATCGCGTGCATAAACGACGGTTTGTGGAACAGCGTGCACTAAAAAACACCAAAAATACATGTAACCAGTCTCCCATGGGGACGTCTGGATATATCTACATACCCATGTCCCAAAATGTAAGCAATAATTCCATGTAAATATTTTATCAAAGCAGTTCTTACATTTCGGTACAGAGTGGTATCCACATACCGGTAAAACCAAAGCAAATAACCCCTCGAGTTTTTGTCAGTCATGATACATATAATTGCGTGGGACAGAGCGAAACACGTGAAAGAGAAGACAGATTTCAGATTTCGGGCCACGACTGAAGACCCACGATTCACGGCACCCCCAAGGACACAAAGAAGACGTTCACCGAAACTACCCGCGATACATGGTGTGTGTGTGTGGGGGGGGGGGGGGGGGTGGGGGGCAACCAGTACCGGTTATATTTTGCAGGGTCCGTACATACATCAGCAACACCTTACTACTATCAGGAACAGAGGAGAAACTATTTCAAGGAAACGAAATTCGGACCTTTGTTTCAATCCCAAAAAAAAAGCACCGCTCGTCGCTTACGTACGTACTTTACGATCACCAGCGGCATCGTCATCATGTAATGCAAACCGCTCACAACATCCACATACTGGTACATTTATTCTGCTTCGAAACTTACAAAACCAGCATGAACACCGAATTACGCAACTAATCCTACACTAAAACCCATACATGGAACAAACCCCCAAAAAACAAAAATACAAGCACAGGTGGGGAGAAGTGGCGGCGGGTGGTGGTGGTGCGGGGGGGGGGGGGGGGGGGGGGGGGGGGGGGGGGGGGGGGTGGCGAACGGAAGCTCGGTCGTTAACAATAATAATGCGACTGCTGTCAACACCGAGGAGGCCAAAAAGCAACAATTACATACTAAGGAACAAAAGTAAGTTTTGGGAACATTGGACGTTCCGTTTGCCGTTTGAGATGTTTGTACAAGTAGCATACGCACAGACAGGCAGCAGCAGCAGCGGCATCTTTATATAAATACCAGCAGCAGCAGCAGCAGCAGAGGTAAAAGGGTAGAATAGGACCGCAAGGAGAAAGCGAGAGCCAGCGCGGAGGACGGACGGAGGGGCGGGCAGCCTACTCATCGACGCTTACCATCACCGACAGCAGCGTCGTCGCCGTAGCTGTAACCGTCGTCACACACCACACCCACCACACCCCACAGCACCACACCCGCCCGTTGGGGCAGGAGACGAACGACCACCAAAACTGCTTCTAAAAAACCTTGACATACTTTTCTTCGTACCTAGAAATCCGCTCGTTAAATATTGGTACTGCTGCTGTATCATAGAGCGGCGCCACATTTTACGCCTCCGATTTGTTGAATTTCATTCGCGAGCCACGAAAGAAAAAGGGATGTACTTACTGCTGCTGCTGCATCATGTATCAAAAGGTTACATGAACCACTGTGGACGGAAATGTAAACACCTTTGGGGTATAGATATGGAGACCCAACCCTCCTTATAATTTCGCCCAGAGGAGTATGTCGCCCTCGTACACCATTTTACCATCCTCAAAACTACTGCTGTAGAATACGTGCGAGTACACAGCAGCAGTTGTTGCGGAGAAGGGTGGTTGGTTGTAAACATTTGCAGCATACATATCGCATCAGCATCACATACCCTGTCTGGTACCCGCGGCCAGAGCAAAAAAAACTTACAGTAGTATCAACCCTGACCAGGTATACGACTGCAGTGCCTGCATATTTGTCCCCAAAACGCACAATTAATAATAAGAACAGAGTCTCCTTCATGGTTAGTAGGTACCTGCTGGTACGTGCTTATAATACTGCTTTACTACGGGGTGGTTCAGCGCGTACGACTCATCACATGGCACTTTCGAAAGTTACAACAACACAATCGACAATCCGACAACAGAGAAAATAATTGGAAGAGGACCGCCAAAAGCGAAAATCGAGAAAAGCGCGAGAGATAAGTGAAACGCAATCTGCAATCCGCCAGTCGCGCCCGAGAAAACTCGAACAAAAAAACAAATTAAGAGATGGTCGAAATGTGGCGCGTGGGTAAGCACGCCTTGCGGTGGTCCCCCTCTCCCCCTTTCGGCTCCCCCGTCCACAACCATATTTATTGACGAGAGGGTGCAGGGTGCACGGAACAGGCAAAAGGACGTTCCTCGGTAGCAAACGCTATTATTAATATTTATTACCAGGTATATAAATAATCAATATATTAATAATAGTTGCTGCCTCGCAGAATATCTCTCCGACAAAAATGTCACCAGCTTCGTAGCCTGAACCAAGGGAGAGTAGAATACAAAACATGGAATCACCGCGATCTACCTACTCTAACTAAAGAAGTACCACAATCCATCAACATATACCTGGTATGATATACAATAATACCTCGTATATAATAATGACTATTAATACTACTACTGTACTGCTGTTGTCCTGTGACTACGGACTCAATATTTAGTATATGAGCTATTATTAATAATAATGTGAGAACTATATACGAAAACAACAGAGTGCGAAGCTGTTATACTCGTATATACAACAGGTACATGACGAATGTACCGGTAGGAAAAAGAAAAGAAAAGTATAAGGAACAACTCCAAACCACGAAAGGAACAAACCAGCGAAAGAAAAAAAATGAAGAAAACGAAAAAAAAAAATCCGAAAATCCAAAAAAACAAGACGAAAAACCTCGGGAAAACATACGAAAATTAAAAGCCCAAATCAAACACCGCTGCGAACCCAAAATACACCAAAACATATCGAGAGAACGAACGAACCTGAATGGAAGCAACCCCAGCCTCCTGCCGAAGATCTCCGAGGCGCACCCCGTCGTGGCCAATGATCAAGCCGCTGGCGGCGTCCGGAATGAGTACCCTCTGCGTGATGTCCAGGCTAGTGTCAGCAGCGGTGTATATGGTGGTCACGATCCTATCGCAAGCCATCTGGACGCTGCCAGGTTCCCCGACCACCAGCACCACTCGCTCGTGCGTGCCAGGGTAAAATCGACCATTGGGGGTCACTTTGATGTCCGCGAGGCACTGGAATTATTTTGATTTTTTCAGAGAGATTGTCGCAGGTTGTGGAGTGGAAATTTGGGCCCAATTATCGTGGGTACGATACCCATGGGGGAATGAACAGAACAAGAGGAGGGGAGAGGGAGAGGGAGGGGGGGGAGATACTATTACTATTAATATTAATAATTAATGGACCGATTCACAAGCACATCGTTCTATTAATACTCACTAAATGAATACATTCAAACTCCAACATGATTTGATTTGCTAGAAGACCATACAGCTCATCTTTAAAGTAATACGAGTTTATTATAATGTACTAACGACAATAAAAGTTGTAGTAAATTACTGATCAGCAGACAGGAGGGACAAGAGGGAACATGAAAAAAAAGTTACACCTTGTGCAGATGGTATGGTACAATAATAGCAACTCGCGGCGGACACACAAACACGAGACAGCACACGGAATGTCTCCGCAGCGGACACAAGAAAGAGGAGGGGCGGGGGGAGGGAAGGGAGGGAGGAGGTGGCCTCTGGGTGTGGTCGAGGATAGTTTGACGAGACGGTTTTGCGCAAGTGCGTATCGCGTGAGAATACGCACGGGCGGGTGAATACGAGTTCGCACACACGGCTACATCTCACGTACGGGTAAGTGTACGAGTGCTAGATAGACCATTGGCGAGGCCGTGGCTAGCTGCTGCGGTCGTGATGATCGACGGGGGTGAGGCGTGAGGGGGGCGAGGGAAGGAAGAGGTACAGGTTCTCACCAAATCAAATCTACGATCGATAATTTGCAGCCCAGTTTGTGGGTCATTATCCTTTTCAAAAAAAGAATCGTGGTCTTCGAAACTTTATAATACAGAAGTCACGCACCATCCGACTAATCGCGTCCCGTCACAACCTATATCTGCCAACAGGCCTATGCACCAGCCACGAGAATCCGCGCTCGGCTCGTACGCCACAGCAGCAGCAATGCCGACAGAGAGAGGAAGAGGGAATGGGCATGAAAATTGCGCGGGCTTTTTTTTTCTGAAGGCGTCTGTCAGTCTTGGCTACACACGGACGGCCGACCTTCTCGGAAAAAAAAAAAAAAAAATCGTCCGAGCCATTCGTATGAGAACAAAGACATGCACAGCAGAACAAGTACAGAGCAGAAAGGACACACAGCAGAGGCAGCATCCTGTGTGGCTGCAACATCCTTGATCTTTTTCAATTTCCAACGAAGCAAAAAGACGAAAAAAAAAAATACAACTCTCTTCGTTTGATAGATATCAGCAGGCGAAACACCGGTGGGGGTACCTGTATACCAATATCTATCACGCATCACCAACACCTCGGGCGCACAACAGACAACAGCGGCTAGAATAAGCTCTATGAACATTACACGTTTGACGGGGCGCGATTTGAAGTTGTGAGTACCTGCACAGCCCGGGACTCGAAACAAATCATCTCACCTCGTCTTTGATCTCGCAGATTCGGGTGCCTCCCTTCCCAATGAGGGTCCCCGCCATGCTGTTGGAAACCAGCAGCTTGAGCCCAAAACGCCCGGAGGTATTCCCTGCGCCACCACCGCCACCGGTGCCGCCGTGCGCAGCCACCCCGGGCCTCGTCGCCTGCGACGTTGCCGCACCGGATACTCTAGAGTCTGCCTCCAAAGACAGCTGGTGGTGCTGGAAGGCGGCTTCCTCGCTCCGGCTGGAGGTAGGCGACACAGCGGAAAGGCTGCGCATGTGCATGCTCGGCGTACACGGGCTGCTCGGCGCGGTCGTGTCCAGGTTGTGGTCCTGGTAGTCGGAAACCGTGTGCTTATTGTAGAGCGGGCTCGAGCCCCGGGAGGTCGAAGAGGAGGGCAACCCCATCACGTTCTCTCGATCTTCCGCGAGGTCGTCGTGGGAGAGGGGGCTACTGTTGTCTAGGTGGGCCGCCGAAGCGGAGCGACTGCCCTTGTCAAGGCCAAGCCCCACGGCGGCCCGAAGCATCATTTCCTCCAGGTCCCCCGAGTTGATCCGCCATCGGGCAGGCTGCGATGTGGATGCTGCGCTAGGTTCGGGCATGGACCAGCCCACCGCCGCCGCAGACTCGGAGGTGGATGCGTCCGGCGAGGGGGTCGAGGTTGGCCCGGTGGCGTCGTTGGCCGTGGAGCCCATGTCTCTACCGAATAACGCGACCTGGTTCAACGCAAACAAGGTCGACATCCCCTACGCGTCCCTGCGCTTTCAAAATCTCAGCTAGCAGATCCGAAGGTGGGGTAGGGCGCCGCGATGGTCCCCCCACGGAAGTCTAGCTCCTCTGGCAAAATATCACAACCACGTCGGTGGTACAAGGCGCGAGGCGCACGTGAGGTTGGCTGGGGGTTGGCGTTGCGACTTGCGTTGTGCAGCGCCAATTGGAGCGATGTTCCAACTCCAACGATCCTGGGACGGGCCTTGTGACTGTTCGTCGCTGGGAGGTGCTTGCGCAAGAAAATTCCCACTAACTCGGCTCTCTTTCGTCAAGTCCGCAACAACTCTGTCGTACCCCGAGAGCCTGATTTCGAGGATGCGATGCCGGGCAGGAAAGAGGGTGGTGGCTGCCAGGGTTGGAAGTTTTGGGGGGTGTGGATAGGTGGAGTGCTTCGTGTGATTGTGATGATGAGGTTTCTCGGAGTCTTTGTTTTGGGTATCACAAGGTTGTCTCTCGGTGTGATTGTCTGATGATACATTTCAGGGCGGTGAATCCTCTTTTAGTGGCTGTCGGTGATTGGTCAAGATGCAAAAGTCCCCCCGGCGGTATTTGGATCGTTGAATGGATCGCCTGCAGCAGGAGGACGGGGAGGAGGTATAATCTGTTCTCCTGCGAATCCTTTTTTAGTGTTGGTGTGACATGGCCCCAGCAGCGGTGCCACCAGGTGAAAGCGGCGAGGTTTGGAGTCCCGCCTTGTCGCCCCACGACGTTCGGCTGGCGGGCAGAGCCTCTCTCGTCGAGTCGGTGGCCTGCACATCAGTTATCTTTTTTGACTGTGAGAAAAAGTGCATCCAGGAACAACGAACATCTTCATGTTTTTTTTTGTAGTCTATACCTGGTATGATACCGATAAATATGAATAAAATCTCCCAAAAAATAATACGAAGTGCTGCATATAAAAAATCGTACACCTTTGAAACGTGTACGTACGTATCGATATCTACTGATCTTCGTATGAGGAGGTCGAAAGAAACGCAAAAAAAAAAAAAAAAACCGAGCGAGAAGAAGTTATAGGAGGAATCGAAGAAGAATGAATAGACAACAAATACATTGATGACGATTCTTGATTGCGATTCGTATGACAATTATTGGCGAGAGAGATTGATATAAAACCGGAACACATCGATGGCTTCACTCAACAATTATCTTTCGGTGATAAGCCGTTGGCAATGATAATCTATGCTGTTCGTTCGGTGCGCTTATCATCTATCCATGTGCCAGTACGATATTGCCAGGTACACACTACCATTATGCCTGGGAGAGCTCTTTGTTACCGAGAGCTGCTGCGGACGATCAGAAGAAAGAGATGTACCGTGGATGTATGTTGGTGCCCCCCGCTGCTTCTTGCTATACTGCTATTAATATCTACAGCAACAATACAATAGTAGTAGTACGGCTTGCTGTGCTGCTGCTCTGCTGTACACACAGACATTCATCATCATATATAGAGCGTACGACGTCGGTTGGCAACGACGGCGACAACAGAAATATCATCCCACCCAGATAGATGTGATCGTTATGATACCTTGTACTGCTGTGGTATCACGTACGAAATAAGTATATATATCCACCAACAAGAAGTGTTATCAGTATTTACTGTCGCCGCACACCAACCAACTGTCAAACCGTGTTTTGCCTTCTGCGACCTCCGACAACAACAGTAGTAGTCCGGCGCTGACCGACACGGAATAAGAAACCAGTAAAGTCAACAAGCATGTTTGCTGCCGTATACCAACCTGTGAAATGTAATGGTAAGTGTCGGATTTTCCGTCACCTACTTTCAGCCGATCTGTTGGTTGCCCTTGCTGCAACCTCCAAACTTCGAATCGATCCTCTAGGCCGCAATCCAGGCTCCCTCTCCCGCCAAGAGTGTGTGTCGGTCACTCCCCCCCCCCCCCACCCTGCCCCTTCCATAGCCTCTAGGCGATCCTGAACTCCTCTGTTCATCGCAATATACCCCTTGAATCTTCGAATGAACCCTAAGCCGCAATCCAGGGACTCTATCCACACGTCAAGGGTGTGTGTCGGTCACCCCCCCCCCTGCCTGGTCGGTAAAAACCCGACGTGCTCCGCCCCGGCATTGTAGGGATGCGAGGGTCTATGGTCATACGACGACGGCCATGCATGATAATGAGTTCACCCCCCCACCCCCCGCTGCTCTAGCTGGCCTCTAGGCGATTTTTCATAATCAATTCATCCATCGCACGCTCGCTCGTCTATACCCGTCTATGGACACATCAAGGGTGTGTGTTGGTCACCCACTCCTCCCCCGCTGCCCCTTCGTTAGCCTCGATCCACAGTAGGCAATGCGTATTCACTCAACCACTCATCTCACGCTCGATCGTCTCTACCTTCTAACTGTCGAGTGGGGACCCTGAGCCGCAATCCAGGCTCCATCCCCACATTACGGGCGTGTATGTCGCCCTCCCCCCCACCTTACTCCTTCCAGCTATATTAGCTTCTATGCGGTCCTTCACTCATTAAACCACCGCACACTTGCTCGCCTATACCCTGTACCTTCTTTGCACGAACCCTAAGCCGCAACTAGCCTCTATCCCCACACGCGGAGGTTGTGTCCCCGTCCCCCCCCCCCCTTGCCCTCCCCCCCCTATATATTGTATACCAGTATAGGTTGGGTTGGAGTCGGTTGGCAACGACAATGTAAAACATGCCGCTACTACTTGAGCGACAGTAGACAGCCAGAGTACCGTTTTTTATTTTTTTCAGCGGTCGGTCACAGCTGGTGGTCGAGTTGGATCGTTTGTGCGGAGTGAAGAACCTTTACTCCGCACAACGGGATTGATCGTATCACGTGGTGTTCATGGTAAGGCACCCAAGAGGCAGTTACATAGTACGCCCATTGCTGTTTCGGGAAGTGGTCACACCGGATATTAAACTAGCTCATTGAAGCTGTCATCCATATGCAAGTCCGCCTCACAAGCGGTTCTTAGTAGGATGCAGCTCACCCTTCATGCGACTCACCAAAGACCTTACGGCGCTTCGCGTTTGGTGCAAGCAATGTCTGTCTGGTCGATGAAAACCCGACGTGCCCCCCGTCCCGGCATTTTAAGGATGCGAGTGTCTATGGTCATACGATTACGGCCATGCATGATATCGAGTACACCTCCCCCCCCGCTTGCTCTTTCTAGCCTCTACGCGTGTCTTCGCCTGCTGTGTTTCGGCAGGGAGCGGCATGCTGGTGCTACGCAACTCCTCAGTGTCCGACATTGTTCTGTCCATGCCCACGACAACAACGTGGGAAAACCTCTGGGAGAGTCGGTTGGCCGCGCCCGGATGCAGGCGGTAACATAGCTCCTTCTCCGCAGAGGCTCCTAAACGGGACTTGGTCAAGGTTCTTGCCCCTTGCCATTCCGGCGGGTTGTCGGGTTCAGGCGGGTTTACCGCCTCGGGCAGCTGGTCCGGTGTGTGCGACCTGATGGACTCGGCAAACCAGCTTTACTTTTGCGTACATGTCCACTAGATGTATTTATCTCTAGGAAAAACTGGTCTTACGGAGACTTGTTGTCTTTGCGCCGCACGCCTCGGGCATGTTAAGTTTTAGAGGCCTTGGGGGCGCGTCCTTCTCTGTGCGAAGACCCCGCTCTTTGCCAAGATCAAGGAACAATGCCAGCCATCTACGATCTTGGAACTCCCCGTGTGTCACGGATCTCCCACAGCTTCCGAGCCGGCTTGATGATCCAGACTCAGGTACCCCTGCTTTCGCTCGGTCTCTTGAAGGACCGAGGCGGTCCGTCAGAACATCCGGTAAGATCCCAACCTTGCTCCCAATGGAAGCGGGTATCTTTTACGGGGTAGGTGGTTCTCTGTCCGAGGGATTCGATGGAAAGGAAGCCGACCGCTTGCTTGTTTGGCATGCCTGCCAGGCGATGCATCCGGAAATCCCCACGTCCCTCCCTTGCTGCCCCCACCGCGCGCTCTGCCACGTACCCTTCCGTACCGATTGGAACGCCTACAACCGCCACGCTTCCCTCTCCCGTGATTCGGACGTTAACAATTGACCAGCAGCGAAATTTCTTCCGCCGTCAGAACGTTCCCTTTCCGAGGTAGTGCCACGGCGTCGGTGGGTTTAGCAACAATGCTGTTTCCGTTGATGCGCCAAAGCGGGGGGTATGGCCCTGACCATGCTTACCAACCATGACTCCCATGAGGCCGGGGGCGGTGTTGTCCGTGTACGCGAAGCTTTTTACTCCTTCCCCGCTGAACTCCGATTGGAAATCCTTTAGCCCCGGCTTCATGGACAAGGAGAACATCACCGGTTCCATACAGTCCCCATGCACCCCTCTGGAGCATGCGATCGCCCGGTGTGCATGGTCCCCCGAATCGATCCGAAAGAAGACACCAGCCGGTGTCTCGTCGTAGAACTTAAGCCACGACCACCGCGAGCGCCGGCACGTGGGCGGCCACCCCTGCTAGCACAGCCGTCTTGTTGGTCGTTGTGAACGCGTTGGGGAAGTCATTGAAAAAGGGCCAGTTTTCCATCTCGTGGAGCACACGTGCCCTCAACCCCCCTGTGCAGGGCGACCCCAAACTGCCCAAAATCGTGGCGAACTTCCTCCAACCATCTCCACCGTAGCACTGCCCATGCCGGTCGGCACTCTTACCCCAGCCCGGTGAGGCTAGACTGTGAGAAGAGCTTTCAAAACTCCGGCGGGATCGCGTCGGGATAATCAACGATTCTCCGTCAGATGGCTGTCATGACCTTGCCAAGCTCGTCTCGCCCGTTATTGGTGTGGATACTGGAGTGGAGGCGCGCGGAACAGCGACCGTTAGGTCCGGGGTCTGACAAAGCGCCGCGAGAGATAAAAAAATCGAACAGCACCAGGGGGCGTACTCACCGTCCAGGCGCCACTGGAGAGCACTTCCCTCCTCTACCTTGGCGACGTTTGCTAGCACCCCCGCTGCCGCCGCCGCCGCCGCCACCACCGTGGAGATAGCGGCGTGATCGCTGGGCAGGAGTTTCTCCAGCAGGGTGGCCTACATTTCCTCGCTAACGTTTGAACACAACTCCGCTACGCGGGCGCGTGCTCCGGCAGTAACCCTTTCCCGTGTACTTCATTGGAAGCTGCCATCCATATGCAAGTCCGCCTTACAAGGGGTCCTTAGTATGATGCAGCTCACCCTTCATGCTACTCGCCCAACACCTCAGGGCGCTTCGCGCTTGGTGCAAGCAATGTGTGTGTCTGGTCGGTCAAAAAGCCGACATGCTCCGTCCGGGCATTGTAGGGATGCGAGGGTCTATGGTCATACGACTACGGCCAACCGATCGAGTACACTCCCCTTGCGACGACACGCTGACGATGCCTTATCATGCTTTTTCCCCCACCGAAGTTTCTCGGGCGGCATTCTCCGGCATTGTGTCCCTTCACCTGATGTATGTACCGGAAATCAACCATGGGAGCAGGAAGATTACATCCCCACTCTCGATTAACACGAAACCCTATCGCCTCTTTATAGGGTCGTCCAGCGAGTGCAGCAGTTCCGGGAGAACACATCACACCTTGATCACCCACAGAAGCGACTACGGCGTTGCCAAGTCTCGGTTCGGCCGGTAATCTTGCAAGGCGTGGTAGAAGGTGCCCATTCACAGCGCTTGAATGCTCAGACGCCGCGTGTGCACCAGCCAGCTACGGCTGTACCGTGTTTCCGGTTGCCAGGGATTGCCGCAGATCTTCCAGGAAAACGGCGTCGAGCGGTGGACACGTCCCCACGATAGCTCCTCATCCGGACTAAATCCCCCATGAGAGAAGGTCTGCGTCGCCTGTGGTCCCCACTCCCATCTGTGCCGTCCGACTGCGGAGACCCGGGCACGCTTAAACCGCCAACTCCAATGCTCCCCCCGTCTCGTATGCCGGACTCCGCAATCAGCTACTGGGCAGTGAAAACGATGCCTGTGGCGCGCCCCTCGCGAGAGCCTCCACCACACACACGCGAGCGGCACGCGTCGTCCGTTTCCGAGTGGCGAACGTACCGCCCGATGTCTTCGTTGAAGCGCCATAAGACAAACCCCCATCACCACGTCGCCTCGGGCGTCCTTGAGGAAGGAGCCGGGGCGTGTCGCGTTCCCGGGCGCCCCGCCCGCCACCCTGGATGGTCCTCTAGATGGTGCCGCAGCGGTCCGTAACGCAACCCCCGCCCGTCGTCGTTCCCGGCAACTCCTGTCCCGTCGCACTTTTGGATCTCTGGGCTCCTTCCAACCCCCCCCCCGCCCCCGATGCGTGGGTCTATGGTCATACGACTACGGCCATGCATAAGATCGAGTACATCTCTCCTATCGAGTACACCCCCCCCCCCCGATCCACTGGTCCGCGACCCTCCGGGGTCCTTGCGCCTCCTCCTCCTCCCCCATCTGCCCCCCCCCTTGCGGTTGTTGTTCTTGTTAGCACGTTGCCTCATAGCCAAAAATCTAGTCCATAGTCACAAGACATGGTTCAAAAACCTTTGCGGTGGTATGTGATCTTTCGCGTGGGGACACGTATCTCTTCCAAGGTTGACCGATCAAGCAGGTCCCGCGTTGTCACTCACTTGGTAAGAAGGCCCTCGTCACATAGTCTAAAATCGGGAAAACGGAAGTCTGAAAAGAGGGGGGCGAGGGCTCTATGCCCCGTCCTAAACTCCTGTTCGCTATACCTGGAAGCCTTCCAAGTTAAACACGCCATTTTTTTTTCCCCGTATCCTTACATCCTGGGCCTTTGCAATCCTTTCCGGGGGCTTTACCCATGATACTAGCCCACCCTGACGAACCGTGTAGAGCAGAAAGAAGTATGGAAGGTTGGGGGGGAACGCCACGGTTCCACGAACTACCGAAAAAGCACGGATCGATCGGAGATAGATGCGGTTCCCCAAAACTTACTCCCACGTACTTCAACCCTGCGAGGCTACGAAACCTTCGGACGGAAGCCCAAAAGGGGAGAAGGAGAGGAAGCCTACCCGTAACGGACTCCACACACGTGAGACCCCGAAGCTACCCGCATCCCCAGCGAGGGAGGCGGGGGGGGGGGGGGGGGGGGGGCGAGAATGTATTATGACAACGAAATAACAGGCTACCGCACATCCCCAGCGAGAGGGGAGGAGGGGGTAGGGAGCGGGGGGGGGGGGGGGTGTACTCATTGTCATGCATGGCCGTAGTCGTTTGACCATAAATAGAGACCCTCGCATCCCTACAATGCCGGGACGGAGCACTTGGGGTTTTCACCGATCAGGCAGGAAGGAGGGGGGGGGGGGGGCGTACTCGATAGGAGATATGTACTCGATCTCATGCATGGCCGTAGTCGTATGAACATAGGCCCTAGCATCCCTAAAATGCCGGGACGGAGCATGTGGTGTTTTCACCGACCAGGCAGACATTGCTTGCACCAAGCGCGAATCGCCGTGAGGTGCCCGGCGAGTCGCATGAAGGGTGAGCTGCATCCTACAAAAGAACCGCTTGTGAGGCGGACTAGCACATAGATGACAGCTTCAATGAGTTAATTTAATTTCCGGTGTAGCCACTTCCAGAGACAGCAATGGGAGTACTATGCAGCTGCCTCTTGGGTGCCTTACCATAAACACTACGTGATACGATCATTCCCACTTGTGCGGAGTAAAGGTTGTTCACCTCGCACAAATGATCTAAGTCGACAACTAGCTGTGACCGACCGCCGAAATATTAATAAAAAAAGCTTTGCCCTGGTTGTCTAGCTCACGTAGTGAGCGGCATGTTCTACAGTGTCGTTGCCAACCGACGCCAACCCAACCATACATATATAGGGGGGGGGGGGGGGGGGGGGGGGTACTCATGTCATTCATGGCCGTAGTTGCATACCAGCCGTATATATATGACCATAGCCTGGGGGAGGGGGGGGGAGCGAAGATGTATTCTGAAAACGAAAAAAATACACGCCGCCGCCATGTATCGAAAGCAAGGGCGGAAGGGGGCGGGGGGGGGACGCAAGAAGCTCCTTCTGAAAACGGGGGAAAACACACACACACACACACGACAACACGACAACACAGAGTCCCGTTGCCCAGTGTGACGAGCGGCCTCATCTTTACCCGAATCACCCCCGGGGATGAGCGGGGAACAGGAATCTCACCTCTGGTGTCTGGCTTCATTTTCTCCATCCGCCGGAGGATTAATCAACAAGAAAAAAACGAAACTGCTGTTGTGAAAAAATAAGAAATAAGATTATACGTACCAGGTATATAATACGATAAGAGGTACTTGGTTGTACGTATACTGCTTGCGGTAATACTACCTACCAGGTGTTAATAGTACCAAACGTATTATGATTTAAAGTCAACAAAAATATGGATTAGGTGTGAACATGACTCCCCACGGGCGCTGCCGAGGACGGTGACATCAAAAATAGAAAAATAATACCAGGGTACGAGCACCGCCTAGTTCCTTCTAACTTATTTACTCCGTCTGTGTTGGACAGGTGGAAATAAGAATATTGAATACCCTACGTATTATTAGTGATATTACTAGTGTTACCTACTGACTCAGGTACCGGTATATTTTATTCGAGCAGAAAAAGTGGCAAGAAAAAAAAGTGAAAATATGAAGTAAATGCTGTTGCAACGAAATGATCGTGAACTTTTTCAGGCATAAGAAATTCAGTTTGTTTTTGGTTACCATATTGATGTGGTATGTTCATATGGTACCAGGTATTTATTTGTCGCTGCTGGATGGTGTTCCTATAAAAAAAAAATAACGTTCCTGTTTTATTACAGGCTAGTTTTTTCCAACCGTACGAGCGTACTTACAATTATTAATGGCACGAGTACGGTACTTCCAAGGAGCGTATCGCGATGAAAATGAAATAAAAATGATGAATATTGAATGCTCCCGAATAGGGTCAGGGTCAGTGGTATATACTCTATAATAGGATAATAACTGTGCGTAAAATAATTAGCACGAACGAGGAGATCGCATGCGATAAGTACATACATACATACGTACATGGATGAATAAAAAATATGTGAGGTAAAGTACTGGGGTAATAATATTAATAGTATACTATTAATAGGTATGTGATAAATAGTATACTATTAATACTGCTCAATAGTATTTGTAGTATCACGTATTATTTTACCCGTGGGACATTTTATTGACAAGCAGTATTTTTATAAATTTATATATAATGCCCACGATGCACCACCAATCATCGTGTCTCTAAAAATCAGCCCAAAACAGTCAAACACCAGAAGAAGAAGCAGACCCTTCATTCTCTGCAGAGTTTCTGCTGGTAAATAAATACGACCTGTACCCCGTGGAACGCGCCATCGAATTATCACTATTTATTGTTAATAGTATAGCATTAATATTAATAGCATGATATCACACCAAGGTCCCACAGCTTCGGTTTTTACTTTTTTTTGCTCTCGTGTAACATACATACCTGGTATCAAAAGGTATAAGTATTCCAAGGTTAATGCGCCTGACGGGAGCATCGCTATCGATAAGCATAAGTGGAACTGAGCTGACATGATTTATTTATTTTTTTCAACTCGCGTGAACTTTCCGTATAACAGTCAGTAAGTAGTACGGCACAAAACACCCGCCACACGTGAAAAAAAAAAAAAATCGATCTTTCAACCCGTCTGCAATATATACATACGAGTGACAGTATATACATGCCAGGTATATCATGATTTTTTTTTTTTTTTTTTTTTTTTTTTTTTTTTTTAATCATCACTTTTACTGTCCAGCCCACTCGTATGAGGTTTTACCCTCGACGATCTTCTGGACAAGCCGTGGTCACAGGTGTCGTCCCTTCTCCCCCCCGGTAGGTGCCTTTTATTTTTTATCGCGCATAGGGTTCAGCATTCCCACTGCTCGTCGATTTTCATCGAATGTAAAGCTAACTCACGCTCTCGCGCTTTCCGCTAATCAATTTTATGCAAGAAAAAGTCCCTATGAGCATGCACTCCGTGAGACTCGAACTCACGAAATTGATCTCGATAGGCTCGCGGACCACCTACCAAGCCACCGGGGACGCCGGTATACGAAGCAACCAAACAACGAACAGATTCCACACAGCGGCCACCGCGTCATTGTGTGCGCTTGGCCGGCGTGCTTTTTCTATTATTATTCTATACGTATACGTACAAGTATCATTTTTTTTTGTTTTTGTGCTCCCCATTGATTATCTCCCCCTCCCCTGTCTTTTCTCTCGTGTTCACAAAAACAAAAAAAAGGGCGAAACGCATCATCATAGGTATACCCAGAGTATGCACGAGTATGTATAATATATACAGACATTTCAGTCGTAGGTATTATTACTAGCATCATACGTACAACAAGTGCTTGAACTTATAAACCGGCATACCTGGTACATACATACCACTCACTATACTATGTACTACAGTATTTATGATACACCAGGTACCTGGGTACCAGTTACCTGTTATACATACATACGGTGTCCCCGGTGCGTTGGTAGGATTCATGTGTTCGAGTCTCACCGAGTGCATACTCTGTGTACTCGTGGGGACTTTTTTGTGCATAAAAATTGATGGATTGGCCGAAAGCGCGGAGAGCGTGAGTTTTAGCAACGTTCACTCGGCGATGGAAAGCGACGAGCAGTTGGGAATGAATGCTGAATGAACCCTCTATGCGCGATAAAACGAAGGCACGTACCGGACGGGAGAAGGGGGCGGCTTCTTTTTGTCCAGAAGATCGACCTCTCTCCTGCTGGAAAGTAAAAAAAAAAAAGTGATGGGAAAATGAAACCAAGACAAGAAAACAGTGTCAATTTGTTCCGAAATATAAGCAACGTTTGTATTTTAAAACTCAGTATAAATGTTCCTCATATTACGGGACATATTGGTATGATCTACCTGGAATACATAATACTAATAATAGTAGCTTGACCCCCCTCTAGGGCTGCACTCCCATTGTGGGGACAAAACACTTGGGATTTAGAGTTAAATGTAGGTACATGTACACTGCGGTACTAAAAGGGATAGCAGGGCATCAATTATAAAACAGCTGTTGCACCAAGTTGCAGGTTGTGGTGTTGTTGTGCTGGCGCAACAAATAGGCGCAACATTTTTATGTTTGGGTCGGAATTAAGAACAAATAATTGATTGCGGTTTAGCGCAACAGGGGCCAGAACCGCGTGTTGTAGGTTGGGCGCAGCTGCGCGACGCAAGTTCCGGTGAGCGCAGGCAGCACAGAGCTTCCGCCGCAAGGCGAAAAAAAGGGTTGCACGACATGTGTGTGTGTATTTTTCGCCGGAGCCGCCGGAGCCGAGAAAAAAAAAAAAAATGCGCCACCTTTTTTCGATCGCCGCGTGAGCGAAAAAAAACGTTTTTTAAGGCGCACTTTGTCAACCAAGTATGTATTATGTAGTAATTGCTTCTCGGGCATATATATGTCTACTCATCATATACCGCATTTTTTTTTTGCCTCCGGCGGCCCCTACGTACGCGGGCGGTGGCGTCCGGCGGCCCTCCGGGCCTCCCTGCGGGGGGCTAACACGCCAGCGGCGCGTGTCGCGCGCAACACGCGCGTTCCGGCTCCTGACGCCGAAACCTACAGGAATAAAATAAAAGGAGAATAATAACCTCTTTATTTTGCTCGTTTTTTTCGTTTGTTTGCAAATTTTACACGCTGGGTTTGGCAAAAGGCAAGATAAAATATGTTCGTACGATGATGATGGCAGATAGATGCAGCAGCAGTGGCAAAGACGTAAACTGTTGTTTAATCTGTTAATTAGTGTATACCTCTCACTGGCCACTCAGTCTTCACAACGAGCAGTTATACATACCTGGCATACTACATTACAATCTGCCGGGTAGCAATCAACAAAAAAAGTTGTAGACTGTGTACGAAAGTACATCCCCAGGGTATTTCATCATCTATATTATACCACCAGTCGGTACGTGTATTGATAGTTCGAAACACTAAATAAACAGTTTCATGTGGTTGTTTTCATCGATTACTATGAATATACATCGAAGTATCTGTCATTCATAGTCACCAATTCGGCCAACTGTCTTATCTCTCCCTGCCCTCTGCCCGAACTGCAGAGAGAAGAAATAAACGCCTCTCCCTCTTGTCTTGTCCTTATCTATGTCCTGCTGCTGTTCTGGTCTATGTCCTCCCCACCTAAACCGTGCCCGCTCTATTCATTGTTAATTACTACCAGTACGTATTACTGCGTACTATAGCAGAATAGTTCATGCGCCCCCTGATGGTGCGACCTACTGAGCTATAGGGGTAAAGATCGATCGATTACCCAGCCCAGGGTAGTCCTTATAACACTCCCCCCCCCTCTGAACGGCGGGATGTTTGGGGCGTCAGAATCATATGCGTCTGTACGCTGACCTACCCACTACCCGATTCGTTTCATTACCTGGGGAACCAGGGAGATGTGTTCTTTTTTGTTCAGGCACTTGCAAGCGTTTCTGAAAAAGAAACGTTGGAAGTGAGGTTCGAACCCGTGACCTGGACGACGTCAAATAAATGTGAACGTGTTACCTACTGAGCTATAGGGGTAAAAGATCGATCGAGTACCCAGCCCAGGGTAATCCTAATAGCAGGGAGGGGGGTGTACTCGATATCATGCATAGCCCTAGTCCGTATGACCATGGGGGGGGGGGGGGGGGGAGTGTACTCGATAGGAAAGATGTACTCGATCTCATGCATGGCCGTAGTCGTATGACCATAGACCCTCGCATCCCTACAATGCCGGGACGGAGCATGTCGGGTTTTCACCGACCAGGCAGACATTGCTTGCACCAAGCGCAAAGCGCCGTGAGGTGTCCGGCGAGTCGCATGAAGGGTGAGCTGCATCCTACTAAGAACTGCTTGTGAGGCGGACTTGCATATGGATGACAGCCTCAATGAGTTAGTTTAATTTCCGATGTAGCCACTTCCAGAGACAGCAATGGGAGTACTATGTAACTGCCTCTTGGGTGCCTTACCTTGAACACTACGTGATACGATCAATTCCCTTGTGCAGAGTAAAGGTTCTTTACTTCGCACAAATGATCTCACCCGACAACCAGCTGTGGGCGACCGCCAAAAAAAAAAAAAAAAAAAAAACGGTACCCTGGATGTCTAGCTCACGTAGTGAGGGGCATGTTTTACAGTGTCGTTACCAATCGACGCCTACCCAGCCCATATATAATATATATATAATGGAGGGGGTTATAATGGAGGGGGTAATCCTAGTAACAGGGAGGGGTGTACTCGATATCATGCATAGCCCTAGTCCGTATGACCATGGGGGGGGGGGGGGGGCGATATTTACGACTATGCGATATATACATCGATAGTGCGGGGACATTCATGATCTATCCCCAGGTTTCAGGCCTTGCATTTCGCATGTTCTCGCCGCATCGTCCTCTCTAGCACACCAGCCTGCTCCAAAAGACCATCGCGCGACGACGACGAAGCCCTGCGGCCGGGTCTCTCGTCGCATAGATCACGCCGTAGAACCATCAAAATCCCGTCGCTGCAGCCCTAACAGCCCTCGATACTATCGCTGCAGCTTTGACAGGCTTCGAGACCGACGTCTAACCCGAACCCTAACCCGAACCTTAGCCCGAAAGGCAAGGCCTGAACCCCGGGGATAGCTTCCAAATGTCCCCGTGGGGTCATGGCGATAAATATCGCCGTAATTGTGGCTATTATTTCACCTCTCATGGAACCCCTGTTCAACTACCCCTCCGCAACAACCAACCCCATATTACTGATATTAGGTTTACACAGACTCTCTTGCCTTCCTTGCTGTACTTACTTCAAGGTGCAGTAAGTACCCTGCTAATGCAAAACCCGATATACCTGTACGTCTATTAATAGACAACATAGATAGACACATTTTTACAGTAATCTCTGTGGTATCACAGTAATATTAGTAGTACGAAAAGCTCAGAATTGGCGCCACGTAGTGTAGTGAGGCGTAGGGGCCTCTGCCAACGCAGGGCACGGTGGAACATTGGGCGCTCGATCTATCGGCGAAAGGTGGCCTAGATGTACGTCCTCACTTTCACAGAACAGGCACAGGCGCCGCCCCTTTCGCATGTCATGCACACTTCTACCACATGCCGAACTGGTATATTTTGTTGCGACTCCGGTCGCGACGGTTTGGGCACCACCGCTAACGGACGGCTCCATCCGCCCTACCCCATTCATGAGCCACACCATGTGTATGCACCCTCGGTTTCGAACGCGCCTGGACCCTCTTCGAATTTGAGGCCGACGCTACCCCTTTTGTAGTATCGTCTGGGATGTTACTACATGCCTTAGCTGCTGTCTGTGGACCGTTGTTTCCGCCATCTGCTGCATCTGTATCCAACGGTCTCATGGTCCTCGAGCACATCTCGCCAGTTGGATGGCGGAGGCAACGTCCACACCCGGCGCTGGTGTGAACTCCTCTTCGCCAAAACGCAAACGCACCCTGAAATGACGTAAAGGCGCTGTCCTTCCTCTCCCATGTTCCACAGCCTGAAACAGACATTCTCGACCTCTCTGGGCCTAACAGCCTAACCAGGATCTAACAGCTTAACTAGCCAGCCTCGACACCGTGGGCGTCTACCTCGTCCAATCCTGTGGTCTCAGTTCCTGTCTTCCTTGCACACTGGGCCCCCAGCCTGAGTGGGCCCGACTCCCCCCCCCCCCCCCCCACTAAGGGCTACCATCGTTTCGCGTAATTTCTTCGCCGCCAACGACGACATCTGTGGAGTTCTCCGCCACGGGCCGCGCACGAATATAGCGTCAGATCTAGCCTGCACTTTCGAATTATTAGTCGCTCACAAAGATCACTCGAAATATTTTGTATATCGCTCCAAAATTTCGCTCCAAAATTCGCCGCCGATTCACCAGCTGCTCCCGGTCAGGGCGCCGCGGGCGCTGGTGCTCCTCCTGGCCAGGAATTCGTGCCGCCTATCGCCGCCCCGCTATCCACTTCTGGCGCCTCGGGTCAAGACGCTATCATGCCTTCGCCGGTGCTGATTTCTGCTCGGGCTCGCCGCCGCCGGAACCACCCCTGAACCGCTGCCGTCTGTGTGGCTTCGGCCGCCGGAACCTTGTGTCGGCTAGAAGGGATAGCGAGCCGTGCGACGGTAGGGGATTTACTTGACTATAGTATAGCTGCACCCGATGTGTATCGCACATTACTATTTGAAAGCCCCTTTGTTTTGTGTATCGGGCTCACTAGCTGTTGAAGCCTACAATGTTTCTCAAGAGCTGGGGTTGTGGGGTGGGGGAATAGAGATCCCCCCGCGAGCAGCCTCAATTTTTTTAGGGGCTATCCCTACCGTAGCACGTGTCTGACCTACTATTACGGAGGACCATAGTTAATAGGACCCACGGTACACACAAAAAACTGTATATTTGCGTATTATTAGTAGCAATATTTGGTCCTGTTTACTATGGTCCTCCGTAATACGTACATTAAATAGCCCACTGACTATTACCTCTGCCGGGACTTGAGAGGGCAAAATTGGCACAAAGAGTGACGATTACACAGCAACGGCCACCGCGTGATCGGCGATTATAGGGAGATGATACAAACTTGACTGTGTCCGAGTTGCAATGCAAGCAGTCGCACCGAACGGGCGAAGGACGATCCTGCACCCACACTGACTGCTGGGCGCTCTCTCGCTGATAGTAGACGGCTGATAACACCAGAGGTTCCAACCGTTGCTTAGGTCCATACCTCCGGGTCCCGGAGGGGGTGAACAACCTACTGTTGACTGACTCAGTGGGCTGGCATGTTATCCCTTCTAACCAACAACACACTATTCGTGATTTCGACTCGATCTCGGCGTTGTTCCCTGGGGCGAACCTGGCCGGAATAATCGTAGAGGGATCTACCTTCCTCCATTTCTTACCTGAAAAAAAGGATCACCGCCAAATGAACGTAAGTTATAACTTCGGTTAGACAGTGCAACCAGCTAGCCTGCTCAGTCCGCGCTAACAGATCAATACCGAGGGCGGCGCCCCCAACAGTTGCCGTCCCCCGCCGTCACCTATCTGCCGCAGAGAGAGTTTTACCAGCGCCTGCATGACAACAAGTCACTTGACAGGTGGGAAGAACCCCCTCCTTCCGGTCACAACGTCGAGCATCATAGCGCACGTTGAGGACACATTCTTGAGCTGAAAACCCTCGCAACACCAGCACAACCTTGAAATTTACATACATACGGCGAGGACACGATATGCGGGTTTTTCAGCTAGACAGCGTGTTCTTATGGTATGGTTCTCATCGCTGTGACAAAAGCGGGGAGGGGGGGGGGGGGAGTGTACTCGATAGGAGAGATGTACTCGACCTCATGCATGGCCGTAGTCGTATGACCATAGACCCTCGCATCTCTACATTGCCGGGACGGAGCATGTCGGGTTCTCACCGACCAGGCAGACATTGCTTGCACCAAGCGCGAAGCGCCGTGAGGTGACATCGAGTCAAGGGGGGGGGGGGGGGGGTCTGCGTGCATCCGTGTGGGGCTTCCAAAGCGACCGACACTGGCCACGAATGCCTACCGACGGTGCGACCGTAAGCCTTTCCACGAGCCCGCACGACTATTACGGGGGTACATAGTTAACAGGACCAAATATCGTTAGTAAAAATACCTAAATATATAGGTTTTTATGTATGCCATAGGTCCAGTTAACTATAGACCCCCGTAACAGTATGTCTAAATGCTTCGACGCGACATGACAAGCTCTGATAAACATCCTTGGCGCACAGGCTCCACCAGTCCCACTCCCCCTTACAAACCTGTCGCCGAGCCCGATGGCGAATCCCACCTGCCCAGTCCCTGCGTTGAGCGATTCGCACACACGTACGGACTGGACTCGTGAGCAACGTACCGAGCTCCTTTTTTCGGCGTCCATCCATTCCGCGTCCATCCAATATCTTTCCCTGATCACCTAAGGATTCTTGCCTGCAATACAAGCAGCCTAGTTTTGGCCAGAATGAGCGCACGCAGAACCCAGAAGCTATATATGTACCATGCTCGCCCAGCCCGGATGCAACGGTACGCGTCTCTGGTGCGGAGGGGCTTAATACCAAGCTTTCCCTGGCCCGTCCGCAGCGCGGCCTTCGTGCGACCAACTTCGCAGAGGACTAGCACGATGTTTCCACTCACCTTTCATGCCTCCTCTCAAGCCCGTGACCATGACACCATCAGTCCTGTCGGCCTATCTCTGGTGCAACATACCGCTGGTGCATTTCGGCTTGCAGTTATTACCAGACGGCTCCGGTGACGGTCGTCAGTGCCCGACAATGCAGACCTCTACTGCTCTCTCGCAGCGGAAACGTGTACGGCGGCCTTTGAACTGACTAGCTGTTTCAGTCGCCGCGCTGACAGGTACGCCGCGATATGATAGCCTCAATCTATCGACACTGTCGTCGCCGACGACATCTTCATCAACGGGCACACCCCTCTCTGGGGCTGCTCGGTAGCGCCCATTTCCGAAAATGTGCTGTGCACTGTCCTTCTCCAGGGTTGGCATGCCCCACCACTGACTGCCGTGTCGAGAGCCCAACAATAATTCTGACCAAACGATTCGTTGGCCTGCAGTGAGAAACACATTTCTTCCTGCTCCCAGTTTTCCTTCGCCTCGCCAATACCAGACAGGCCCGGTGACATCTACTTTTTGACTTCTACTGTTTGCACCGTGCGGTACTGGTTGTACGCCGTCCTCTGCACCGACCGACCGCCTCACTCGCCGTGTCGACATCCACACCGCGATACAAACAAGCTCAATGTATCGCCACTAACGACGCGAACATCCAAGTCGACCAACGCAACCCCCTCTGGGGCTTGCCGGTAACGACAATTTCCGATAATATGCTGTTATTTCCCTCTCCCAGGGCCAGCATACGATCTGCGAGCGCCACAGAATCAACAACAACACCATCAGATCGAACCGCTACAGCACCAGCGGCGGCGTCAAGCACGTCATCCAAAAACGATGGCTGGCTGCCAAGGTGGTTAACTAGTAAAATCTGCCCATTATTTCTACGCGGCCAGCATCTAGAGAAGCACACATGGCCTGCCAACAAGGCGTGGACCGTAAACCGAAAAATGGCGTATTGAATCTCCGATTGCCACCGAGCGTCAGCAGCGCTTAGCCCTTTAAGAACTGCAGTCTCGTTTAGGGGACCAACCAGTCAAATTCTAAGTTATTCGTCCCCAAAACGTGAAAGTCATACTAAAAGGGTTAAACTGGGTTGACTGCGAGTATTCTGGCATCGCTTCCCGGCTACAGCGCCGCAACTGACCCATCATGGGCGCCATGTGCCAGTCCCAATCTTTCGTTTATAGTGTGATCAACAAATCAGCTGACATAATTCGTCAAGGTGCTAGGGAAGGCACCCACGCAGCAGCTGTGCTCAAGGAAGACAGCTCTTCTTCCTCTACTGGCCCGTTCTAAAGCTCTGGCGATGGTGGACCCCGCGCCGGCTTCTGATACCTCTGGCGGCCGCCGTCTACGTCACGAGAAACTCTTCTTCTGCTTTCCTCCACGCATGCCTGGAAAGGACTCACGCCGCCGCGTCTCTGATGTCCGATGTAAGCCCCTCCAGGACCCCGACAACACGGATGATATATACGCCTTGTGGAACATGTACCGGTGGACCTCACAGAAGCACGCATCCTCAACTCGTTCGCTACAACACAGTCGCCCTCCTGTCACGGAATAGACGAGATATCACCGCCGCCCTAACGTCTTGAGGCTGTAGCATAGCGGTAGTAGCACAGAGTTAGTAGTAGCACCACAGTATGTAGTAGTACGAGTTAGTAGTATTACGGGGGATCATAATATTAAAAAGGACCAAAGATTGTGAGTAAAAATGTGGAAATATATAGGTTTATGTCCGTACCGTAGGTCCTATTTACTATGGTCCCTCGTAGTAGTAAAACAGTAGCAGTAGTAGTAGTATTAGTATAGTAGTAGTAGTAGTAGTAGTAGTAGTAGTAGTAGTAGTAGTAGTAGTAGTAGTAGTAGTAGTAGTAGTAGTAGTAGTAGTAGTAGTAGTAGTAGTAGTAGTAGTAGTAGTAGTAGTAGTAGTAGTAGTAGTAGTAGTAGTAGTAGTAGTAGTAGTAGTAGTAGTAGTAGTAGTAGTAGTAGTAGTAGTAGTAGTAGTAGTAGTAGTAGTAGTAGTAGTAGTAGTAGTAGTAGTAGTAGTAGTAGTAGTAGTAGTAGTAGTAGTAGTAGTAGTAGTAGTAGTAGTAGTAGTAGTAGTAGTAGTAGTAGTAGTAGTAGTAGTAGTAGTAGTAGTAGTAGTAGTAGTAGTAGTAGTAGTAGTAGTAGTAGTAGTAGTAGTAGTAGTAGTAGTAGTAGTAGTAGTACAACAAACAGAGTATTAATAGTATAGAAGTAGCACAGCAATAGGGGTAGTAGCAGCAGCAGCATTAACAGTAGATGGTACTGCTTTAGTACCGTAGTACTCAAGGACTGTTCGTAGTACTGCAGTAGTAGCAACGGTGACCGTTTCTGTCGCGGCTTGCGACGCGGTCTCTGCAGTGGCTGCGAACCGGGCCTCAACGAACAGTTGCGGTATCGTCCGATTTTTCAACGATCCATGCCCAATCACAATCGACTTTCGATCTGAACCGTCGTCGACCACGGCGGCGGTGCACCACTTCAAGGAGGGTCACGAAATTTACGGTACACACAAACCAAGATGACAAAACGATGATGATGGTGTAGACTCCATGCACCAAACAGTTGAACAAACAGCCCATACGTACGTCGGACAAGATCGTCAATTCCCACATGATGCTCTATAATATATTTCGTATTATTAGTACGGGGGTCTATAATTAATAGGACCTATGGGATAGATAAACACCTACCTGGTATATATTTACCTTTTTTTACTAGCAATATTTTGTCCTATTTACTATGGTCCACCGTAACGATATTAAATACTGGACATTTGTAGGCACATATCTATTCCCTGTCTGGTTATTATGTTGGCGGGTGGGACCCGTACAATCTGCATGATCTACTACGATTAATAACAGCACATGTTCGTTGGGCATGTATGTACTATATGCGGATCCTGCACAATCTCTCACAACGGCAAGTGAGGAACAACAACAACTACTGCTGTAATAGATGAACTTAAAGTGGATTACGATCTACCCGAGGTGTGAAATATTGAGCACAGCGTAGACTACTGCTTGTACTCGCAGTAGTACTACTCTACTTCGCGCCTTACTTCGCGCTATGTATGTTGTTGTTTGTTGTTGCAGTTGTTGTTGTCGCTACCACGTACTAGTGACTCTTTGGCTTTCTGTTCCTGGAGGCTCTCCAACTCTTTGCTGCGCCTTCATGTGAACCCGGGTCCTCCTCTGGAAGTGTACAGCTTAGACGAGGCAGAATACATACATAGCGCTCACCTATCATCTGCTCATACAAGGCGCGTATGACATGATACTGCTCCACAGGTACCATTTATGCTAAAAATAGGGAACATAAAAATATTGTAATCACGCTTCCTCCATTGTGGAAACCCTTTTCCACCAATGAATTGAAATCCTTTTATCTTCTCAGGTGGCTTCCGGCATATCGCACAGAGTACGCGCACCTGTTGCCGAGAGCGCCCGAACTATCAGAGAAAAGAGACTTGTCGACGTATCGACGAAGGGATATTAAAACCCCCTATACTTGGTTGTCGACAGTGCATTCCGTAAGCTCTGCAAATAGAACGAACGTACGACAATTGTCGTCAGCGTTATTTAACGTCGATTGCATCGACGGCAACAACACACAGGGAAGGGGCTGTCAGCTTTCAGCGAGAGCGCAAGCCAGAACATACCAGACTGCAGCCATGTTTTCTCGGTTTAGCTTTGGCGTATCGTCCAAAAAAACCTTCAAGCCTGTCAAGGGCCACCAGGGAGGCTCCAAGCGGGAGGAGCTGCACCAGTTCACCCGGAAGACTCTTGGAAGGTGAGCTTGCTTGTTGCTTGTTTCGAGCCTTTCTCGTCAAAAATTCAACGACACTATTAATACGTACTGCTGTTGCTGCTGTTGCTGCTTGTTGCAGCAAGATGCACACAGCAGCAGTGTTGTTTCGAGACGCAGCGTGTATACATCACAACAGCGTACCGCGGGCGCACCGACATAGCCCAGACGCTTGTGGCGGCACCGGGGGAAGGCCCAATGCCCCGGGTTGGGAGTAGTTTTGGCAATCGGAGAGCGCGGAGAAACCCCGAGAACAAGCTGGAATAAATAAGGTGTGCCGTTTTTTTTGTTTTTTTTTGCGCCAAAAAGGTGGAATATGTGAACGTATCGTACGTATGGTATGGTATAATACTTCAAGAGTACGTGAAGAGTATCAGTAATTTGAGACGCCTGAGACGAGACGCTGTACTTTGTTCGGTGTCCGCACAGCACGCGCAAAGCCACAGCAGCAGCGCAGCAGCAATGCAGTGTGAAGAGCAATGTGTTCGTTGCATCGTATCATACCTATTCAGCAGTATACTGGCAACATGCCGGCTTGTATTTGTAAGCAGCAGTTGTCTCTCTTGCTGTAACATAGCACAACAGTACCAATATGCTACAGCTGGGCAGCACAGCAGCAGCAGCGCAGTTTGAACGAAGAGTAACGTCTCCGTACGTAACAGACCTGCAGCAGGTACAGCAGTACTGACTACTTCATTCGTATTCAGCAGCACACTGGCAATATACGAACTCATCCTCTGGCTAAACAACTGGCTGTCATCTAGAGTCTCTGTCGGCGCAAACACACTGCGGCTGCTGCTAAGCTGTCCTGCTGTCGCTGCATATAACTGCTGTTTGGCAGATTCGAGCTGTTTTGTTCTGCACGCATCCCACACCGCCTCGTGTATGTATGTATAACCCGTGATGCCCATTGCCCATTTATTTCTGGAACACCACCACAACACAACACTACCGAATGATGTCTCGCCACACGATAGAACGCCACCAGAGGACAAACAATACCGTAAAGAGGGTTGAGTGCACACAGGGTGGGCTGCGGTCGTTTTTTTCAAGCGTTCGTTCTCTCGACACACGTACGCAACCGTAAAAGGGTGCTGTAGTCGAATGTTACATTTTCGGAAAAAAAAAAAGGCTCGCTCTCGACCACAGGTCAATTTCTGAAGACGTAAGACACGTGGTTCGGCATTGGCAAAACCTTCCCGTTCTGGGAAAATCGAGCGCTGAAAAAAAACGTCGCACGCCCTGCGCGAACTCAACGCCCTTACCACTCCGTCCCGAAATATAAGGAAATTTTATACATTAATATTAAATATTAACAGTCATTATATTTTGGGACAGTGATATACGGGGTAATAGACCATCACTCGAAACGTCCCCATCGATGCTGCCTCTGTTTGCTGAATACCTATTAATAGTACCTGTGCAAAGCAGTACCTGGTGCTGCTGCTGTACCCGGTCCTTGGTATATCATATCCCACGAGTACAGGCGTACAGACAGCAGTAGCAGCGCATGGAGCTCTCATGCTCTCTAGTTAGCGAACAAGATGGATGCTGAGTTGGGTTTTCGGGGTTTCAATGTTACACTTATCGCTTTTGACAACCGTTGGATCTTGATAGCCATTCGTTGGATTCTAACGGTACTATGGATTTTGAGAACCGTTGGATTTCAAGTTGTACAACCTGGGGCGCCTGTGGGTTGTAAGATCACTGATCATACCTGATATGTAGGTTGGTAGGACAGGTACGTATTGCGAGCTGGAAGAGCGAGAGAAAAATTTCGTATCCTCTGCTTTTGCTTTTCATACCATGGTACGTACGATGATACCCGTAAGTAAGGCTAATAGGTCACTCGTATTAATTGTTCGTATTTGATTTATCGCTGGATTGTAAGCAGCGCTTGGCGCCTTTTTCCTTCTGTTCCGATTAATAATCCCCTATCCGCAGCAGTCCTTATTATTGTATTATGGTTCATAGAGAACACTTACTTGTGCATCTACCTGGTACCAAGTATGAGATATCCTATAATGCCAGCATACGCATAATCCGCTTACCCATTTGGCGCTTACCCATCTGCGGGGATGTATGTGTACGTGAAATTGAAGAGTTGACATGAAGGATTCGTTGAGGGCTGCGAAGACCATTTATTACCATCTACCAGGGAGTCGAAAAAATGGTTGACACAAAAGTGGTTGTCCAAGTATTAATAGTAGTATCAATAGTACGCAGCTACATGTGTGTGTGTGTGTGTTCTTCACATTAAACCGTTCTTCTACTCGTCGACATCTAGCAAGCCCAGTGTCCGTGCTGATTCTTCACCCTAGAAAGATACGAGCTCTGTGGTCACAGACTACGACACAGAGATAACACACCGTAATGCATTAATAGCCTACGCAATACCATGCCTTCGCACTAGGTGCGGCCGACACAACATACATACATACGCCAGCAACCAAAATACACCATAAAGTATGTGTTATCAGTGTCTTTGTTTTCACATCGAACCCTTCTTTCTACCCAACTAATAATATTAATACTACTGTATTACGGGGGACCATAGTAAATAGGACCAAATATTATTAGTAAAAATAGATAAGAAATATAGGTTTTTACGAGTACCATAGATCCTATTAACCATGGACCCCCGTAACACCTGTGTAGGAAGTACCTGCTGGTATAACATTACACCCGGTGTCCGTCCTTACTCCTTATCCGACAGAGATAGCTATTAATACGTGCAATACGTGCTGTGTGGTGTGGTCACAAACAAAGGCCAGCCGCCCCGATGGGCTATTACGGGGGACCATGAGTAAACGGGACCTACGTACGGTACACACATAAATCTATAATTTTTCCCTATTTTTACTAACAATATTTGGTCCTATTTACTGCTGTGGTCCCCCGTAAATAGTGGTATCATCCTTGAGTGCTGGTAATACTATTATTAACAATAAGAGTTGGTGCCGGAGTTTGAATCCCACGTGAGATCGAACTTTTTTAGTTTATTTGAAAGAATGTTTTGGAAGATTGGAACCAGCTGCTCAGAGCGCCTATCAATAGTAGCGTGGGCAGGCGTGTGATTCGATGAGAGTCGACGAGGGAAGAAAGGGCCGACGTCTTGTCTCGCGATAAAAATTCAGGGCGAGAACGGTAGTGGGGAAGAGGGAGGGAGAAGAGCCTACTGCTTTGTGACTCCGGGTCTGCGCCACGACTATCGTAGGAAGGAGAGAGAGAAAAAAAAAAGTTCGTACGTACAACAGTAATCAATACCTGGTACTTTTTTTTATACATTTGGAAGCTTAACCCCTTTAGTACTGCAGTCCCGATTTCGGGACAAACCAGTCTAATTCCAAGTGATTTATCCCCAAAACGGGACTGCTATTTTTTTTATACATTTGGAAGCTTAACCCCATTAGTACTGCAGTCCCGATTTCGGGACAAACCAGTCTAATTCCAAGTGATTTATCCCCAAAACGGGACTGCTATTTTTTTTATACATTTGGAAGCTTAACCCCTTTAGTACTGCAGTCCCGATTTCGGGACAAACCAGTCTAATTCCAAGTGATTCATCCCCAAAACGGGACTGCAGTCCTAAAAGGTCAAGAAGTCTTCCTTCAGGGTGTGTGTTGTCTCTACATTATAGCGGGTTATTTCTACCCAACGTCGTCAGTACACGCACAGGCAGCGTCCGTCCTGATTCTTTGGCTTAGACATTATCAGCTTTAAAAAAAGGGAATTTGGGAGGGGATGGGGGCAAGAACAGGTTCGACATGTACGATACCAGGTACCTGGTATATCGATAGGCCGATAATTCGCTACACCGATTTTTTCGGTAGGATATCCAATACTACTTACCATTTTACTATTAATAATCGCACTTTGATGTTGTAAGCTGGCCCGTGATAATGAAAATACGCAAGGAAAGTTAACAGGTAGGTATATGATACAAATACGTATCGTATTATATATAGGAAAACAGAAAAACCGAACCGAACCAATCGCAGTCGAGGTATTAGGCTGTACTCCGTATCGAGCTTTTGTCCTCAAATGACGGCAACTGCTGTCGAGAGCGCCTGCCAAAGCGTGGGTGGGCACACTTGGACGCGAGTCCACAACGGAACAAAGAAGTGCTGAATTGATCCCTGCAAAAATGCAAGGTACGCCACGTGGTGGGGGGGGGGGGGGGGGGGGGGGGGCGTACTCATTTGTTGCTTGCCTTAGTCATTTGACCATTGACCACGCATCCCTTTCGAGTGGTGGGGGGGGGGGGGGGGGGGGGGGGGGGGGGGGGGGGGGGGGGGGGGGGGGGGGGGGGGGACGCCTACGTTGTGACTCCGGGTCTGGCTTACGAATAGAGAGTTTCCACGGCCTTTCGTACAGACACAAAAAAAAGGTACAAGAATGACTTGACAGTCTGGAGTTTGGCGGATCGGAAAGAAAAATACATGAAAACGGGGTAGGGGCGGAGGGGGGTGTACTCATTATCACGCATGGCCGTAGTTGTATGACGCTAGACCCTCGCATCCCTACAATGCCGGGACGGAGGAGTCGTCGGGGGGGGGGGGGGGGGGGGGGGGGGGGGGGTACGGGGGGGGGGGGGGGGGGGGGGGGGGGGGAGGGGGAGGGGGGGGGGGGGTGGTTCCAGTATATATATAGGGAAGTACCTGGCTGGGGGGTCACAGCAGCAGCACAGCTACACGCGTATACTGGGTCGGCAGCAGCATCGGTACAGCAGTTGCAACAGCAGCAGCAGTGGTGGTAGAGAAGGTCGACCGCAGGACCATAGGGGAGTAGGGATACAGCACGCGGTGGCATCGATCGCAATCTCCCACCCACCCACCCGATTGCATCACGAGCAGGGAGGTGAAAGGGGAGGGGGGAGGGGGGGGGGGGGGGGGGGGGGCGGCACGAGATGGGGGGGAGGGTACTCGATATCATGCATGGCCGTATTCGTATGGCCACAGACCCTCGCATCTCTATATATTGCCGGGACGGAGCACGCCGGGTTTTCACCGACCAGGCAGACATTGGTTGCACCAAGCGCGAAGCGAGATATGGGGTGGGGGGGGGGGGGGGGGGAGGGGTATGCGTGGATGCGAGGAAGATTTGAATGTTGTATTTTCTTTTGAGAGGGGATTTTGGCTGTTGAGGTTGCCTATCAGAGTGGGGTGCAGGTCATCCGCGTACGAATGGGAGACGGGGGAGGGGGGGCGGGGGGGAAAGGGGGAAGGGAGGCCCGTCACAGTAGTTTCACCCACCTGCCCGGACGACACGTGATACGTGATACTATTACAGGACCATAGTATATAGGTCAAAACATTGTCAAGTCAAGATAGGTATATACATCGGTTTTTGTGTGTACCATAGGTCCTATTTTTCTATGGTCCCCCGTAATAATGACTCATGAACACGCATTTTTTTGTGAGGAGTAGACCAAAGAGACACATCATGCAACGTGCGGACTCAAGTGTGTATAGATGAGCGTGTCACTGCTTTACTATTTGTTAGATGTAGACGCACTGTAACTGGTATCGCGCGTGCGAGCGCGCGAAATAGCCGCACATATAGGCTTCGTGACACATTCATACCTGGTACAGCCGAAGAAAAGCTCCGCGTCTTCGCCGCTGCTACAAGCACTTCTGTTTTGTTTTTGCTTTTTTAATTTCCACCCTTTTTATTTTCTTCGCGGTTTTTTCCCTCTCTGCCTCGTATTAAGTGTCGTGACTCAAGAGACCCTACGTGCATTCTACAACTCTGTCCCGAAATATGAAGAACATTTGTGTATTAAATATATATATAAATGTTCCTTATATTTCGGGACATGGCGGCATTATATTTTACTGGCTACGTGAGTCAGCGGTGTGGCTCTCTGGAGCAAACATGTCTGGAGACACGTCGATCAGGCAACGCAAAACGTGCGCTGTCGACGGTGCGAGAGGCCGAGTGTTTCACACTAAAAACCTAGTAGTTTGGTGTGAGTCAGGGCATGTCAAGGCAAAGCTGCTGTCTGTCGAGGAGTGAAAGTGCTGTCTGCCTCCTGACATGGTTGGTCTCGGCAGTGGTGTCTGTCAGCTGTCAGCATCCGACGCCGAGCACATGGGGGTGATGTTCTTTGGGCACTCACGTTTTCACGTTGGTTGGCCCCCAGCAGTGCCGGTGTTTTCGGCTGGCACAGCAGTTTGTTTTTCCATACTGTTACGGGGGAGCATAGTAAATAGGACCAAAATATTGTTATTACGGGGGTCCATAGTTAACAGGACCTATGGTGTACATAAAAACCTATATATTTGCCTATTTTTACTAACAAAATTTGGTCCCGTTAACTATGGACCCCCGTAATAGTAAAAGTAGGCAGTTCTATGGTTTTTTGTGACTACCGTAGGTCCTATTTATTGTGGTCCCGTAATAAATAAAACCCATGCATTCCTCAAATCCGGAGTACCCCCTGAACCTAAATATAAGGGCATTTTTTGCATTAAGATTGAATGCAAACGGTCCTTATATTCAGCGACATAGTGGTAGTCCCGGTTGTTCAGGCTAGGGACCACCATTGTCTCTGAAACGTATTGCTGTAACTATTAACGCTTTTAGAACTGCAGTCCCATTTTGGGGACGAAGCACCCAAATTTCAAGTAGTTTGTCCCAAACGGGACTGCCATTCTAACAAGGGTTAATAACTACAGTATATGTACATCCATCTGATTGGGCAGTTATTTCGTACCCGGTACGTGCAAAGCTCAAATTTCCCCCGCTTCGCCTGCCTGAGCTCACTCAGGCTGACTCTTATGGGAGCCGAAGCCGGAAAACAGAACAGGGTTTGTAGACAGATCCAGGAAGAGATTCGTGCCAGATCCGATTCATCGATTCTTATAGAAGGACAAAAAACAGAAATCTCTATTTTTTTTTCTGTATTTCGATCAGAAATGGCCTGGCCAGACGAAACCAGACACCAGTTCTGTACGGTCCCAGAGCTGGCCGAAACTGGTTTTGAACCCCACACAAAAGGCATAACGTGGCGGGCCTAATACTTGTACATATCATCGCTATTACTGCTGTACTCTCTCGGTATCTCTGACAAGGTTCCCGGCATATAGCGGTAGCTAGAGACTCCAAGCTCCGGTGATGGCGAACAACCGACTACACCGCATGCATGCTCTTGGCGGTTCTCGTTGTGTTCTTATTGGGCTTTCTGCAATGTCAACGCACTGCTCCTTGATGCTGCAGCAGACTGCCAATCTTGAGGACCCTTAATCGAAGGAAGCCAACCCAGTCCAGAAAGCTCGAGTCTGCGAAAGCAAGCCCCATGTAACCCGGCGAGTACCGAACAGGATGCGTGGGTGCCGTGTTCTGCTGTGTCTCCGCCGAATTCAGATATTGCGGTAACTCCTCCCTCCGACGTCCTCCCAACTCAAATGAAACCCCGGCATACTTACACAAAACACCTTAAGATAGGAAAATACGAAACTCGATGTACGAGTCTGGGCCTTACAAAAAACAGAAGTGCATGCCAGTTCTGTTTTTCGGTTTCGGCTCCCATAAGAGTTAGCCTCACCATGGAAATATGGAAATGTTTATACGATGTCCACGTAATGTGTTTCACTTTTATTTTTCGCTTCAACCTGGTCCGGCTGAGAGGACCCTGCTGTATTCAAAATATACACGTGGTATATATATAATAACTCGCTCAATTTTGCGAAATTTCGAACTGAACTTTTGTGTAGCGGCTTCTTAGCGTACGACCAAACGATTCAAAGAAGCTCCATTTGTTTTCTAGAGGGGGAGGGGGGGGGGATGGTGCGGTCGTAAATGGTCATTTCGGTCAAAAATCGTCCGATATTTTGGCCCAGAAATAAGGGGAAAAAGTGGAAAAATGTGGGAGCTGTACATTGTAGACGAAAGCGATACGGATCACGTGTTGAACAATTAGGCGAACAAAAACGACAATTTTGGGGTAGGTGTTCGTAGTCTATTGGTTAACCTCGAGTGCTTCTATCAGTCTAGCATTGGTGCCCAAGTCCCAATCTTACCGTGGCGAGATTTTTGACGATATTTGCGTGAAAAAATAAAATGAAAATGCTGAGAGCGCCTTCGCAGCGTGGGTAGGCGGAATTAGACGCGAGTCGACGAGGGAAGAAACACGCTATTACGGGGGACCATATTAAATAGGACCTACGGCACACTTTAAAACCTGTATATATCGCTATTTTTACTAACAATATTTGGCCCTGTTCACTGTGGTCCCCCGTAATAAATGCAATCTTCTCGCGTTAAAAAAATCAAGACACGTCCCGTACTGGAGAGGGGGGATAAATAAGCCTACCAATGATTTGTGACCCCGGGTCTTGAGTTATTACTATTGCGGGAGACTACCATAGTAAATAGGACCTACGGTACAGACAAAAACCTGTATATTTCCCTATTTTACTAACAGTATTTTGTCCTGTTTACTATGGTGCCCCGTATTACGACGGAGAGAGAAAAGACGGGCGAAGATAATAAGTGAGATGAAGGGAAAAAAAAAAAAAAGAGGGAGAGATTTTGTGTCCCTCGTTGTAGTATGTTGAATGTTGCATTGGGAATCTCATGCACGTCGTAACTCTTGGTAGGCGGCGAATAAGAAGATGGCGACGACACCGATCGATGCGCCATGCCTCAAGGAACGTTCAATGTTCCGACCGAGTACCAGCGTCAACCCCGGCACAGCTTTCTGTGACTTTCGATTAAACTTTAGTGTCGACATATCTCCGGCCGTGACGGGACTTTCCTGGCGTGAGATTTATCGACGACATCAACTTGGATTGCAAAACGTCTGAGTTGTGCAAATGCGCTGCCGGCTCGGGAACATTGCTGCCAACTTTGGAACACTGACATTTCCAGACGGTTACGAAAACTCCCATGAAATGAAAATCGAGGTACTCGACCGGAACAGCTCGCATGAATCATACCAGCAGGCACCGGTAAGTGCTTCCTTGTTTCCATGCTTTCTATCATTATTTTTTTGGTAATCACGCTCTCTTTCAAGCTGCTTTTGGCTTTTGATTTTTTCACGCACATAGAAACGGTCACTGCAATACTGCTGTAGCAATATGTGTAAAGATTATATGTATTTTTTTTTTTGTCGTCACTGTCGTTTTCCAGCTTGACTCGTAGGAGGTCTTTCACCCTCGGCGATCTTCTGGACAAGCCGTGGTCACAGATGTATGTCATCATTCTCTCCCCCGGTACGTGCCTTCATTTTTATTGCCTTCATTTTTTTTTTTTTATCGCGCATAGGGTTCAGCATTCCCACTGCCCGTCGATTTTCATCGAATGTAGCTCGTAATTCTAGTTCACGCTCTCGCGCTTTCCGCTGTCAATGATCAATTTTTTATGCCAAGAAAAAGTCCCGACGAGTACGCACTCGGTGAGACTCGAACCCACGAATTTGATCTTGATAGGCACGCGGACCACCTACCAAGCCAGCCACGGGGACGCCGGCATGTATATACCTGGTATATATATATATATATGTTTTTGCCATCCCAATATTAGTACTTTTTACCGCTGTCTTCGCCCTTTTTGTTCGTGCTTCCCCCCTTTTTATACGTGCTGCTTGTAGTCGTGACTCAGATCCGGGGTCACGTACTTAGTATCACGGGGGGCCATAGTAAACAGGACCTACGGTACAGACAAGAACCTACTATACTTGCCTATTTTTACCGACAATATTTGGTCCTATTTACTATGGTCCCCCGTAATATACTAGGACATTTTTCCCCTCCTCCCCACTGCGGTGTTGTGTATACGCGCCTTGCGTTTTTATCGCGAAAAGGGTTCTCGGCACTTTATTCCGTCGTCGACTCGGGTCGAATCGTGCCTACCCACGCTGTAGCAGGCGCGCTTCGGGTTGGTGTCGTTCGAGAAATAAAAAACTCGACACGGAGGATCGAACCCATGGCATACAACGCTAGTATTTTACGGGCGGCCATAGGAAATAGTACCAAGCGTTGTTAGTTTAGTACGAATAAGGAAACATATTGGTGTTTGTGTGTACCGTCGTTCTTACTATTACGGGGGGTCGATAGTTAACAGGACCTATGGTATACATAAAAACCTATATATTTACCTATTTTTACTAACAAAATTTGGTCCCATTAACTATGGACCCCCGTAATAACTACGGTCCCCCGTAATAGTATTCGAGGGTAACTACTGGACCACAGGGGCGACCGGCTGTGGATGGCGCCTACGGTCGTCGGCGAAGGCTATCGATCGGCACGTTTCTCAATCTATTGTTGTCGATAATGTCTTTCGATAGATTCCTTCCCTAAATGATCGTTCGAGCAGCTGTCTTCTCCGTCGAAGCTTTTGTTGCTGACATTGGCTGTCGATGGGTATGTATAACTCGCACGAGCTGTTGCGGTCGGCAATGGCTATCGGTTAACCATTTATCAGCACATATCCCAGGAGGCATGTCAACATTGTCAAGCTATCTGTTTGTCGAAGGTTGTCTGTCTGTCTTGTCTACCTGTCGAGGTCAGTCGTTTACAAAAACACAGGGATTTTTTACCTCGTGTCCCCTAGTTTTAAGTGCAACTTAGTGAGGCGTTTGCCTTGGCAGTGTCTGTCAACTGGTGAAAGCGCTGTCTGTTGACATCAGTGTTTTTAATAACCGTTTTTAGTAGTTTGGAGCGGAGAGCAGGGTAGATCTGATGGTCTGACCGACTGACCATTCAAGGATTAATGATGTCAGGAGACGACAGTTTAGGCCTGTAATTAACGACAAACGGGCTGGACATGTAACGGACGACCTAGACGGTGAAAAACACGGGGACAGCATGTTTTCATCCTTGCTAATTTGGGAAATGCGTTATATACCATTTCGTAGGGTTTTTTTTGTTCTATTTTGAACACGACCGCGGGAATTCCTTAGGATCCGTCTCCGAGTTTCATCCCCCGGGGTTTCCGTTCACGTGTTTGGGTCTTTCCTGTATGGGGATAGGGGACAGTTATGGCGGCCATGACCACACAAAATGCCCGTGACGGACGATCGTCGATGATAGTATTATTAGATCTAGACGAGACTGTCCTGACATGTACGCTACGCTGGACGGAAATGTAAGGACCTTTTAGTATTGATATTTATGCCCAAACGGTCCTTACATTTCCATCCAGAGTAGGATTTGGTACCAATCTGTCCCAAATTATAAGGAACGTTTTTATATCAATATTCAATCGAAATGGTAAAATGATATTTTGGTACATAGTGGTAGATATGCACGTAGCAGGTACAGCAGTTTACGCCAATACACCAAAACACCATATGTACGAACATAGCAGAATCCGATCGTTGGGTAAGAAAACGGACCCTGTTTGAAAAAAAAGACGGGGACAGCGGGAGACCATCCACAGCAGTACAACGGCGGCACGTCCCCACTCTCTGCAGCAACACCATATCCGCATAGGAAAGCCGGGGATGTACCCCGGATGTCCCCGGACCACCACAAGTTACAGTAGTAGCAGTATGGAGCGCGCCTTTTTCCCCCAAATGATAAATCCAGCCAGGGCCAGCAAGCATTCCAGCCTCGGAGCCTAGAGGCCTGTGTGCCACATTGTTTTGATTTTTTCTCACCCGGAACAGGTCATGCAGATTATCGATTCCCACTTGATTATCTACTGTAGATCTTTCAGGGCAGATGGATAGATTCCTGATCTGTATGATCTGTATGATCTGTATGATCTGTGTGATCTGTGTGATCTGTATGATCTAGCTCATGCTGCCGGGTAGGAGGGAGCCTCACAATCTGCGTGATCTAGGGCATGTTTCCTGGGTTGGATCTGTACAATACAGATTCTGCACAACCTCTCACAACGGTAGGTCAGGATCTAGATGATCTAGATGATCTATCTGATCTATGTGATCTGTCCGAGGTGCGGAAAATCCAAGAGACAATTTTCAGCAGCTGTCAGACCGATTTTTTCGTCAAAACTCGTACCAGGTACCTGGTACGATTTAAAAAAATGTATTACAAATACGTCCGCTGTGACAAGTTCGACTATTACGGTGGACCATAGTAGTCAGGACCCCGTTATATACTCAAAAACCTGTATAGATATATACATATATACAATCCTTCGCGACGACTGAGAGCTACATATACGGTAGCACGCATGATTTTTATTCATTTATTTATTCATTTATTTTTAATCGTCACCTTTTACGTTCCAGCCTAACTCTTACGAGGGTTTTATCCTCAGGGATCTCCTGGACAAGCCGTGGTCACAGGTGTCATCCCCTCTCCCGCCCGGTGCGTGCCTTTATTTTTGCCGCGCATGGGGTTCAGCATTCCCGCTGCTCGTCGATTTTTCGTCGAACGTAGCTAGCTCACGCTCTCGCACTTTCCGCTAGGCTTTCTTTTTTTGCAAGAAAAAGTCCCTACGAGCATGCACTCGGTGAGACTCGAACCCACGAAATTGATCTTTTGATAGGCACCCGGATCACCTACCAGAAGCCACCGGGGACGCTGGTAACGTGTACTGGTTACTCGTGTGTTGAGACATCACACCCCCTTGAGATATCGCACCCCCTTGAGATATCACACCCCCTTGAGATATCACAACCCCCTTGAGATCTCACTCCCCCTTGAGATACCACACCCCCTTGAGATATCACACCCCCTGGAGATACCACACCCCCTTGAGATGTCACACCCCCTTGCGATACCACACCCCCTTGAGATATCACACCCCTTTGAGATACCACACCCCCTCGGACAGTAGAGTTTTACCACCACTTCTGCGAGATTTTTCAAAGGGGGAAAACTGACGACAAACAAATGACGATTTGGGCGAAACCCCAACTGCGGGATTTGGGCGGGGGCGATACAAGATTGGCGTCCCTACTATTACGGGGGTCCATAGTTAACAGGACCTATGGTGTACATAAAAACGTACATATTTGCCTATTTTTACTAACAGAATTTGGTCCCGTTAACTATGGACCCCCGTAATAATGCTGTGGTTGTAACTACTTACGGGGGACCATTGGAAATAGGACTGAATATGGCTGGTAAAAATACATAAATGTTTAGGTTTTGTGTGTGCCATAGGTCCTATTAACTATGGCCCCCCGAAATAACTATGGTCCCCCGCAATAGTACTATTACGGGGGTCCACTATTACGGGGGTCCATAGTTAATAGGACCTATGGTGTAGATACGAATCTACATATTTACCTATTTTTACTGACAATATTCGGTCCTATTGACTATGGACCCCCGTATATAGGACCAAATATTGTTGGTAAAAATATGTCAATGTGTACTGGTAGTTTTTTTTTGTGTGTGCCATAGGTCCTGTTTTACGATGGTCCACCGTAATTAGAGCAGTCGTGCGGCACGGGCGGCAGGCGGCATGATCCTACCCGCCCTACTTGCTGGCCGGGCCTTCACGCCGCTCTTATAGAGGCGGCTGATGTCACTCGTCATCGAGGCGGTCGCCGTCTCGGGTGTCCCAAGAGGGAGAGAGGCTGATCCCCTTTTTTTCTACGAGCAGTGCGAAAAATTACCCCGCTCTGATTCGAAGCGGTTTGTTGTCCCCAAGGGCGTGCCTGGCTCTTCCAAGCTTCTTTGTAGGAGTGCAGTCCCGTTTTTTTTTTTGGCGGATTTTTGGAAGACGAAACAGCCAAGCTCTAATTTTGCACGTGGGCGTATGGTGAGCTTAAGCTTTCTTTTTACCAATCCCTGGCTTAAGCTTTCTTTTTACCAATCCCCCGGAGGATGAAAATCCAAGTAAAATACCTCGTGTGTCCCCAAAACGTTTTGGGGACCGACCGAACCACTTAGATTCTAAGTATTCTGTCCTCCAAACGGGACTGCAGTCCTAAAAGGGGTATACACTTAATAGTGATTTATCACAGGGCGCTACATTGATCCTTCAAGTTGAACCACCGCAAAAACTATCCCGTACGTACCCACGCACCTCGTACGAATTCTATTAATAGGTAGAGAGATTTGTTGCAAGAAAATGTGGGTACGGGTAAGATGGGTACACATCAACCGAAGTTGTCTGGTATGATATTTTCCACTGTTTTTATGGACGCACGCACATGTCGGCGTTAAGTTGCAGTCAGCCCTCCCTCCCACCCTTTAGACTTTTTGTTTTCAGCTTGGAAATTGATCCGAATGGGAGGGGGGGGGGGGGGGGGGGGGGGCGGGGAGGGGGGGGGTGGCGGCGTGTTATCAACTAAACTACCTGCAACCACGTTTTTTTTGTGAGAAACTACTCGGAATTATATAATTGGATATTTTTTGCAGCAATGAAAAGGGTCGATTCAGCTCTCACCGCAAGCAGATCGACACCACGCACCCTAAAGAAAATTATACAAGTACGTACCTGGGGTACCGGTATACCTTGTACATGTTGCTACAGAAGTAGTGGTCTGGCCCCTCTATAGTGCCGGTTGCCCGCTCAACCCTTTGTACTATTATTACGGGGGTCCATAGTAAACAGGACCTAATATCGTTAGTAAAAATATGTAAATATATAGGTTTTTGTGTGTACCGTAGGTCCTATTAACTATGGCCCCCCGTAATAGTGTGTACTGCGGTCCGGTTCGGGGGACAAACCAGTCAAATTCCAAGTAGTGTGTCCCTCAAGCGCGACTGCAGCAGTACTAAAAGGGGTCGGGTGCGTATGGAATCGCTTGGCACTCGTGGGATTCATTCACCCTGCGTGGTAGTGTGGTGGTGCGTGGAGTACAGAACAAGTGTGGGCATGCCGACAATGAACTCCTCTTAGGAGTGAGCCTCGGATTTTTTTTTTTTTCTTTCCCTTTTTGAGACTGCAGAGTCCCGTTTTCGGGACAAACCAGTCAAATTCCAAGTAGTTTGTCCCCCCAAAATGGGACTGCAGTCTCCAAAGGGTGAACGAAGGCCCATGTCACTTGCTTATAACTCTGTGCGGTATCACGCTTCCTATCCACCGAAGGTATTATTACGGGGGACCATAGTAAATACCCTGGTAGGACCAAATTTTGTCAGTAAAAATAAGTGAATCGTATATAGTTTTTGATGTGTGTGTGTACCACAGGGGTCCTATTTACGATGGTCCCCCGTAATAATAGTGTTGAAACGTGTTTTTCGTTATTGTACACGGATTTCTTTTTTTTTTTTTGTTCGTGCCGGGTGTTCGGGAATGGTGACGACCCCTTGCCTCGAATTCTCGGTGGCGGTGAGTGCGGGAGTGACACACGAAGGCTGCGAAACCTGCAGCCGCCAGCAACTAACCGCCAGGTGTTCACATGAAGCTGGAAAACGAAACACAACGTAGCCGATCTACTTCGTAGTGCTTGTAGATGTGCGTGAAACATCGTTCGTGCGGGGGCCATCAGCCCGATCCGCACCGTCTCGCGTAGCCGCTGAACTCAACGAAATCCCTGCTCGCCATGTTGTACGCCAGGTACAATTATTAATATTGCGGGGGACCCTAGTAAATGGGACCTACGGCACACACAAAAGACTATATTTTTGGCCTTTTTTTACTAGCAATATTTGGTCCTGTTTACTATGGTCCCCCGTAATTATAGATACCAGGTATGTACCAGGCATGCATACCAGTAGAGGTACAGTGAGTAGTAGGTTACAGCTCTGCACTTCCAACTGTAGTACCGAAAAAAACAACATGCGCGTCGAGGCATGATGTCGGTATGATATGGCGAACGTTGGGGGATAATAGAAGTAGAAACAGCCTTCCCGAGCTGCTCATGGCGCGTGGAGTCGGGCTCGCAACAGGGCCGTCTCGGAAAGGGGCGAGATTCGCCTCGAGCAGTAGTTCCCACGCACCTAATAGGACGGCCTGCTCGTCTGTACTGACCGTACAACTCTAGTGGCATCGTCATCGTGTGCTGCTGCTGTACGTGCGCGTTTTTTTTTTTTGTAATTATGAACGGTTTCAGAAAAAAAAAGAAAAAAAAAAGGAGAACATGCATCAAAATTAATGTTACGGGGGGCCATAGTATATAGGACCAAATATTGTTAGTAAAAGTATGAATATATATGGGTGTTTGTGTGCACCGTGGGTCCTATTAACTATGGTGCCCCGTAATAGTTTTATTTGCTATTCACAATTGTGAGGGCCTGGCACACGAGTCTCTCGTTGATCTCAGGGTGAAGGCGAAAAACACACGTTTTCTTGTTGAACCTCGGCCCGTACGTTGCTGCTCTTTCTTTTATGTTGCTCTTTTTGTTGTATTGGCCGCCCAAACCGAGGTCTCTTTCGTGGGCCATTTTTTTTTTTTTCAGGTTGGACCCAAAATTGAGCATTGTGTATCGGTGTGTTTTCACAAAGCCTCTTTCTTGACCCTTTTTGAGTGCTGCACTGCAGTCCCGTTGGTGAGGACAAATCAGTCAAATTCTAAGTAGTTTGTCCCCAACCGAGACTGCGGTCCTATATTACGGGGGACCATAGTAAATAGGACCAAATATTGGTAGAAAAAATAGCGAAATATATAGATTTTTGTCTGTACCGTAGGTCCTATTTATTATGGTCCCCCGTGACAGAAATGTTAATGGCGCGCCCACACTGCTGCTGTAGTGCCTGCTGCCGCTACATATAGTGCCGGTATTGTTAGTTCTGTAGTGCCTGTTGCCGCTACATATATAGTGCCGGTATTGTTGGTTCTGTAGTGCCTGTTGCCGCTACATATATAGTGCCGGTATTGTTGCTGTCTGCAGGTGGCGCATACCAGCACTTTAGCCAGGGACCACTACATAATGCCGTGCTCTCATATGCCGTGCTCTCATAGCCCACAGATTCGACATTCAACGACATATATATGTATGGATCGTGGGTCAATTTTATCTCGGTTGGTTGTAAATGTTCATACAATACAGCATACCTCGTGCACATACAATACGCACATGAAACACACACGACGTTGCGCTGCCTTTCCCCCGGGAGCGTACGTAAACTGCCGCTGCGTGCGGCTGGCGTGCAGGTGCGGCTGACCTGGAGCACGGCTGGCGTGGCAGCGCGGTGGCGCGAGCTGTCATTGCCTCGGTCGCGTGGAGTGTGTCGACATGTCGACCCGCTCTAGCTTTCCACTGGGTACGTAGGTATACTATTAATATTATATTAACACATACATACGTAGGACAGTAACCGAAAACAGGTTCCTCGTACGTCGTATGAGCACCTAGGTGTGTGTTGCCGTCCCATTTTTTTTATTTTTTATTTTAATCATCACTTCTACTTTCCGGCGTAGGAGGTTTTACCCTCGACGATTTTCTGGACAAGCCGTGGTCACAGGTGTCGTCCCTTCTTCCCCCCGGTACGTGCCTTTTTTTTTTTTTTATCGCGCACACGTAGGGTTCAGCATTCCCACTGCTCGTCGATTTTCATCGAATGTACAGCTAACTCACGCTTTCGGGCATTCCGCTATAATCAATTTCCTGCAAGAAAAAGTCCCTACGAGTACGAGCATGCACTCGGTGAGACACGAACTCACGAAATTGATCTCGATAGGCTCGCGGACCCCCTACCAAGCCACCGGGGACGTGAACCCGTTTTTCTACCCAACTACATCAGTACACCCAGTGTCCGTCCTGATTCTTTATCCTATTATAGAGAGATGCAAATCATGTGGTCACAGACTAGCTGTTGTGAGACGGAGATAGACTCTTTACCACTCTGTCCGGAAATATAGAGACGGTCCAAGTACAGATATTGAAAATAGACGGTTCCTTACTTTTCCGGACAAGAGTGGTTGACTCGAAAATATTTTGGGCTACAATCAGAAAGAAACGCGCACATATTCTACAGGAGTACCAGGTACCTGGTACGTACCGGTAGCTGCTGCTGGGGTACGACTTGTGTCCCGAAACATGGGGAGCTTTTGTTCATCAGTACATCAGTAGTTTTAGAGTGGTACAAATGCTGCATGTATTTCTGTACAGAGTAGCACATGCTTGCAACGAGCAACGCCTCATGCTCTGTGCATGTATACTGCCGTAGATACTGCTGGTGGAGGGGGGGGGGCGCCCGCACTTGAGAAACATTTGTGATAAGAAAAAGAGGCTCAGATCGGCACGAACAATCAAGAAAAATGGGTTTGAGAAACACGGCTCAACAGCGGTGGGACCAACTCTAAGTCCGTACGTGGTATAGAACAGAGGTAAGGTCGCAAAAAATATAGGACGTTGAGCCTGGACACCAAATTGACGTTTCTCAACATTGGGTGCCCGCTGTATTTTTAATAGGAGGGAACAGGAGGAAAGAATGGCGAAGTTGTTCAATGGGACATGGAACATGAATCAAAACAAAACAAGAAAGTTACTCGATACGCACGCACGTACGTACGGACAGACAGACGGACGTACGTACTCGTGCACCTTGTTTCGCAGCACGAGCTGCTGCCGCGTGGCGTGTGCGGCTGGCGTGGCCCACGCCAGTCAGCGTGCGAGCTACTGCTGTGGCCTCGGCCCCGCGGATGTGTCGAGCCGCCGGCGACTTTCCACTCGGCAGTTCCGATGTGTAGTAGGTACACAACGAGCAGTGTGTATGTGCGTCAGCGAGCAACGTACACTTTGGACTGCCTGGTGCACAGCAGCAGTGCTACTTGTCTGTCTTTCTCTCACGTCAAGAGTTCTAACCATTCTAGGGCAAAAAACTGCAATCCTGTTTGTGGGGACAAACCGGTCAAGTTTTGAGTAATATTGTCCCCAAACGGGACTGACTGCCTGCAGTTTTGCCCCAAAGGGGTCGAGTTGTTAACCCTCTTATCTGCTTGCTATATAGGGACTTTTTAGAGGGACAAACTTGCGACTGGCGACAAACAAATGGCGATTTTTTGCTGCGACGGCCACTTGCTTGCGTGAATGGGAGAGAGGATGCATTTTCAATATTTTTATTTTTCAATGCAGGGAAGGGCGCGGCACGGGGACGCAGCAGTGGTGCAGCGATATCTATTGCTGGGCGCTCACGCTGGCATGTAGGCGGTTGATACTGCCAGAGTTACCAACCATTGCTGTGGGTACCATCTCGGGGTCCCGGAGAGGGTGAAGGCCCGTGGGGTGTGCCTTGGCGTTGCTGAGCGAGCCGACGTGGCCTCGGCCGCGTGGTGAATGAACATTTCGACCCCGCCCTGACCTTTCGCCCCGCTCGGCATGTACCTGGTAGGTGACAGATGTGGGTGAAGAGTATGTAGGGTGGGGTAAAGCAACCAGCGACGTATGCACGCAAGGGGTAAACTTGGGTCAGAGTTGAGCTCGTAACCCTCTCGACTCTCGCCGGCTGCAAAACTTTATGCCACGCCGTTTTTTCCAAGCGCACTCTTGCACATATTATTTCTATACGTAGGGTGTCCCCCGACATGGGCCTGCAATGATCCAACTTTTACTTTTCTTTTTCTTCTCTCTTTTCCTGTTTTATTATTTTCTCCTTTCCCTTTTGTTATTTTCCCCGCCCTTCTTTCATATCTCCCTCCTAGTCGCAAGTTAGCTGCGGGGTCGCGTGTTATATTAATATTAATCGTAGGCTCTTTCCCCACCGTCCCCAGTACGGTCCATGCCTTGCATTTTGCCGCGAGAATGCTTCGTTCGGCCCTTTCTTCCCTCGTCGACTCACGTCGAATGTAAACAATTATTCAAGTATAATTTCAAGTAATTTGTCACCAAAACGGGAGCCCGGTTCTAGCGCGGTCAAGTTGACCACGTGGCAAGTGGTGCCTTTCGTTGTCCACTCAAGACGGTACACTCGTACGCACGTGTAACGAGTACGTACCGGGTACTCGTACTGGTAACAGGTGGTGGTATTATGTATACGTACGTGAGACCCACAAAATGGCAAGTGGGCGTCAGGCGTCCAGCCGTCAGGCAGGCGCATACACAGCAGCAGCAGCAGCAGCAACAGCAACAGCAGCAACAGCAGCAGCAGCAGCAGCAGCAGCGGCAGCAGCAGCAGCAGCAGCAGCTGCTAGCAGCAGCAGCAGCAGCAGCAGCAGCAACAGCAGCAGCAGCAACAGCAGCAGCAGCAGCTACAACAACCAGTAGCATATCGTAATGTCGTGTGTTGATGCGCGGGCTCGGAGTTATTGTCTAATGCTTTCTTCCGCTGCGGACTTTATTATCTGATGTTTTTTTCTCCCACCCCCGGACCTATCGGAGCCTGTCTTTTGTGACGGCGGTGAGTGATGAGTCGATGTGATAAAACAACAGCAACACCTACGGCGGTAGACGGGACATACACGAAGGGGGACTACAGCGTACGTAACGTGAAGATATACTCCGAAGCATCTTTTTCTGCCTGCGATCATCTTTTTTTTCACAGCAGTCGTGCATATACCCCTATGGACGGAAATATAAGGACCTTTGCGTCTCACATATTCATACATAAACGTTGCTTATATTCCCGACCTGAGTAGTATAAGACATGCGCGTAGATGAAATATAGGAAGACTTCGTACAAGTATTATTAAACATACATGCCCGGTACGAAGATTAATATTATATATACCCGGTATGTGATACATATACGTATATATATGCGTGAGTGCGCGACCATATTTTTTACAACCATGTATATTTGTGGGACATGTGCGTATGCCCGAGGTGAGGTGGCAAAAATTAAAATTCGATGAAAAATGGACGAGCAGTGGGAGTGCTGAACCCTCTGTGAGCTAGTAGCCAAAGGCGTACCGGTATACAGCAGTATATATATGTGGGACATGCGCGTAAGCCCGAGAACGCGTGAGGTGGCAAAAAATCGACGAGAAAGGCTCGAGCAGTGGGAGTGCTGAACCCTCTGTGAGATAGAAGAAGCCGAAGGCATATATTTATATATATATGTATATATAATATGTGTGGGACATGCGCGTAAGCCTCAGGACGCGTGAGGTGGCAAAAATCGATGAATAATGGACGAGCAGTGGGAGTGCTGAACCCTCTGTGAGATAGAAACCAAAGGCATACGCACGCATACATGGATAGTTCTTCGTAGCGGTTATGCCTGGTATGTATACAAGTACAGGGGGTGGGGCGGAAGAAAAGGGGAAGCACCTGTGGTCATGGCTTTTTCGGAAGGCTGTGCCGAGGCGCAGGAGGTCGTGCGGGTCCCTGGGTACGTAGAGCTGGAGAGCAAAGGTGACGGACGAACGGCGTATACCAGGTACAACGTTCAGTCACCAACATGCATGGGGATAAACACACCCCACTCCCTTCGGACAAATTCGAGGATGAACTTCTCGACAATTTGGGGGAAACGGTGCTAAGGCCGAGGGACACGTGCAGGAGAAAGAAGGTGCATACGCCGAACGATGCGTCCAGGGAGAAGGTGCAAACGCCGATGGAAAGGCGATCTCGTTGAGATCTTATATCACGGGAGGAGACCACAATGAATAGGACCAAATATTGTCAGTAAAAATACGTAAATATGTAAGTTTTTGTGTGTACGGTAGGTCTTATTTACTACGGTCCACCGTAAATAGTACCTTGTAACCTTTTTTAGAACTGCAGTCCCGTTTTGGGGACCAAGTACGTGTAATCTGAGTGTTTTGTCCCCAAAACGGGACTCCAGTCCCAACAGAGTTAACGGCCCTTCCAGAATTGCAAAGGGTTAATAACAATCCTTTTAGAACTGCAGTCCACAGTTAATAGAACCTATGGTATACATAAAAACCTATATATTTACCTATTTTTTCTAACAATATTTGGTCCTAATTACTATGGCCCCCCGTAATAGAACTGCAGTCCAGTGAACCCTTTTATAGGGCAAACTGCAATCCCGTTTAGGGGACTAAGCGCTCTAATTCTAAGTAGTTTGTCCTCAAAACGAGACTGCAGTACTATTACGGGGGTCCATAGTTAGTAGGACCTATGGTATACATAAAAGCCGGTATGTTTACCTATTTTTACTAACAATATTTGGTCCTATTTACTATGGTCCCCCGCAAATAAAAGGATCAAGCACTTTGTCCCCTAATCGGGACGGCACTCCTTGAAGGGTTGAGCCACGATTTTCGTTCCTGTGTGCCCGCCCCCCTCTGCCCCTCCCCTTTTGTTTTCGACAAGTTCGTCCCGGCGATTCGTCCGAGGCGGCGTGTTTTTTCTTGCGTGTTTATACGGCGGCGGTGGCAGTTGGAGCATACCGGTAGAGCTGGGGAGTGAATGTGGCGAATGCACGCATGGGACAACACCGCCGTGGCAGCGCCACCCGTTAGCCCTGTTGTGTGACCCATCCATGCATATGCGGCCTGTACCTAAACTGCTGCCGGCGAAACCGTGCAGGGACAAAAAAAAAAGCACGTGCATACCAGCATGGCAAGTATCGTCGTATCATGTTGGTGTCTTTTAAGCCTTTTAGGACTGCAGTCCCGTTTTGGGGATGCATCACTTGGAATTAGACTGGTTTTGTCCCGAAATCGGGACTGCAGTACTAAAGGGGTTAATTAAGCCTGTGATGGGCTACGTATGTGTTGTTGTTGTTTTCTTCACATGAAACCGTTCTTTCTACCCGTCGACATCCAGCACAACCAGTGTCCGTGCCGATTCTGTTGAATCACGATTAATCATAGTATCACTACAGCAGCAGTAGTGCTACTGCTGTAGTGTGCTGGCATAAACTGCTGTGAAGAAGCCTTGTTTCAACTTATCTGTGGATTGTTGGCGTGTGCAGTGTTGTGCCTGTCGTACCCTATCCGTACGATGACGTGGCATTGCGTGCGTCTGCTCTCCGTGCTGCATTGCAATGTGGTACGTACTATTATGGAAGACCATAGTAAGTAGGACCAAATATTGTTATTAATCGTAAAAATAGGTAAACATATATAGATTTGTATCTATACCGTAGGTCCTATTAACTATGGTCCCCCGTAATACGTACTTGTATCTCTGCTCTGTCGTGGCTTCTTTTGTGACCACAGGGCTTGCGTCTCCTCTACATAATAGGATGAATCGGCGTCACGCACGGACGCTGGGTGTGCCGGATGTCGACGGGTAGATGAGAAAGAATGGTTTAATGTGAAGATTTTGTGACCACAAGAGCTTCTGTCTCTTCTATTAATAATACCTGGTAGGATTTATCGGCACGGACACTTGGGTCGATGGGTAGAAATGATGGATTAATGTGAAGAACACCCACATATGTATGCCTGGTATATGTATGCATATAGGCCTGTGTTCGTGCGGTAGTGGTCCCTGGTACTGTGAGTGCTGGTTGGGTAGGTACATAGTGCCGGCTGCCCGCTATATATCGTCTGTGAAATCGCTTGACAGCACGGCACAGACGGGATTCACCAGTGTGGTAGTGTGCGGAGTAATTAGTGCCGGTTGCCGACACGTGTAGTGCCGGTATTGTCTGCCGGCGCATACCCACCGGCACTATAGAGGGACTTAAAAGAGGGACCACCACTTCTCTTTTGTATCTATATCCTCCCGCAGCAGCAGCAGCCTTGCGTGGCTGCTTGGTGTGTGGCCGGTTGCCGCAGCCAATCGTCATTTATTTCGACAGCACAGCATTTTTCACGCCAAAGTTCCGAAGGGGGTGTGGAAAACCCTGGGGGTGTGCTACGACAACCCCTGTTGGAACCCCAAGGTACCGACCGTATCACACTATCACACTGGGTGATAAGATAACACACCCCCTGGGACGAATTTTCAGACCCGATTTCCTCCAAAACATGGGGGCCACAACCAACGAAAATGGATAGCTTTGGAGAGATTTCGTCGAGAAGGTTGCATAAATAGACGAATCGCTCGTCGTACTCAGTACGCCCTCATCGATCGTCGTACTCAGTACGCCCTCATCGATCGTCGTACTCAGTACGTCCTTCCCGTTGTCGAGAAAAACCCAGCTTTGAAAATGGCCGCAGGGGGGTGTGTTTTTCTATCTTGCGTGTTAATATATTACGGGGGACCACAGTAAATAGGACCAAATATTATTAATAAAAAAAGGTAAATATATAGGTTTTCGTGTGTATCATAGGTCCTATTAGCTATGGTCCCCCGTAATAGTATACCTGGTATATGCAGCGAACAGAACAACAATAAGCGACAGCTTTTTTTGTCGTGTCGAACGTCTTCTTCGTATGTATGACCAGGCGAGCCAGTCAGTGTGCCGCGGGCGCGTATGATGCCAGGATGATGCCATGATGCGTGGGCGTACGGTGAAAAAAAAAACGCTGCTACTATTGGTACTGCTTGCGGTAGGACTGCACACTTCCATTTGGGGACAAATTGGGGACAAGTTGCTTGGAATCAGAGTTAGGTGCACCACTCTCTTGCGTAAATAAAATATAAGCACCGCTTGGCCTTCATGTTGATGTCTAAACGTTCCTTATGTTTCCGATCAGAGTGGTAGATTTTTCCCTACCACTCTGACCGGAAATATAAGGACCTTTTGGTATTTATGTTAATGTATAAACTGTCCTTATATTTACGCCCACAGCGGTATGTGTTTCTGTGCAGTACGGCAGTAGTGAAAAAAGGGGCATGAAGTAGGAAATGTGCGCCCGTGTCAATTTTTTTTTTTGTAGTTTCGATCCCTTTTTGCCTCGTTGTGGTCCGGACATGGGACATTTTATTTATGAATTTATCTTTCCCCCCCCCCCCCCCCCCCCCCCCCCCCCCCCCGCCCGCCCGCCCTTCCCGGAAATTAAATTTACTCTATTGAAGCTGTCATCCATATGCAAGTCCGCCTCACAAGCGGTTCTCAGTTGTTAATAGTAGGGTGCAGCTCGCCCTTCATGCGACTCGCCGGACACCTCTCACGGCGCTTCGCAAAGCTTTTGGTGCAAGCAATGTCTGCCTGGTCGATGAAAACTCGACATGCTCAGTCCCGGCATTATAGGGATGCGAGGGGGTCTATGGTCACACGGCTACGGCCATGCATGATATCGAGTACCCCCCCCCCCCCCCCCCCCCCCCCCCCCCCCCCCCCCCCCCCCCCCCCCCCCCGACCTCAAAACCAAGAGCAGTGGCCGGTGGGTGTTACGCCATCGTCGTTTTTTTTTTTTTGGGCGACGTTCTTCTCCCTCTGTGAAGTTCCACGAAAATCATGACCTTCCAGGACGTGAATTAACCCATCGAAACCTCGCTCGGGCTTTCGGACCGAAACATTTGGCGAAAAAGGAAATTAACCTTTTAGTGCCGGCACGAGTGTTTTTTTTTCCCCGCCACGAGAAGGCAGTCCTCGAGTCTAATTCTTGTGCTGTCGGATTGGAAGGATCGAAAAGGTCGGTTTCTGATCCACTCTAGATTCTAGATTCGACGGTGTTGTGGTCTGGATGCCTTCCCTATTTGTCGTAACGGATCTAAGTTGTAGTTTTTGTATTATTAGTATCTTGGGGGTACTGCAGGCGAAAGTGTTCTGAAAACTGCTTCCGTATCCTGCTCGCGGGTTCTATTAATAGGAGGTGCTGCGCTGTGAGCAGCAGCAACAGCAGCAGCAGCGGTGGAGCCGCAGCAGCAGAAGCAGCAACCAGTAGAGCAGTCAACCCAACCTCGGAGAAGTTTTTTTTTTTTAAGCTGCTTCTGTGTGGCGTGACCGTGTTGCTTAGAGGGGTGGAGAGGGCTCCAAAAGCTTTTTTTTTTTCGTTCGAGAAAATCCGATCCACGAACCCCGTCGAAAAACCTCGAGTTTTTCTTTCGACGACGCGATGCGTGGATCGGAGGGTTCGCTCGAAAAAGTTGGTGATCGAAAGGCTCTTTATTATCAATAAACAGCAGTACAAGAAAAAAGCCCGATCTGGTCTTGGGATCGGAAACCCGCTTTTTCGATCCACGTATCCGACTGCACAAGAATTACAGCAGTACGTACGTAAGTAGCATGAAGACGGTTACAACCCTTTTGGTGCCGCACTTGTATGGAAGCCTAGACATGGCTCTATTTCCAAGTGTTTTATCCCCACCACGGGAAGGCAAGTCCTCGAAGGATTGTAACCCGTTCATTAGTACTGCAGTCCCCGTTTTCGGGCCGTTTTCGGGACAAACTATTAGTACCTGAAATTTGAGCGGTTTGTCCCCGAAAGCGGGACGGCAGTCCTAAACGGGTTCAATTACGCTTTCGGCATCGGCCGCACGAAGCAGCAGCCCGCGCTCTAGCTTACACTGGGATATATGTATCTATGCATACCTGGTATATTATTATATTATTATTATTATTATGTAGATACCGTATAGAGCGTTGGGGTCGCACAGGGGTGATGCGATCGTTTTTTTCAGCGCTCCTCGTTTTTTTTTTTCGTCGACCACAACGGTAAAAAGGGTGCGCTACAAAGTCGAGCATTTTTATTATCTCGGCAGGCTCTCTTCTCTGTCTCTCTGTCTCTCTCTCTCTCTCTTTCTCTCGAACAGATTTTTTCCCGAGAAAACCCCTTTTCGCTTGTTTCGGTGCTACTGGCAACCTTGACCTTCCCGTTCTGGGAAGAAAAAATCGAGAGCATCGAAAAACGATCGCAGCCCCGTAAAGCGAACTCGACGCTATTTACGGCATTACTCATTAATAGTATATTATATATAGGGGGGGAGACGTGTCCGAACGAGTCCGAAGGGAAACGTACAGTACAGTAGTAGGTGAAAGGTGTATCCTAACGAGTCCGATCGAAGACGCAGGGGGATGTGCGGCGGCGCGTGCGCGCGCAGCTCGCAGGCGAGCAGCACGATGGACGATGATGACTGCTGCTACTGTGTATATATCGTACAAACATGTACCTGCCTGGTACGTACGTACGAAATTGTTTTTTTTTTTTTGTGTGTTTTTGTACGTACGTTATATACGTGTTTTCTTTTTACTGCCGCACGCTCGCCCGCCGTTGGTACCGGGGGGGGGGCGAGGGGGATACGTAAGACACATACCACTCTGTCCCGAAATATAATGAACGCCTGGTTTAACAATTATTGTGAAACCAGTGCGTATAAAATGGGACAGACGTATTATTCAGAAACCCACGATGGATGCGAAAACCATTTATAAATATCGCCCAATGGCTCTGACTGGGATTATAAGAGACATTCGGAATCTGATAAGAACATCGAGCGGATCTTATATTCCCGGCCATGAGTAGTTACGTTTTCACACCACATTCGGTTCTGATTATTATATTAATACTGCTGTTTTTCCCCTTTATTATTAATATTAATAGAAGGTTTGACAAAGACTGCACTCACTCAAAATCGTTTTTTTTTTTTCAGTTTTTTTTTTTTTTTTTTTTCTAGTTTTTTAGGTCGCTCCGACTTGGTGCGAACCAGGTATCTCCATTCCTTGGAGCCGAAAGGGACAAAATCGTTACTGCTCCGGTCGGAAATACAAGGACCTTGTAGACACTAATATGGAGACCAAGCGATTCTTATATTAACGCCCAAAAGTTGTAAAATCGTTAGGACTGCGCAGTCAGTATATCGTCGAACCGGTCGCCCCCGTGGTCTATTAATAGTATTAATAGTAGTTTAGTATTACGGGGGACCATAGTTAATAAGACCTACGGTAGACACAAAAACCTATATATTTACCTATTTTTACTAACAATATTTGGTCCTGTTTACTATGGTCCTCCGTAACAGTGGTTCACCTGGAGTACCGCCAGCGCTGGTGTCGTGGCTTCAATTTTCCTTATATTCTGTTAATCATTTTTTTTTTTTTTTTTTTTTTTTGTTAAACCCAATTAGGACCGCGGTCCCGTTTTGGGGACAAACTACTTGGAATTTGAGTGGTTTGTCCCCGAAACTAAAACTGCTGTCCGAAAGGGGTTTTCATATGGCACTATTATTAATAGTAATGCTTACGGCCGAGAGCGCCCCCTGCTGTATATGGGGGGGGTTGTAGACGGCACAGAGCTCGACGCGAGTCGACGAGGCGAGAAAGCGCTGCACCGTTCTTTCGATAAAAATGCAACGGACCCATGCACACGGCACGTAGTGGGGAGGAGGGGGGGGGGGAGAATAGCCTACTACTGCTGTGTACTGCATACAATGTGTGACCCTTGATCTAAGTTACGACCGACTGTTGATACGTCGGAGGGAGAGAGAAAAAGAAGGGCGAAAATCATGAATGGGACGGAAATAAACAGATACCCTGGTCAATAAAAGTAACGCGCAAGATATGTAGCACACCACACCCCCATCGACGAACTTGAAGGCTGATTTCGTCGGCAACCGGGACGGCGGGGCAGCGCCGAGCGATGCGTCTGCTGCTCGTATGAAAAAGGTCTCGTCTCGACGAGACCTTGTCCAAAGCCACCGTTTTCGTTGTGTTCCCCTCCCCCCCCCTTGTTTTTTTTGTCTATGGTCATCCGACTACGGCCATGCATGAGATCGAGCACATCTCTCCTATCGAGTACACTCCCCTTGTTTTTTGGTGACAGTCGGCTCGGAATTTCGTTCCCCGGGAGGTTGTGTTATCTTAAGGGCTACTATTGATATTTATAGTATATATACGCCTGACATACGCATTCCCTACTCGTGGCAAAGCTACGTGCAACCTCCGAAAAAATGTTTTCGTTGTGTGTTGTCTTCACGTTAAACAGTTTTCCCTACCCAACTATTACGGGGGACCATACTAAATAGAGCCAAATGTTGTTACTGTAGTAAAAATAGATAATTTATATAGGTATTTGTGTGTACCGTAGGTCCTATTTACTATGGCCCCCCGTAATAAGCAGTACACCCAGTGTCCGTCCTGATTCCTTATCCTAGAGAGATACTAATGATGTGGTCATGTGGTCACAGACGGATTGTTTCTAAATAGAGACGCGCACGCAGTCCCTGAGTTCTGCAGCTTCAGATTTTTGTCTTGCTCGTATGCGGGATGTATATCCTGTATAAGGCCATATATAACCCGTAGTACGCTCGATTGGAAGTATTACTATTACGGGGGATGGACCATGGTAAATAGGACCAAATATTGCTAGTAAATATAGGAAAATATATAGGTTTTTGTGTATACCGTAGGTCCTATTTACTGTGGTCCTCCGTAATATAATAGTATGACACACAGCTTGTAAATATGAGCTTCGACGAAACCATCGATCTCACAGCGGATGATTTCTTTTTTAATTAAAAAAATATGGTAGGGTGTCTGCGCATACTATTCTTGTTTTTCAATGATTTGCGTCGGAAACATAGTTAATCGGAAATATGGTTAATATCTGAAAACCTGACGGTATACGAATAATCGGAGACGAAAAAACGAAAATGTTGGATTATTATTTTGGATTCGAAAACACGTCCAGCAGCGGTTGCACCTGCAGGCGAGGCAGAAGTCGTGCAGGCGGCAGGACCTACCTGCAGCGGCCAGCAGCAGCAGCATGCAGCAGCAGCATGCAGCAGCAGCACGCTGCAGAGGCAGTAAGGAGCAGCAAGCACCAACAGTCAGAATTGCGGCCTATCCTGCGCTCCTCGGCTCTCCCTGTAGCAATCAACGCTGCCACAACGAAAAGACCGCCCTCCTTCTTTTTCGTTGTCCTCTGCGTTGGACAAGGGGTCGTAGCGGCGAGGACGAGGAGCGTGGCGGCAAGGGTTTATGCGCTTACAGCAACAGCAGCAGCAGCGCTTGCTAGCTTGCAGCTGCGCTTGCTTTTGTTTGCAGCCGCGCTTGCTTGCCGCAGCGCTTGCGGCAACAGTACCACCGCACCAGCACACTTACTTGCGGCAGCGGCAAGGGCAGCAGCGGCACGCTTGCAGGAGCAGTAGTACGTGACGTGCAGCAGCAGAGGCATGCCGCGGCTGCGGCAGCAATTCTTCTGCAGGCATGGCCCGAAGCTACTCTCGGGGGCAAGCTTGGCCAATCCAAAACACGCGGAGCGTGGTCGGCGAAGAGAATGCAGCGGTCGCATCTGATATCACCCATAGATGGCTCTCTGCTATAATATGCTATCGAAACATGCACAACTTTCGTCATATTTGTGCCAATTTGATTGTTAATAGGCTCTGTGAGTCGTCGCCGGGAACGAGAGAATAGATAAAAGCTCTTTTTCATCGTAAAATTTTCGTTCATTTTTGCGCAGACACCCTACGCATACAAGAATAGTTACCAAAATTAGTTGATAGCTAGTGCTGTAGGTCCACGTGTAAGAAATAACCTGCGACTTCTTGTGAGAACGTAAGGCTCGCTTTTTGCGGATCGCTTCAAGAAAAGTGGATTAAGAAATCGTGCTCAGCGGCGACGGAAGCTCTACTGCTGTAAATAAATCCTACCACCCAGAACCGGGAATATAATGTACGTTTGATATGCACATCAGAGTCCAAATGTTTCTTATATTCCCGATCAGAGCGATCCATGGTGTCACCATACGGTTTCAACCGTGTCAATTCTGCAGCCCCGTTTTCGAGACAAAACGACTTGGGAATAGTGTGGTTTGTCCCCCAAACGGGACTGCAGTCCTAAGGGCTCTGATGTGATATATAGGTTAGCTCGTGTTGGCGGGCCCATGCTGTGATCGAGTGTTGTACGGTGGGCCAGCCGCCCCGATGGTCTCTGATAATGTTTAACCGGGTTAGGACTGGTCTCTTTTTTTGTTTTCGTTTTTCTCCGTCCCTTTTATTAATAGTGACCTCGTCTTACATACTGCTCTCCCGGTTCCTCCCAGTAGTAACTCGATATTCCGGGGTCACACCGCGGGCGCTCCTCCCGCCTCTCCTCACCACGATATGTGCCTTGACTTTTATCGCGGGAAGAATTCAACATTTTCTTCCCTCGTCGACTCGCGTCGAACTTTGCAAACCTTCGTTGCGGGGACGCAAAACGCTTGGAAATAGAGTCAAATTTAGGCTTCTGTACAGCAGTTTTTTTTTTTTTTTTTTTTTTTTTTTTTTTTTCATCATCACTTTTACTTTCCAGCCCACTCGTAGGAGGTTTTACCCTCGACGATCTTCTGGACAAGCCGTGGTCACAGGTGTCGTCCCTTCTCCCCCCCGGTACGTGCCTTTAGTTTTTATCGCGCATAGGGTTCAGCATTCCCACTGCTCGTCGATTTTCATCGAATGTGCAGCTAACTCACGCTCTCGCGCTTTCCGCTAATCAATTTTATGCAAGAAAAAGTCCCTACGAGCATGCACTCGGTGAGACTCGAACTCACGAAATTGATCTTGACAGGCTCGCGGACCACCTACCAAGCCACCGGGGACGCCGGCTTTAGGACCGTACGAATACCTCGAATACTACTGTACCAGCGTTGATGTCCCGGGTTCAATTCTCCGTATGATGGGATTTTTTTATTATTTTTTTTTTGGCGAGACATCAACTGCGGAAAGCGCCTGTTATATTGAGCGAGCGTGAGGCGCGTAACAAACCCTTTTCTTGTTGGTGCGGTTGTAAGTCGGTCAGAGCTGATCGAGCTAGGTGCGGCGACGTGTGTTTCCGGGGGCACATGGCTGGACCATGGTTTGAAAAAGAGCACGGTAAAATATCCACTTGACGTTTTTTGTTTTTTTAGTTCTACCGAACGCAACCCAACTCTACGGGTACTCGTAGGCAGAATGGGTCTTGTCCACAGCAACGTTCGGGCTGTGTCAATAGGACATGCTGCAGGCGGTATTGTCGGGCCCACCATCCTTCTGATGAGGGGACGGAGAACGCCTGCTGTAGATGTTTTTACAGCAGTAGTGGTGGTTGCACCTGCTACGAGAAGCTCTGTTGGGCACATGTCGGATAGGTTGCACATTTTTCGTCTTGAAATTGTGCCGAATTTCGAGTTGGGGAACCCGGAAACGAATAGCAAAATCTGTTAATAGTACGTGTGCAAAGGGTTCAAGGGATAGACCGACAAGCCGAGCGTACAGCGACGCTGACCCTGGCTTCGTGTCCTACGATAGAGCTGCTGCTGACGATTTTCTTTCTCTTGAGGACGAAACCAAAACAGCACGGATACGTAGATGTTCGTTCGTGTTTGTTCAGCACAATCCGTATTCACCCAGCATGATGCTTCGCAGGTTTGACCGCTGCAGGTACTGAGGTCGCACCTCATTTCCCCCGATCACTATTACGGGGGGACCATAGTAAATAGGATCAGATGTTGTTAGTAAAAATAGGTAAATATATAGGTTTTTATGTATACCATAGGTCCTATTATCTATGGTCCCCCCGTAATAGCATGGGAAAACAACAATGCGACATGAATCGACGAGGGAAGAAAGTGCTGAACACTTGTCGCGATAAAAGTACAAGGTTTCTCGGGGGAGAGGGGGGGGTGCTCGGTATCATGCATGGCAGTAGTCGTATGGCCATAGACCCTCGCATCCCTACAAGGCCGGGACGGAGCACGTCGAGCTTTCACCCACCAGGAAGGTATTTTCTGCACCAAGCGCGAAGCGCCGTGCGGTGTTCGGCGAGTCGCATGAAGGGTGAGCTGCATCCTACTAAGAACCGCTTTAGAGGCGGACTTGCACATGGATGACAGCTTCAATGAGCTTTTTTTTTTTCCGGTGGGGGGCCGGGGGGGGGGGTGTATTCGATAGGAGATGTGTGCTCGAGATCATGCATGGCCGTAGTCGTAAGACCATAGACAATGCCGGGGCGGAGCATTTCGGGTTTTCACCGACCAGGCAGACATTGCTTGCACCAAGCGCGAAGCGTCGTGAGGTGTGTCTGTGGGGGGGGGATTAGAGCCTGCTATGTGACCCCCGGATCTGTGTTACGGCTGTAGTCTGTAGGGAGTGAGTAGCACAGATCCAGCCCAGGAAAAATGCGCTAGATCATGCGGACTAACCGGTCCCCGCCCGGCGACATGATGAGCTAGATCATACACATCATACAATATCGGGAATAGGTAGATCTATCTGCCTGGGAAGGTCTAGACCATGAACTGCGACAATCGATGATTTGTCCGAGATGTATAAGTATTGTTAGCGACCGGCAGGTTCGACTAAGGAACCCTGATTCCGCGGCGTACGTACGGGATTTGCTTCGCACACCATCAGCCACACCTCCTGCAATATTGTCTCCAAGGGTATAAGCAGATAAGTTCGGAAGGGATATGTACGTACCTAAACATACCGGAGGTATATTTGGTCCGGAAGTACCCTACCGAACCTTGCCGGAGTTTTCGGTACGGCCGCAATACCCCACCGAGCACTTCGGTAAGGTTCGGTACGAACTCGGGGTGTTCGGTCGGCAAGAACCCTACCGAACCTTACCGGAGTGTTTCGTACGGCCGCAATACCCTTCCGAACACTCCGGTAAGGTTCGGTACGAACTCAGGGTATTTGGTCGGTAAGTATCCTACCGAACGTTACGGGAGTGTTCGGTACGGCCGCAATACCCCACCGAACACTCCGGTAAGGTTTGGTACGAACTCGATACCGGTACCCCTGACACTTCGGTCGTAAGTTCGGTATACAACGACTTGAGTACCGGTACCCCCCCCGACACTTCAAGTTGTTTTGGCACGAACCTCAATACCGGTACCCCCAGCACTTCGGTTAGAGTCCGTTACGCCGGCCAAAAATACCCTATACACTACCGCCCATGTCCCTGAGTTTTTCCACTTTGGTGATTTTGTGGCACCAGAGATTGGTGGGCCCTGTCAACGGCTCGGTTTCGGGTAGGATGAGGGTGCCAAGCGGGAGCAGGGTGTTTACGAGTAAGAAGCAGCGTGTATAATGGTGTAACCCGTTGACTTGTGTACCACCTGGGGTATGGTAGCGCTGCTTTCCCCTCCATTTGGCGGTACACAGCAGCGGTACGGAGTTTGTTGTGGCGATTTGATCCCGTCGCGTTCCCTCCCTGATGTGTCGGATGGTTGACGCACCCCAGTTTGTGTCTGGATGTCGTATGGAAAGTTTCGATGTGTCGAAATATCGGACTGTCGATGTACCATACCATGGTATTATCGAACGTGTTGTTCCCTGTGAGTGTTCTTTCGTATTGAACAGTTCTTCTAGTCGTCGATATCCAGCACACCGACATCCAGCACTCCCAGTGTCCGCGGTGATTTATTCACCCAACATAGAGAGATACAAGCTCTGTGGTCACAAACTTCGACACAGAGTTACAGTAGTGGTAGATCGCAATGCAGTACTCGCAAGCCGATTGGGCAACGAATGCCATGCGATTGTTCTGGGCACGACGAGCGCAACGTACATACACACACCAGCGACCTGAAAACATTGACACACATATAGATAACAATGGAAACAAAACGAAACTAAACTAAACTAAGGGCCCATCTTAACGGGGACTTTCGGCTCTTTCAATTTGACTTGATTTTTTTTTTCCTAATTTAATTTAAGGGCCCATCTTATCGAGGACTTTCGTTTCTTTCAATTTGACTAGATTTTTTTTTTTCTAGTTTAATTTACATGTGATTGACCGAAATTTAGTGTTCCCCGTTAAGATGGGCTCTAAACTAAATCACCTGGCATTCCCGTGTTTTCTATGGTGCATATTCTAAACTACACTACACCTTCGGCGTCCATGTCAAATGTCGTCGTATCGATCGGTGTACTTTGGTTTGACGTTACCGTGCGTGTTGAGACTCGATTCCGATATCGATGTGAACATTAATGCCAGTGCAAGTTATCGTGTCTTCTTCGATCTCGGATTGCGAGCACACCATGGAAGCCGGTTTCTGTTCTCAGGCAGTATATACTAGTATGGACGACGATCATACCGTTTATCGTCAGGGGGGCTTTGACCCTTTTTAGGACTGCAGTCCCGTTTTGCGGGCGAACCAGTCTAATTCTAAGTAGTTCGTCCCCCTGACGAGACTGCGGTCCTAGAAGGGTTGATCTACTGTTCTTGGAAGCAGTGGCCTCTAAATACTGTTGCGTTGTAGGTGTCTTGCTCTTCATAGGGTACGTGACGGCAAAACGTGGAAGGCACGTCTGGCGTGGTTGGAAAGACTCACAGAAGTTGATGTCTTCGTATATTAGTACATGCCATTCGTTGCTGTGCTGGGATGTACCTGGAAAATGTTTTTTCCTGGTACCGTATACCGTGTAGCATTATCACACTGGGTGGTAAGATAACACACCCCCGGCGACGAATTTCAGACCCGGTTTCTACCAAAACATGCCTTAAGGGGGGGGGGGGGGGCACACACAACGAAAATGAAGGCTTTGGAAAGGTTTCGTCGAGAAGGTTGCATAGACGCATCGCTCGTCGTACTCGGTACGCCCTCCCCGCTGTCGAGAAACCCAGCTTTGATTTTTTTTCCGACGGGGTGTGTTATCTTATCACCCTGGTGTGATAGAGTTAAGACGGTAGGTACCTGGTTCCAGTACACGTTCTAACGGGGGGCATTCACCTACGAATTGTTTTCCAAGTAGCCCTGAATATATGGTGTTGTAGATGCCCCTGGTGTTTTTCTGGCCAGGTAGGGTATGTAATATATCAAGGTGCTTAGTTTGTTGCAGCAGTGTGGGCGAAGGTTTCCCCCAGCATATTTCATTTCCCTCCTTCGTTGTTTCTGGGTGTGTATGAGTTGTTGTAGCATAACCTTGTGTGTGTGATGCAGCAACGTGGAATGTCAGGTCTGACGCGTTGGAAGATTCAAGGCCGAACTTGCAGCGGACGGCGGGTGATTTCTCCTCGTGTTTTTACGGGGGGGGGGGGGCTTTGATTCTATTCTCTTGCAAGTGTTCTTGACCCTTAAATCACTGCAGTCCCGTTCGGGAGACAAAACACTTGGGATTAGAGTGGTTTGTCCCCTAAAAACGGGACTGCAGTCCTAAGAGGGTTAATAGAGCTAGCTCTATTGCTGTATTACGGGGGACCATAGTAAATAGGACCAAATCTTGTTAGTAAAAATAGGGGAATACGTAGGTTTTTGTGTGTACCGTAGGTCCTGTTTACTATGGTCCCCCGTAATAGTAGGTGTATACGGGTATGATATTCTAGATACCTGGTGTATGACATGTGGTGCAGCAGGGAAGTTACGTCGTACCAGCGGAGAAATTCGCGCGTACGTACGTGCAAGGTTCTTAGGTTTGCGCGTATTTTTTTTATACCACCTGGTACCCTGTTCCCATTTTTTGTACTCTTGACTCTGACCCCGCAGTGGGCCCATCCCGTTTGGTACCCTGCTCCCGTTTAGTGGTGCAGGAATGTATATCAGCCTTCCTCAGGAGCCGCCGGAGGCCTGGGCCCATTTGGTACCATGTAAGCCGTACATATCTGCAACGACTCTCTCTTGCTGTACGTGCCACCGTTTTCAACTCACGTGCACAAAATCTGAAGAGCCATTTGCACGTGCGCCGCAATTTCTCCGCCTCTCCGTCTAACGCGTCTAAAGATTCGAGGCCGAACCCTCGTTGCGCGCTTTCGGAATACATGCCATTTATGTACCTGGTATATTCGTATTATACCTGGAATAGTGCTGTACATACCCGGATAATGTTTATGTTAAGTGTGTGTGACACTGATGTACCAGGTATAATAGATAGTGACACTGGTGTATAATACCTACGTATGTTCACCGACGCGCTTATCTGTTGATTGGTACGAGGGTATTACGCACCAGCTTTAACTGCACGAGGCCGCATAAAGCCCGCAGTACGCGCGATCGGAGTACCACACACAGCTTTGCAAAGATTGAGCATCGACGAAATCGTCGATCTATCTCACAGCTGTTGTTGTTGTTGTTGTTTTTGTAATTTTATAAACATGTGCCTGGTGCACGAGACAGGCAGCGGACACCACGTACGTGTGAGCTTGTCGAATGATCGAATGATCGAATCGTCGATCTATTTGGTCGAGAACTCACACCTGGACCCTGGAACCTTTTTATGATAGCAGCGGCCTTCGCCCACTTTTTTTTCGGCAACAAGCTTCGTACTCGGAAATAGAGTTGGGTTATGAGTGCAGTGGTAAGGTAGGAAAGGTTTTCGGTTACACACATTTAGACAGATCACGATCTACGTAGATCATGTAGATCCTAACGTGCCGTTGTGAGATGTTGTGTTGTGCGAGACACATGATTACAATAGATCATGCCGATGTCACGGCTCCGCTCCCACCCGGCAACATGAGCTATAGGTATCACGCAGATCATGATACAGATCAGATAGATCATCTAGATCATCTTGATTCTAACCTGCCGTTATGAGATGCTGTGCAAGATCTGCACCGGCATATCACAGTGGGGTGATAAGATAACACACCCCCTTGAAAAAAATTCAGACCCGGTTTCCCGCAAAACATGGGGGGGCGCACACAACGAAAATGGTGGCTCTGGAAAGGTTCCGTCGAGAAGGTTCCATAGACGCATCGCTGGGCGTACTCAGTACGCCCTCATCGCTCGTCGTACTCAGTACGCCCTCATCGATCGTCGTACTCAGTGCGCCCTGCCCGTTGTCGAGAAAAACCCAGCCTTGAAAATTTTCCCGAGGGGGTGTGTTATCTATCTATTACGGGGGACCATAGTAAACAGGACCCAATATTGTTAGTAAAATAGGTAAATGTATAGGCTTTTATGTATACCATAGGTCCTGTTAACTCTGGACCCCCGTAAATAGCGTGTTATACGGGATGATACAGATCCGCCCAATCACGGAAATATGTGCTATTTACGGGGGGCCATAGTAAGTAGGACCTACGGTACACACAAAAACCTATACCTGGTATATATATTCCCCCATTTTTAACAGCAATATTTGGTCCTATTTACTATGGTTCCCCGTCAGTAGATCGTGCCGATAGTACGGCTCCGCTCCCACCAGGCAACACACCAGGCTTTTTAGATCGTGCAGATCAGATAGATCCATCTGCCTCGGAGTATCTTGCTGTAGGTCATGGGTCCCACCGTGCAACACGAGCCGGATCAGACAGATCAGGCGTGTATCCGCCCCTGAACCTGTTAGGACTGCAGTCCCGTTTTGAGGGCAACAAACAACTCCCTGTAGAATTTCAGTGGTTTTGTCTCCGAAACGGGAATGCGAGAGACCCTGCTGTAGGTCATGAAGTGGGGACCGGTGATTGGTCCGATGCGCGAGAGGTGATTGGTCCGATGCGCGAGAGGTTACAATCGATGAAGTGTTGCTTGTTGTGTCGCGTTTCTGCTTGCGATGTTTTTGCTTTTTTTCGTTTTCGTTTTTTCGTTTTCGTTCCAATTCTCGGAAAGCCAAAGCGCACCACGGAAGGTGGGTTCTTTCTTCTGCTCTGATGGTGTATATCGTATAGTCCACAGACCCTCTCGTATCTTCCTCTGCGGGGGCATTCGCCTATTCCTAGACTCTGCGTATTCCAGGTTTTCTTTTTACGTTCCTGCGAGATCATTCATCTGTGAATGCAAGTGCTCTCAATGATGTTCTGTGGAGCGTGTTGTGTACGTTTACTCAGGATGAACCCCCCGAGTTACTCAGCCATGAAGGGTAAAAACCACCGGGCCGCTCAGTCAGATAGACATGTTTATCCAGCATGGGAGTTACGTCTGATTGCCTCTATCGCATTCCTGATTGATGCCTTTGCTTGATGCATATGGTACGTATTTTTTTTTCTTGTTTGCTCTCGTTCGATCTCGGAAAGCTACGGTAGCACACCATGGAAATCGATGTATTACGGAGAGGACCATAGTAAATAGCACCTGCGGTACACACAAAAAAAAAAAAAACTCTATACTTCCCTATTTTTACTATTTACTAACAATATTTGGTCCCATTTACTATGGTCCCCCCCCCGTAATAGCTTATGCTCTGGTGTGTATAGTCTAGACTGAATTCTCTGTTCTTACGGGTGCATCAACCCTTTTTTAGGACCGCAGTCCCGCTTTGGGGACGAACTACTTGGAATTTGACTGGTTTGTGCCCCAAACGAGACTGCTGCCCTATATAGAGGATAAAAATCTATGCATGCAAGAGCGCTCTGAAATGCACCTCATGCTGCATGGAATGCGGGTCTCTGTTTGCTTCTATTGCATTCGTTTCTGAGTGATGCTTGATGCATATGGTGAACTTTTTGTTGTTTTCTGTCGATCTCGGAAGTCAAGCACACCATGGAAGTCGGCTTCTGTTCTGCTTTCTGGTGATGTAGACTCTTGTGTGTTGTTTGTTTTTACGCGGGGGCATTCCTGTATTTATGCAAGTGCTCTTAACTTCACGCCATGCTGCATGGAAGCCGCGTCTGTTTGCTTCTATTGCGGTCATTTCTGAATGATGCTTGATGCTTATGGTGCACTTTTTGTTGTTTTCTTTCGATCTCGGAAGTCAAGCACACCATGGAAGTCGGCGTCTCTCTTGCTCTCTGTGTGATGTAGACTCTTGTGTGTTGTCTGTTTTTACGCGGGGGCATTCCTGTATTTATGCAAGTGCTCTTAACTTCACGTCATGCTGCATGGAAGCCGCGTCTGTTTGCTTCTATTGCAGTCATTTCTGAGTGATGCTTGATGCTTATGGTGCACTTTTTGTTGTTTTCTTTCGATCTCGGAAGTCAAGCACACGATGCAAGTCGGCTTCTCTTCTTCTCTCTGGTGTAGACTCTTGTGTGTGTTCTCTGTTTTTACGCGGGGGCATTCCTCTATTCATGCAAGTGCTCTAAAATTCACCTCATGCTGTATGGAAGTCGGGCCTGTTTGCTTCTATTGCAGTTATTTCTGCGTGATGCTTGATGCATATGATGAACTTTTTGTTGTTTTCTTTCAATCTCGGAAGTCAAGCACACCATGGAAGTCGGCTTTCTCTTCTCTCTAGTGGTATAGACTCTTGTGTGTGTTCTCTGTTTTTACGCGGAGGCATTCCTCTATTCATGCAAGTGCTCTAAAGTTAGTCTCATGCTGCATGGAAACCGCGTCTGTTTCCTCCTATCGCAGTCATTTCTGAGTGATGCTTGATGCATATGTCGCACTTTTTGTTGTTTTCTTTCGATCTCGGAAGGCAAGCACACCATGGAAGTCGGTTTCTCTTCCTCTCTCTGGCGGTGTAGACTGCTGTTGTGTGTTCTCTGTTTCTCCACGGGAGCCTCAATCCAATCATGCAAGCGCATATGTCTCATAAGAACGTGTGAATTGACGTCTGTTTGCTTCTGGCGCGTTGCTGCTTGATCCTCGATTGCCTGGCGCCCAATTTTTGTTGTAATTTCTTTCGGTCTTGGATCGCAAAAAAGCCAGGCAGAGTTGGTATTAATAGAAATCCGGTTTAAATCGATTAGCGGCAGTGGGGGAGTACCGAACCCTCTGCGCGATAAAAAGTGATGCATATCATTATGGGCTGAAGCATAAGGACCGATTGATGTTGATGTTACAGTTAAAACGCTCCCTATATTTACGCCCAGAATGATGGCACTTATTTTTATATACCGGGTGGGGAGAAGGGACGACTATTACTACGAATCGAGTTCGATGTCGATACCGATAAACAAAAAATCTAATCGATACGATACCGATACGGATACGGATATAGTGGTATCGGACAAGTATCGAGAGCGATACCGATACCGATAAAGATCAAGTATACCGGTATAGGGGGTATCGAACGAGGATCGAGATCGATACTGATGGAGATAAATATACCGATATAGGGGGTATCGAACGAGTATCGACTCCGATGCCGATACCGATACCAATACCGATATAGGGTCTCGAACGAGGATCGATACCGATACCGATAAAGGGAATATCGAATAAGATAATCGATATCGATGCCGATACCGATGAACGAAAAAAACTATTGATACTATTTCGATATTTGATTCATGGAAGCCTTCATTCCGTGTCAGCGTAAAAAACACGGGGATGCCACAGGGGATGGAGAGAAAAAACACGTTCGGTAACTGAATATCGAAAGTCCGATATCTCGATATTCGACACGATCGATTTCCAACACTGTTAGTAGTGACTGACCACGGCTTGTTCAGAAGGCCCCTGAGGATAATGCCTCCTATACTAATATTAGTATACTATACGAGTTGAGCTACAATAGTAGAAATTATTGTGATGATCAAGGCAAAAAGAAAAAATCAAGTCTGTTCGCGGATCGAGTCAGACCCCGCGGGTCGGGTGGAGTCGGGTAGGCCGGGTCGGGTCGGGTCGGGTCACCCCAACCCGACTCCGACCCGACGCGTGAGATGTTGAAGACCTCCCGACCCGACCCGACCCGACCCGTGAGATGTTGAAGAACTTCTGACCCAAACGGCGGGTCGGGTCACGATCCGTGAATTACCCAGGAAAACATGGAAGTCTATTCTGTGCTTTCAGGTGGTCTTGACTTTTTCTGCCGGTGCGTTTTTTGTACTCCTCCGGGGGCACTGATCTATTGTTTGCAAGTGGCAGGTGGCCCAAATAGTTGTCGAGGTATGTGATGCAGCGTGGAAGTCATGTTGTTGACGTATTGGAAGATTCAAAGTCGAACTGGCGAGCAGTCGTAAGTCTTCGTAAATACCATTGCAATTTTGCTACTGCTGTGTTGCCAATGCCGTACCTGTAACATGCTTGAATTCGTCAAGACACCGGTTCACAGCACAGCAGTACAGTTTGTACCTGTATTCACCGATGCGCCTGTGTGCGTATTCGTTTGCACTTTTTGTTCATCAGACAGCAGGCAAGAGTACGTACGCGCGGAGCTGTCGCACTACCGCCGTCGACCGATTTGGTCGATTTGGTCGAGCTGTAACCCCTCTGGGACGCCCGATGTAGTGAGCAAAACAAAGACGACTTCGGTGTTATCAAACCGTCTCCGAGCAGCAGGAAGCGCCCAGCAGTACGGGGCACGGGTAGGATCGCGATGCGTCCGTGCCGTACGACTCCTTGCGGTGTCACGCGGACACCATGTGACAGAATATCATCCCCAATCACGCAGTGGCCGTTGCTGTAATCTTAAGTCACATTTTTTATCTCCATTTTTTTTCCCCCTCTCGGGTCCCTAGAGGGTTATATATACCATGTCCCGAAATATAAGAACCTTTTGGTTTAATATTTAGTGTAAAACAGGTGCTTATATAGTGGACCAGAGTGGTACAAAGCACCTGGCGCATTTTTGTATGTTGGCGGATGGTATATCATACTGGCAGCAAGGGTGTGTATTGTACGGAGTACATACTCTGGGGCAGCCCCCAAGGTACGGACGCACCTCATCGGACAGATCATCCACAGATCGTCGGTTCCCACTCGATGGTCTAGATCATTCAGGGCAGATAGATAGATCCCTGACCTGTATGACATATGTAGCTCACGATGCCGGGTAGAAGCTGTACAATCTGCGTCATCTACGGTGGGACATGTTTTACGCGTTTTAAGGGTTGGATATGTAACTATGTGCAGATCTCGCACAGCAGCTCATAGCGGCAGGTTACTAATAATAGGATGTACAGTAGACTATCTATGTACCAGTATATAGTTGATATGTCCGGTGTGTGAAGTTATACCCGCGTACAGCAGTAGGGGTCCCTCTATAATGCCGGTTTAATAATACCGGCGTCCGATATATTGCCGGTGCCCGATATGATGCCGGTGCGATCGCTGGGCACAGATGGGATGAACCACGGTTGCAGTGTGCGGAATAGTGCCGGTGCCCGCTCTATTGCCGGTGTGTTGGCCTTGCACAAACCGGCAATATAAGGGGACTGGCACTACTGTACCAAAAATATATACTGTACGTAGGGTACCCGGATGTCCCAGACCTGAGTGTACTGGCACTATAATAGCCGGATATTATACATGCGGAGTGCATCCCCTACTACGCGCACACTTGATAATGCCAATAACATCATAGCAACCACCTGCTCTTTTGACAAGAGCTTAGACAGGCTCAAGCATTCATAGTGACACCTGTCTCCATGTGCGAACACTCTGCGAAAGTACAGCCCACCGTCTCTCTACCGGTACACGAGTGTCAATCAACTCCCTGTCGACAACAAGTTGTGTTTTCTTTTCTGCGTTGCGTCGCATACATGTACGACCTTCGCCACCAACAACGGCGCTAGCTGCTACGCTGACAAGCTATAGTCGTGTGGCAGTGGCTTAGATGATGCTCCTGCATTCTGCTGTCTCTGCTCTGAGGTGGGCTCGTCTCTCTAGATGATGGGTACTCTAGGCAACGCCTGCCAGGGGCTGCGTACCACGTCATATATACCTGGTATACAGTACTGTAGATACATCCGGAAATATGTACTACATACCTGGTACTGCTGTACCGGGTACATTTTTAGTGTGGGATTTGCTTTTTCCAGCTACGGCAGTATTATTAATATTTACGGGGGACCATAGTAAATAGGACCAAATCTTGTTGGTAAAAATAGGGAAATATATAGGTTTTTGTGTGTACCGTAGGTCCCATATAAGATGGCCCCCCGTAATAGTAATATTTACGGGGGTCCATAGTTAATAGGACCTATGGTATACATAAAAACTCATATATCTACCTATTTTTGCCAACAAAATTTGGTCCCGTTAACTATGGACCCCCGTTATTGTTAAAGACACGATCCAACTGTAGTACCAAAGTATTTCATTACCAAGCTTTTGAGAATAGGAACATGCCATTATTTATCTAACAGCAAGCACGATATCATCTCTTAATATCCTACGTTATTAACATGTACCGGAATTAGTAGCCTCTTCCTACTTGTATACGTATACGATTGTCGATCAGCTTATTTATAGCAGTAACTTTTAGACTGACAACTTGTGTGTTTTCCTTGCGTCGCAGGCATGACCTCCGCTGTATAGCCCGACCCTCAACGTTTTATTTTTTCCCTCCTTTTTTTCTTACGTTTTGTTTCTGTTATTATCCCCCCCCCCCCCCCCCCCCCCCCCCCCTTTTGCAGCGGAAACATGCGGCTGGCGGTCCAACTCCCTCCTTCCGAAGAACTGAACGAGTGGCTAGCCGTCAACAGTGAGTAAAACAGCAGAAACTCGACTATATGTTAAATAGCCATTCAGTTTTTTGTTTGTTTGTTTCAAGCTTGGATTTTTTTTTTTAGTACAGGCCTTAATTTGCTCGACGATAATGTATGTACCCGGCATTTAACTACTAGTATCACTGCAATCCGGTTCGTCGCAAAATATTCTTGAGTACGAAGCGCGAGTATTCACAGTAGTGCGTTCTCCTTGCTAAACGCTTTGTCTGCAGACGACTGGCACGGTAAGGGAAAAACGGTCCTCACTCGATGACCCGAGATAGCGGCTTTTTCACACGTCATCTACAGATTGTTTGATTTTCTAGATATTTTTAAGCAGATAAGTCTATCCCCGATCGTGTATGATCTCTATGATCTAGCTCACACTTCCGGGTGGGACCCGTTGTATTCCGCATGATCTAAATAAGCACATGGTTCCTGGATTGGATCCGGATCATGATCTATAATATCCGTCCCCGAGGTGTGCACTTTTTGGGCAAACTATTTTTTGGCTGATGGGCTCCTTAATCGAGTGATTACCCAACAGGGCATGCCTTATCTTATTTCGGGGGACCATAGTTAATAGGACCTATGGTATACATAAAAACCTATATATTTACCTATTTCTACTAACAAAATTTGGTCCCGTTAACTGTGGACCCCCGTAATAGTAAGGCATACCTTCTTCCAATAAGGCGAGCTCTACTGGCTCCTCAACCGAGGAACTACCCGATAAGACGTGCCTTATCCCAATAAAGGCATGAATTATTGGCTTTTCAACCGAGGAATTACCCAACGAGGCAGGGGCACACGAGAAAAAAGAGCAAAACGGAACCACACTTGCCACCTTGCCGGAACTGAAAACAAACTAGTTGTAGCGTGGCGAGTTGTTGGGATTTTTCGTCAGAAATGTTTTTTTTTTTTTTGCGGATTAGTAAAAATAAAGCTTAAGCTCACCACACTTCCACGTTCCAATTTCGTGTCGTGTGTCAGTTTAGCCCATAGCTCCCGTTGCAACATCAGAACAGGCTGCTGTTACCCCTGGAGTTTGGGCACGTTGACCCGACCTGACCCCCGAGAGGAGCAGGTGCGGTGGAGATAGCCACCCGGGAGAGTCATCTCTCCCGGGTAGTGTGGGACTTGCGCGAGCCCACCCACTAACAAAAACCGAGGCTATGAGGCCTTCCCGCCGGACTTTGTCCAGTTACGGTCCACCCTACCCGTTGGGGCGTAAAATGACATAAAATATGTTTTTTTTTTCAGTTTTGTTTTACTTGATTTTGGTAAAACATCCACCTTGTGTGGGACTCGAAAAAAAGAAGTGGTGTCGTTTTTTTTTTTCGTGTATGCTTAAATAAAGCATGCATCATGCCTCATTGGCTCCTCGACCGAGAAATTACCCGGTAAGGCATGCCTTGTCTCTGGAATATCATGTGTTTAATAATATATTACGGGGGTCCATAGTTAATAGGACCTATAGTATACTTAAAAACCTATATATTTACCTATTTTTTCTAACAATATTTGGTCCTATTTACTATGGTCCCCCGTAATAGTAATAGTAGTTTTTGATGCATGCCATAAAGAGCATTGGGTGTGCTCAGGGGCGGGCGGGGGGGTGCGCGTCGTTTTTTAGCGCTCGTTTTCTCGACAACGGCAAAAGAGTACTAATGAAAGTCGAAACCTTGTATTTTCGGCAGGCTTTCTCTCTCTCGACCAAAAATCTGGTTCCGAAAACACGTTTTTTTTTTTTTTTCGGTATATATTGGCAACCTTAACCTTCCCGTTCTGGAGAAATGGAGCGCTGCCGAAAAACGATCGCATCACCCGTGTGCGAAGTCAGCGCTCTATACGATACTCCTACTGTAGGCCATCATGGTGCTGTTCGTTGGGTACACTTTCACTTTTGTGATGGTCAGGGTCTGGCTGACTCACTTTTCTGAAGATCAGGGTCTGGTTGGGGCAAGGGGTCTCGACAAAAAGAGAAAATGAAGTCACCCTCCCTTCCCAGTGTAGAATTACTAACAAACCAGTAGTGCGTTGGGATTTGAGGACGAAATTGCGAAGAACGACTCTTTTTTTTCGTAATTGTATTTTGCAGGGTTTTATTAGGGCCCATCTTAACGAGAAACTGTTTTTTATGATACTCCCCCAATACCTTTTTCGTTTGGATTCGATTTGCATCTGATTGATCGAAAAGTGAAATCAATCAGGCATTTTGACATTTGATTCGAATAAAACGAATAAAAACGAATTCGACAATAAGTCTTTTGGGACTTCTTTTGCTCTTCGTGTTACGCGATTCGGGGAGTTTGTCCAACTCGACGTGGCATGTTCGTGAAACCGAAGCAAGCCACGCAAAACTTGAGCCGTGTCGTGGACTGCTTCACAGGTGAGATTCACCATTCCCGAGAGACAGGGCCACCGGAGCAGCCGCAGCGAGAGGTCCGACGGCCCCTAGCACAGAGTAGACCATCCGTGGCGCCACAAAAATTTACAAGGCCGTCGCAAACCCAGCTTTTCATCCCTCTTTGTCTCGCAAACCACACGAGCACCGACCAGGTCACGACTTCGCGCTGAAGTTCGATCGCTGTATCCCCGTCGCTGCTTCCCGCGTGGGGCTTCGGGGCTGCGCCAGCCACCCAGGACGTCCCAAGAGCGATAGCCTCTTCGGCGGTGGCGGCAAAAACAATCGGCCGCTGACCGCGGCGCCCCGGGGAGGACGCGAGCCGTCGCTCGCCTCGTTGGTTTCCCTCTGGTGTTCGTTGACCCTTGTGCGTTATTCGATTTTGTTTTTTCACTACGCTATTCCTCGATAGGAACCCAAAGGCATAGTTTTCGCGAAATTTTATTCAAATCAAATCAAATGATTTTTTTCCTAATTGATTATCATGAAAAAGGTTTCTCATTAAGACGGGCCCTTAGTATACCCCCCCTGTCTGGGTCTCCCAAACTGGCCGATTTTCTTCACACAAGGACAATGGTGGGCGTATAATGTACTTGTAAAAATATCTTGTAAAAATATCTCGAACTCTTTGGTAGGACCACTAGTCGATCTTTGCGCGCGGAAAGATGTCGAGATCTTTACGGAAAGATCTCTATATCTTGACGGAAAGATCTCTAGATCTTGACGGAAAGATCTCTAGATCTTGACGGAAAGATCTCTAGATCTTGACGGAAAGATCTCTAGATCTTTACGGAAAGATCTCTAGATCTTTGGTGAAGATCTTTAGTGGGGCCTCTAGTCGATGTTTCCTCCCAGATATTGTCAAACCAACTATTTTTATCGGAAGGGGCCGTATTAGAGCCCATGTTCACGGGGAACACTAAATTTCGTTATTTGGGAATAAAAATTCAATTCCAATGAATTTTTATTTGATTTCGAAAAAAAACGTGTGTGTATCCTATCTGGAAACGGCGCAATCATTGCCAAACAAACAGGAAATCGAAACAACCTGGAATAACGCAGCTCGTCACATAACGCCCATCCGACAAACAGGGACGAGCGTAGACGAGAGCGAAGGTTTGCGTTGTCGCGTGCGCGCCGCCGCCAGCATTTTTTTCTTTTTGGTGGCGCAGGATAGGAAGCGATCACTCTCAGGATGTCTTGGGTGGGCGGAGGGAGCCCTCAAGCGCCACGTGCGGAACAGCAACGGTGATTCAGCTATCGAGGTCTCGAGCGTATCCTCTCTTTTTTTTGCTCGTTTGCTCGGTTTTCGTGATGATTGGCCGATCGAGCAGGCCGAAAAATCGGGCTTGCGGCCGCCATGATTTTTTTTTGCGACGCCATTGCCGGGGTACGATATGCTATGATCTGTGGCCGTGGGCGCGGCTATTACTCCGGTCGCCTGTCGTTGAGGTTCGGGTTTTATCGCCTCGGTCGTGGTCACCGAAGCGGCCAAGAATCACCCCAGACTCCACCGGGGGTGTTGACCCACCATGAACATGCTACATCAAGGCTGATCAACTCCCAAATTCGAAATTGAAATTGAAAAATCACACGCAAAAAGTCCCAAAAGACTTTCCACTCAAATTGATTTTTTCTAGTTTGCCTCTTCGAATCCTGCCTGGTGATTCACGCTTCGGCCAATCAGATGCAAATTAAATTAGAAAAAAAAAAAAAAACAAATCAAATTGAAAGAACCAAAAGTCCTCGATAAGATGGGCCCTCAGCAGCTTGCACACTCGTGGGGTGTCGAGGAAAGCAGCTTGACAATTCATCCGGGGGACTGTATGTTCTTTATGCCGTATATATATTTATATGTGAGGTTCTTAAGGGCCTGTATATTAAGCAGATTTTTTTTTCATGATAATCGAACAGAAAAAATGAAATCGATTTGATTTGAAGAGAATTTCGTGAAGATGTTACTTTTGGTCCAAGTTGGGTCTTATCAAGAAATGACGGGCAGGGCCTACGATGCCGACAAATGGTCTATAACGCGAGCAAGGTGGGAAAAGCCACCACGCGGTTGGGGAGGGAGAGCGTAAGCTACTACGAGTCGCCGATGTTGGTGTTGCTGCTGCTGTTGTTGGTTTTGCTGCGGCGGCGGCGGCAGCAGCATAGGCTGGTGCTGCTGGTGCTGCGGCAGCAGAATAAGATGCTGCTGCTGCTACTGCTGCTGCTGCTGCTGCTGCTGCTGCTGCTGCTGCCGGCGTTCAACTGGAAACACCGACGAGAGGCCTTCCTGCGCTATTAATAGTAGCATCTCTGCAGATGCTGCTGCTGCTGCTGCTGCTGCTGCTGTTGTTGTTGTTGCCCTGTGTTTGTATCCGTAGGGTCCATGGTGTGCTCTCCGCGATGGTTTTCGTGGACTCTGCTGGCGCTTCTCTCTCAGCCGCGCGAAAGCGTTGCGTTTCTTCAGCATATGTTGCTATGAACTCCCCTTCGAATCGACGTGCGCTTATGTGCAGCTGCGCTCTGCACAAAACTTCGTGCGGGACGTGTGTCGTTAATTTCAACCTTGCACGTGGACCCAGACCAACCCGACCCCAGGCCTGACCCTAACCCTATCCCTAACCCGAACACCAACCCTTTGGGGGGCTCGAGGTCGGCAGGGGCAATCACGTGGCTCCGCCGCGTGTTTTGGTGGCGTTTTTCCAAAAAAACGCCGGGCGACCGAAAGACCCGCCTTGACCAGTAAGACCCGCATCCTGCACAGTGTTTTGTGCAGGGTGCTGCTGCACATATGGGTCGAGTCCTTCAAATCACATAATTTTGAGCAAAAGAAGTCCCAAAAGACTCGTTGTCGAATTTGATCTTTTCGTTTTTTTTATTCAAACGCCTGGTTGGTGATTCACTTTTCGACCTGTCAGATACAAAGATCAAATCAAACGAAAAAAAGCATTTTGACGGATTATCATTTGAAACATCTTCTCGTCAATAAAGGTACCGCAGTCCCGTTTTGGGGACAAATCACTTGGAATTAGACTGGTTTGTCCCCAAACCAAGACTGCGGTTCTAAAGGGGTTAATAATAATAAGCCTGTGGGGTAACGACTGAGCGCCAGAGTGCCATTTCCATGCAGATTCGAAGAATGTTCTATTGGTCGGTGGGAATGACTTCGAAGAATATCCGCCTGTGTGGACGAAGATTAAGATTCCCTTTGATTCGATTTTTTTTGTATGAATCCTGATATTGACATTAATACCAGGTAGTAATCTTTTCATTCGTGTCGTATGCCTGGTATCTTCACATTTTTTGTCCGAGTGAGAGATTCCGTGAGGGTGTCTTTTTCTGGGCTGTGTGTGTGTGTGTGTTCTTCACATTAAACCGTTCTTCTACTCGTCGACATCCAGCAAGCCCAGTGTCCGTGCTGATTCTTCACCCTAGAAAGATACGAGCTCTGTGGTCACAGACTACGACACAGAGATGACACGCCGTAATGCATTAATAGCCTACGCAATACCATGCCTTCGCACTACAGTAGGTGCGGCCGACACAACATACATACATACGCCAGTAACCAAAATACACCATAAAGAGAAGCAACGAAAAAACCAAACCGAAAAAGAACAAGAAAAAGAAAAAGAAAAGGAGAAGAATCCCAAATAAATAAATAAAATGGGAAGCCAAAGCTCAGACACATACATACTTACCCCGAGCATGAGCCAAAAGGGACGTGCAAGGGGAAAGATACGAGAAGGAAAAAGGGGACTATGCATCCCGGTGAACACTGTGGATCGGACGGGACAACTGTTAATTCAACAATATATACATGTACATGTACCCCTCGGTAAGTACTGCTGTAAAAAAGAGTAAAATACAGTGGGGTACCCACCCACTTCAAGGCCATCCGTTTTCGAGATTTGTTGGTTGTTGGGAGATAAAAATGCAAGGTGAATCGGCTTGTTAGAGGAAAAACTACGTGGAATGCGGTACCAATATGGTCAGTTTCAACTTCTAAGACCATTTTCGAGATGAAAAAAGAACCACGTTTGTATTTCTTGCCACGGGGGTTGTCTTAACATGAAAGCCCCACTGTCTTGCAAAGGGTATTATCATCGTCGGTGCTGCGAATCGGGCGGGGCAACCACGACACGTGTACGCACGTAATAGCGTACGTACCCCTCCGTGGAGTAATTGCACGAGGTTACAAAAGACAGAAGATGCGCCGCTTTGGAACGTAAATGCCACGACGGGTTTGGCTGTTCATATCGGCACCCCAACGGTCCTTACTTGCACCGTCCAGAGTTATGTCAACCGATCGGTACATCGACAGGATGTTATTTTGTTACAGCAGCAGTACGTACTTGTTTGTCCCTCTGGTGCAGCAGTTGGTCCCATTTAAGAACAGAAACTCGATACTTATATGGGCTTTGAAACGTCTCTCTTGTGACTCCAACGGTATAAATAAATGTGGCATCCTTTTAGAACCGCAGTGTACGAGCACGTTTACCTAAGAGCCCATCTTAACGGGGAACACTAAATTTCGTTCAATCAGATGTTGGATTAAATTAGAAGAAAAAAAAATCTAGTCAAATTGAAAGGACCGAAAGCCCCCGATAAGATAGGCCCTTGAATTAAATTAGAAAAAAAAAAATCACGTCAAATTGAAAGAGCCGAAAGTCCCCGTTAAGATGGGCCCTTACCTAAAGCTTGAGTCTTATTTACAGTTGCAAGTGTTTCGTCCCCACATCAGGAGTGCGGTCGTAAAGGTTCTCGCCCTTTTATTATTACGGGGGGCCATAGTAAATAGGACCAAATTTTGTTCGTAAAAATATGTAAATATATAGGTTGTTATGTATACCATAGGTCCTATTAACTTTGGACCCCCGTAATAGGACTGCAGTCCCGTTTTCGGGACAAATTCCTTGAATTGTACCGGTATATATTACGGGAGGGCATAGTAAATAGGACCTACGGTACACACAAAACCTATGTATTTCTCGATTTTTTACTTACAATGTTTTGTCCTATTTACTATGGTTCCCCGTAAATAGGTTGTCTCCGAAAATGAGACTGCGGTCCTACAAGGGTTTTAACTCCTTTGGGACCCCGAGATATATCAAAACAATGACAAGAGTAGTAGATGCGGTGTTTTCGAAACGTTTAGGAGCGAGTGAGGGCCCAGCACCACGGATAGGATAATGATGTGCCCCTCCCGTACGACTCCGTTGCGTTTTTTCACCTTGGGCACCGGTTTGTGTCATGCCTCTTTCACGCGGTGACCGTCGCTGTAGTCGTGTACCGGGTATTGTTCTCGTCAATTTTTCATTTTTCTTCCTGAGTTCCTCAGGAGGGTTAGCAACACCGACACATGCATGCACATGCTCGCTCGTACGTACCATTGTCACGTTTCACTCCTTCACTCCTTCACTGGTGCTGGTGCTGGTGCTGGTGCTGGTGCTGCTGTTGCTGTTGCTGTTGCTGCTGCCGTTGCTGTTGCTTCCCACATGGTTATTATGTACGATGCTGCTTTCTTGTGAAGTGCTGCTGTATGAACGAGCTGTACGAATGCTTTTTTTTTAATGTTCAGCCGGTGCATTTGAAATTCAAATACCTTCTTTTATCACGAATCGGAATGAAAGCATTGTGCACAACGTCGGACAAATCACGGTCTTCCCCTCATTTTGGGTACGATGTTGTCGCTTACTACCTGGTATGTATCGAACATTTATCGAAAGTTTCGATAAGCTATCCGACACTATTAATCTTAATAGTTTACGAGTTATTGTGCATGATCTGTGTAGCGCAGATCCAACCCAGGAAACTATCTCCTGCTGTAGTTTATGCAGGTGCCTCCCACCCGGCAACATGATGAGCTACAGATCATACAGATCAGGAAGGTACCTGCCCTGAAAGATCTAGATCATGAAGCCGGAATCGATTTTCTGTCCCGAGAGGCGTGAATTATTGTATTTTGTTACTCGTATCATAAAACGTGCCGGGCGAGCATCCAGCCAAATTCCCCACATCCTGATAAATGTATTGTGATCGCAGGCATGCGGAATGAAGGTTTTCATAAATATCAACATCATATCACACCGATGACTAGATGTTATGTGATACTGCCGGTGACTATTACGGGGGGACCATAGTAAATAGCACCAGATATTGCTATTACGGTGGACCATAGTTAACAGGACCTACGGTACACACAAAAACCTCTATATTTACCTATTTTTACTACTGATAACAATATTTGGTCCTGTTTACTATGGACCCCCCGTAATAGTAAAAATAGGGAAATATATGGGTTCTAGTGTGTACCGTAGATCCTATTTACTGTGGACCCCCGTATTATGAAACGGTACACTTGAAAGTGTCGAGAGCGCCAAAAAAAAAAAAAAAATAGCATGGGTGAAAAGCGCAACCCAACGCGAGTCGACGAGTGGAAGAAACCGCTGCACATCTCTGGCGAAAGAAACGCAAAAGATCTTCCCGTAGTGGGAAGGGGGGGGGGGGAGACCCTGACCTTTGTGACCCGGATCTGACTCACGACTATTATTGGAAGCAGAGAGAACAGCGGGGCGAAGACAATAAATGGGATGGGAAAGAATAAATGCTCGACAAAAATGTACGGTTTGGAATGCGCAATACGCAAGATTCCGCGGCTCGGACAGATCAGATAGATGATTCTCACTCGATGATCTAGATTTTTCAAGGGAGACCTATCCCCGATCTTGTTCACATGATCTACAACTGTAGTAGGTCATGATTCCGAGTGGGACCCGTACAATCTGCATGTTCTTCGTACAGCAGTAGCACATGTTTCCTGGGTTGGATCTGCCCTATAAGGCAGATCCTGCACAACCTCTCACAACGGCAGGTGAGGAACTAGATCATCTACAGATAGATCATGATCTGTGTTATCTGTCCGAGATGTGGAATTGTTGGGTGAAACCTACTTGGAATTAGTGTGAGGTGGGAATTTCATACATGGGACAGATCGTCGATTCCCACTTGATCTAGATCCTTCACGGCGGATAGATTCTTGATCTGTATGATCTGTATGATCTAGCTCATGTTACCCGGTCGGACCGTACAATCTGCATGATCTAGCACATGTTTCCTGCGTTGGATCTGTACTGCACAGATCCTGCACAACCTCTCACAACGGCAGGTGAGGAACTAGATCATCTACAGCAGATATAGATAGATCATGATCTATCTGTCCGAGATTTAGAAGATTCGTACACGCCACGAGGGGGTGTACCAAGAGGTCAGGCGTTGGGGAATAAAACAGACGTCGGTCATGAATTTGTTTTTATTTGGGGGATGTTTGTTCGGCGGTCGATATCGCAGATTGGTTGTGAGCCAGCTCGAAAGGTGTCCCTATTTTTTGTCCGACGTTTTTTTTTTTTTTTTTTTTTTTTTTTTTTTGCACTCGTGTGAAAATCAAACTTGTGTTCCCTCGTTTCCAGTAGTTATAAACGTGTGAGGTGCTCACATTGTTTGTTTTTTTTTGTAGTTTTGCCTTACCGCCGCTGGCTGGCTGTAAATAACTGTACTTTCAGTAACAGTATCGTATGACATGATGCACATACCGGTACTCACCTGCCCACCCCACCCCCACCCCACCCTACCACCTTGCGCAGCTGTGGGACTTCTTTAACGAGGTGTCGTTGCTGTACGGCATCGTGGCGGATGGTGCTGCCCAGTACGAGCGACCGGGGGAAGGTTTTCCGCCTGGGTTCGAGTACCTCTGGGTGCCGGAGGGCGCGAAGGGCAAGGGGAGGAAGCCGTGAGTACCCTTTTTGTGGCGTTTGTTGTTGTTGTTGTGCTTCGGTTTTGCCTGGTTTGGCTAGGTCGGGTCTGGTCTGGTTCGGTTCAGTTTTGCGTGGTTTTGCATGTCTTGGGTTGGGTTGGGTTGGGTTCGTTCTGTTGTGGTTTGGTTTTGGGTTGGTTTGGGTGGGTTTGGGTTGGTTTGGTGTGGTTTTGGGTTGGTGTGGTTCGGTTTGGGTTGGGTTGGTTTGATTTAGTTAGGTTCGATTGGGTTGATTTGGTTCAGTTTGGATCGGTTCTATTCGGTTCGGTTCGGTTTGGTTCGGTTCCGAGTTGGGGGGAGGTGGGGTGGGGGTGAAGTGGGCTGGCTTCAAGTGGCGCTGGGGTGATAGTTGGGGAGGGGGGACGTATCGATTTCTTGTTTTCATTATTACAATATTTCGGTTGTCTTCCTACAACAGGGCATGTATGATACTACAGTAGGGATCATACAGCGCTTATTTCTTGTTTCACGTAATTCTTTCTATTTACGTCTTCTTGTTCTTGTTTTCTGGTCTGGCCTGCGTTGTTTTGTTCTCGTACCCGGTACGTTGGCATTTCGCATGCCTTACCTCGAATCCTATGGGATTTGTTTTGTATTTTCTCTGCCTCACATCCTGTGACCACATAGCATTGCCTCTAGGATAAATCTTTTGGACAGACACTGGGTGTATTTACGATGTAGTTGGATAGAAAAAATGGGTTTTAATGTGAAAACAACACACCCAAAATGAATCCTTGTGACTTTTGTATATCGTCTGGAAGAAAAGCTTGAGTGCCCTTTGTTATAGGTTGGGAAGGAAGCCAAAAGTGCCGTTGTTTTCGTTGTACAGCATTAGACTTCCGACAAGTATTAAAATGTGCAGAACATTATTCAGTCTGTCTCCCTGCCTCTGTCCGTATGTCTGTCTCCCTCCCTTTGTCTGTTTGTCTCCCTGCCTCTGGCTGTGTGTCTGGCTTGTCTGTCTGTCTGTCTGTCTGTCTGTCTGTCTGTCTGTCTGTCTGTCTGTCTGTCTGTCTGTCTGTCTGTCTGTCTGTCTGTCTGTCTGTCTGTCTGTCTGTCTGTCTGTCTGTCTGTCTGTCTGTCTGTCTGTCTGTCTGTCTGTCTGTCTGTCTGTCTGTCTGTCGTGTCTGCCTGCCTGTATGTCTGTCTGTCTGTCTGTCTGTCTGTCTGTCTGTCGTGTCTGCCTGCCTGTATGTCTGTCTGTCTGTCTGTCCGTGTCTCTTTTTTGCGGCCTCATCCATGTCTCTGTATGTGATTCCGTCGATTTCCCCCCTCACAGCACCCCTCAGAAATGCTCGGCCCCGCAGTACGTGGACCATGTCATGACCTGGGTGGAAGACCAGATCAACAAGGAAGACATCTTCCCCACCACTCCGGGTGAGAAAAAAAAAAGCAAGCAGATAACAAAAAAAAGCGGGAGTCACCGCGCCATATATATATTTTTCTGAGGTGTACGATGTGAGTCAGTTATGATATCTGTCGTTTTGTTTTGTTTTGTTTTGTTTTGCCTGAGGTATCCTTCCACACTGTCCACTCCAGAGTTTCTGGAGCCTGTCCTGTGACCACACACTGGGTTTTTGGCGATGAGTTAATATGAGGACAACAACCGCACCGTGACATACCGTACCGTACTATACTGTACCGTGCCACGCGGTACCATGCCATACCGTACCGTGCCATGCCGTACCGTGCAATACCGAACCATGCCATACGCTACCTTATCATGTCGCACCGTGCAGTACTGTACCGTACTACCAGGTATATTGTACGGGTGCCATGTGCCGTGCCGTGACATACCGTACCGTGCTATACCGTACCGTACCTCGCCAGTAGTAGGGGCGATCGAAGTATCACAAGTATCATTAGTATGACACACAGCTTGCAAAGATGATTTTCGACGAAATTTTCGATCCCACAGCTGCTGTTTTTTATTTTTTTTAATATTTTCTGGATTCGATCTGAACCATACAGATCCTGCATAACATCTCGTAACGGCAGGTTAGGATCTAGATGATCTATCTGATCTATCTCTAGATGGTCTATCTATGGGGAGTGTGAAAAACGTGTACCAGGTACGTCCTAGTACCGTCCAGTTTTATGTTGTCGCGATCGGACATCGCCGCTTGAAATCCTCTCGACACTATTTGAAAAATGCTTTCACGCACGAGACAGATCACAGCGTAAGGTCATCTTCCAGATCTAAATTTGCCGTTTTGAGTTGCTGTGCAGGATCTGTGCAGTGCAGATGCCAACCCGGCAACATGAGCTAGATCATACAGATCAGGGATCTATCTGCCCTGAAATATCTAAATCATCCAGCGGGAATGATCTGTAGATGATCTGTCCGATGTGTCAATGGTTTTCGCCGTCTGTAGGGGAAGCGTATGCTGAGTTTACCCTCTCTCCCCTATCCCCTATCCCCCCCGTCCCGGAACGCCGACCCCCCCCCCCCCCTCCCGAAATCCATTCCTTCGACCGGTGTCGTCCATACGCAAGAACGCCTGCCTGCATCACAAACGGTTTTCAGTGGGATGCAGCTCACCCTTCGTGCGACTCGCCGAGCACACTCTCGTTGCGCTTCGCGCCTGGTGCAAGCAAATACCTGCCTGGTCGGTGAAAACCCGACATGCTCTGTCCCGGTATTGTAGGGATACATGGGCTTTTTGAGTGTGATTTATTGTTTCGGTGTCTGCGTTTTGGGCTCACTCGTTTTTGTGTTTTTCTGTGTTAATATGTGTTGTCATGTGTGTGTTTTGTTGGGCCAGATGCGACGTACCCGAAGGACTTCAAGAAGACGGCGATGACCATCTTCAAGCGGCTGTTCCGAGTGTTCGCGATCATCTACTGCAGCCACTTCGACAACATAGAGCAGCTTGGCGCGGCGGCCCACCTGAACACCTCCTTCAAGGTTCGTGAGGCGGCGCGCAAAAGCAGCAGCGCAAAAAAAAAAACCTCTAAACCGAACGAACCAAACCAAACCACACCCTACCAGCGCAAGTCAACGCAATCAACGCAAAACAGCACAAAGCGATGCGTCTGTTCTGTTGGCTACCGTAAGCGAGGGATATCACATCGAACGAGAAAATCGAGTTCCTCACGATAAGGATATAATACCGATTAACAAAAAAATCAAATCGATATGATCTGATACAACTTTCGATATGATATTCGATAGTCGTAGTTTGAAAATTTCAGGGCTGTGGCAAGTTCTGATAGGGTGGAACAGCGGTCTGTTCTGTTGGCTGTGTGATGGTACGTGTCAAATGGAACGACAATCGTGTTTCGATACGAAAACGATATGATACCGATAATAGGCGAAAAATGAAACCGACACCTTTTTTTTTTTTAATTTGAGTAGTCGATGAGCCACCTCCTGCTTCCTAGGAGCTTGGCTGCGCATACATGCTGTATTTTTATCTACAGGTACCATCTGTTCTTTGCTGTGCGTGTCACGCTTCGGGGCGAGACACAGACACTGCCACCAGCGACCCCCCCCCCCTGCCGTTACCCCCCCGACCCCCACCCCTACCCACTCCCCCCTCCTTACGTATGGGAGAAAGTAACAAAAGGGCGAGCTGGAATAAGGTGGAATGGCGTAGTTGAGAAAGCATGGAAGGATATAGGGGGAAGACAAGAAGAGATGATGTCCGCCGGGTAGTTTGGGAGGTACAAGGCAGAAGTAGAAAAAAGGATATAGAAAGAAGGGAAAGGCTAGCGCTAAAAAACAAGGTGGAATCGGAAAACACTTGAGAGATATACGGGGGATTTTGAGGGAAGGAATAAGAAAGAAAACGTATTTGCACGGCCCAATGGACTTCGCGAAAACGCTGAAACTGCGCTTTCGTGTAGGTGACCTGGACCTGCCAGAAAGAAGAAAGAGGTATACCAGTAGCCGGGAGGAAGAAGTAGATGCACAGATGTGCCCATGTGGCGAAGCAGTGGAGAGTAGAACTCACATAGTAGGAGAACGTGAAATATACAAGGAGGAACGGGATGTGTTCGAAGAGGAGATGAGGGAAATAGACGAATGTGACATGGAGGAGTTTGATACACTGAATAGCAGCGAGAAAACTATCGCTATCCTAGGAGAAAGATGGTGTCCACAGGCGACCAGACAGGAAGGGGATGCGATTAGCGAAAATTTTCTACGTAATACATGGAAACAACGTAATGAGCGCCCAATTGTTGGAGGTGTCTCTATTAGGAGTAGGAACGATGCTCCGTCTCGAAAGGGATGCGTGGTCAATGGTCAAATGACTAAGGCAAGCAACAAATTAGTACCCCCCCCCCCCCCCCCCCCCCCCCCCCCTCCGTGCTGGCATTGTAGGGATGCGAGGGTCTATGGTCATACGACTGCGGCCATGCATGACAATGAGTACACCCCCCCCCCCCTCCCCACCCCCCCGCTAACCCCTCTCACCCGCACCCACCCTCCCTTTTTCCTTCTTTCTTTATTCTTCTGCTTGTCGTGATCAAAACGTGATTGCTAAAATCAGCACTTCTTATTTTCGCGCTCAAGAGATGGAACCCCCCCCCCCCCACCGCGCGCTGCCTCATTGAAGCTGTCATCTATGCGCAAGTCCGCCTCACAAGCGATTGTTAGTAGAATGCAGCTCACCCTTCATGCGACTCGCCGCACACCTCACGGCGCTTCGCGCTTGGTGCAAGCGATGTCTGCCTGGTCGGTGAAAACCCGACATGCTCCGTCCCGGCATTGTAGAGATGCGAGGGTCTATGGTCATACGACTACGGCCGTGCATGAGATCGAGTACATCTCTCTTATCGAGTACACCCCCCCCCCCCTGCCTCCCGCCCCGCTCTCCCCCAACCTCAACCCCATCTGATCCCCACCCTCCGTGTTTTCTCTCTTTCTTTCTTTCTTCCTGTGCCTGTCGCGGTGACAATAAACATAATCGAATCAAACGGGAAAAAAAAAATCAGCACTTCATATTCTTCGCCTTGGAGTTCGACCTGCTGGCGAGGAAAGAGATGGATCCTCTGGAGGCGCTCGTCACACCGCTGGTTGAGGAGTTCAATCGTGGAACCATGTCTGCATGACCAGGGTCGGGGTATACATGAGGAGAGAACGGGGGGGGCGCGGGAGAGAAGAGGGGAAGGGGGGGGGGGGGGGGGTATGTAACCTCATTACTGGAAAGGTAGGATTATATATGACCTCATTACTGGAGGGGTAGGATGATATAAGACCTCATTGCCTTGGGGGGGGTGGTGTGGGGGGGGACGGAGGGGGCAGAGGGGAGGACGATAACCTCATGGATGTATTTTCTTCGCTTTTTTGTGTTGGGTGCTGCGGTGATGTTGATAACGTCCAGAACGATCGGGAGAAGGCGAGGGGGAGAGGGGAGAGGTAGGGAGAAAGAGATGGAAGGCGGCGAGCGGGGGGGGGGGGGGGTGCCGGTGAGTTATGATTCTCTGGCGGTATTTGCTATTTCTGAGGGTATGTATTGTTTCCCGGAGAGAGTTATGTAGTCCTGCCGTGACTTCCTTCCTGTCTGCCCCCTTCGCCTTTTTTCCTGCCGGGGATGTGTGTTGGGCGAAGCCCATGGGAGTTCCAGAGGGCAGCAAAAGCTATCGGGGAGAGCGAAGGCGGTCCAACCCCATTAAGTTGGTTGTTCGCAAGTTTTGCCGCCAAACGGATGTATGCCGTTGCCGGCTTTTCTTTGAGTGGGGTGAATTGACGACGTGGGGTAGGTATCTTTTGTTTTTGTCGTGTGTGTGTTTTGTTTTTAAATCTTTTGCTCTTCTTTGTTTTCCGCCTCTGGTCAGTCTTCGTTTTCTTCGCTTCTCTCATTTTTTTTCACCGTTTTCGTTCGATTTTCTTCTTGCCGATTCATCGTCTTTTTTTTTTTTCTCAAGGCGGTTTCCTTGATGACGATAGCGGTGGTTGCTCGTCTCAAGTCTAGGGTATGTCCTGGGGGAGGGTATGGTAGGCCGGTTGCTGGCCGAGACAGACGCTGTCGATTGGTCGATTGCGTAATTGATTGGTTGGTTGAGTTATTGATTGATTGATTGATGGGTTGATTGGTTGGCTCGATTGGTTGGCTCGTTTGGTTGGTTGGTGGGTTGGTTTGATCGGTTGATTGGTTGGTTCGTTGGTCGGTGGGTTGGTTAGATTGGTTGGTTGGTTGGTTGATTGACTGATCGGTTGGTTGATTGATTGATTGGTTGGTTGGCTGAAATGACCCGGTTCGCTCGCTCGACCCCGTTCGTCGAGGGCACCGAGCGCAAAAACGCAAAGAAAAGTACACTCAGCATTTGGTACAAGATTGACATTATCGAAGTACGAGTACATATCATGCACTACGCGACTCCACATAGATATGGTGTTGGTTTTTGGTAGAGTGGTCGCGTAATTCGATGCCGGTATACTTTTTGATGGTAAAATGTGTGGCCACCTCAACTCATCGCAAAGGGTTTGTTCACCATGGATGGGGGTTCGCGCTTGTTTTTCCCGGGAAAAATCGAGAAGGAGAGAGAGAGAGAGAGAGAGAGAGAGAGAGAGAGAGAGAGAGAGAGAGAGAAAGAAAGAAAGAACGAGAGAGAGGGAGGAAGTAAGTAAGGAAGGAAGAGATACATTTGGAGAGAAAAGAGAAGAGAGAGAGAAAGACAGAATGTGTGTTTGTGTGTGTGAGAGAGAGAGGGGTCCGATCCGAACGGTAGGCCGTGACAGAGGAATGGAATGCGCTTGAGCCATGTCTGTCGGCGGTTTGTTGGATTGGTTGGGCACGAGCCGCTGCGCCCCGGCAGGTGTTTCGCTGCCGCACGACGTGCACAGACTGAGTGCGCGCAACTTTTTTTTTTGAGGCCATTGGCCGGCACGCGATAATTGTGTTTACATTACAAGAAGGAAAAAAAATGGCAATCTCGCTGATATACGGCAGTAAAAATCGTGAACCAAACAGATGGACCCAGAGGGGGAGAGGAGGGAGAACATCTACCTGTGACCACGGCTCGTTCATCAAAACGCCGTTTTTAGGGAAAAACTCCTTAGATATTTTACGTACGCGAGTTGATCTTGAAAGTAACAGTGATGATGTAAAACAAAAATTGAAGGAAAAGGATCGGGAGCAACATTGTTCCCGTTTTTGTTTGGTCCGAATCAGAAGCGGCTACGATTGTAGAGATGCGAAGTACCTTTAGGTCAAAAATGGTCATTGACTTGACTCTTTTTAGGTCCTCTCCGATGAGGAACTATGCACCCACCATCGTCTTGCTTGAACGATCGTATTCACCAATCTATCCTTATGCACCAGAAAAGTTCGGCAGCAGTACTCGTATCGCTGCTGCTCGTATCGCTGCTGCTGCTGCTGCTGCTGCTGCTATTTTCCACTCCTACCCAAAATAAACCATATACCAGGTGCCTGCTTTTGGCATCTACGTGACACACGTTTTGTTTGTGTACCAGTACCTTTTTTTTGGCCGTTTTCCTTCAAGGCCCGAATAATGCCAAAAAACGAAACATGTAACTCGTACCTCCGTCCAACTTTAACTGGCGACACCTAGAGAACAAACAGCAGGGCAACGCATGTGGCCCTGCTCTACTGCACTCGCATATATATATGTGGCGACTTGTACAGCGTACCGCATGTACCTGATGCGCACGAGCGCGGAGCTCACTTTATATTTTTTGTCTTGAGGTGTAGATGTGCTATTACGGGGGTCCATAGTTATAATAGGACCTATGGTATACATAAAAACCTATATATTTACCTATTTTTACCAACAATATTTGGTCCTATTTACTATGTACTATGGTCCCCCGCAAATAGGGTTATCATGTGTACCGGTACTATTCTTTTGTCCTTTTTTTTAAAAAAAATCTACCGAGGTTTTTTTTTTTTTTTTTTTGATGCCCCGGAGAGCGAGAGGAAACCCCTGTCCACACTTATTCATTTCTCAAGTTTTCGTGCACCGGTTCGAACCCGTCTACCGAGGTATTCTTCCACTCCGGAGATACTGGAGCCTGTCCTGCGACCCCGGAATGCATGGCATTGTGGCGATGAATTAATGTGAGAACAACAACAATATGCAGTCCCTACACACATGCAGGCTCTATGGGATTGTTGATCGGGTTGTCACCTTCTTCACGTTTTGTCATAAGGTCAGTCCGTGTTCCCCGGGCTTGATCCTCTCATTTCGGGGAACCATAATAAACGGCACCAAATATTGCAGGGCTTTTCACGGGTCAGGTCAAACCTCACGGTTCGGGTCGGGTCGGGTCGGGACGGGTCAGGGGTCGGGTCGGGTCGGGTCGAGTCAGCTGACCCGTCCCGACCCGACCCGCGAAAATTTTGAAGTGTGTTGACTCGACCCGACCCGACCCATGAGATTTTGAAAGCCTCTTGACCCGACCCGACCCGACCCGACCCGTGAGATTTGAAAATCTCCTGACCCGACCCGACCCGACCCGACCCGCCACCTTCGGATTGACCCGTCAGACACGGGTTTCGTGCGGGTCGGGTCACCTTGACCCGCGAGACCATATATCTTGATCCGCAGGTCCGACCTGCGGATCCGGCCTGTGGGTCGACACTTCAAAAACAAGGTAATATTCATTTTTGTGCCCCGCAGCGATATGTGGCCTGGCTGTAGTGGGTATGGACAGATGCGGGCATTCGTATATGGATTTGGCGGTATTGAATAAGATACCAAATGAGTAATATTGAGTTTTTGTACGAGAGAAGCTTTTGGGTAAGATAGCGGGAAGTGTTTTAAGTGTCGGATCCGCGAGCCGGATACGCAGGTCCGACCCGCGGGTCAGCAGAAGACAACTCACGGGTCATGCTGGCCCGACCCGCGAGTGACCCGTTCCTCGCGGGTCATGACCTGACCCGACCCGTGAGCTTTTCATCACCCCTTGACCCGACCTGACCCGACCCGCGAAATTTGAAAACCTCTTGACCCGACCCGACCCGACCCGTGAGATTTTGAACACTTCCTGACCTGACCCGACCCGACCCGTGACATTTGGAACACCCCGGTGACCCGACCCGCGGGTCGGGTCATGACCCGCGAAAAGCCCTGAAATATTGTTAGTCAAAGTAGGTAAATATATAGGTTTTTAGGTACACCATAGGTCCTATTAGCTATGGACCCCCCGTAATAGGACTCGCAGTCCCGTTTTAGGGACAAATTACTTGGAATTAGAGTGGTTTGTCCCCTAAACGGGACTGCAGTACTAAAAAGGGACCTCAGAAAGTTCGCGTCCCACACTTACCTACCGTACTGAGCACTTGTCCCCCTTTCTTCAAAAAGGAGGGAAGACGTGTGCGACTATCTATCTACTGCGGAGGAAACGCTTGTTGGCCAAAATATTTCCGACTGGCCGCGCTTCTTGACCCAAAATACCGCCAGGATATAGTACCGTTTGTGTTTTTCGTGGCATCCCTACCGCTATTGACAGGCTTTTGGAGGTTGTTTATGAAGAGAAAGAAATGACAAAAAAAATAATCAAGCTAGAGCAGTAGCTGTGAGATCGAAAAATTCAGGGCTTTTCGCGGGTTGGGGTCAAGCGTTTTCGGCCTGACCCTGACCTGACCCGTGTGGTTTTGACCTGACCCGCGAAAAGCCCAGGAAACTTCTTACTGTTTATCGGACAGTCTTTTTATCGAAATCGTTTTGTTCGCGAGGTTTGCGAAGATAGAGATCTCTTTTAAGTGAGTGAGGAGCCTAAGAAAGTCGATCACTTTTCCGAGACCACTGCTGTGTAGCTACTATCCAGCGAGAACAGAGTAGACCTACTTACTGCTGCTGTAGAGCTCCCCCCCCCCCCCCGCCCATAGGACTACGGTCACCTTCATGTTGTTATGTACACCCCCCCCCCCCCCCCCCCCCCCTCCTCTCCTCTCACCCTGCAGGGTTATACGCATCGTGGCAACATTTTTTTTTTTCTGCACGAGAGGGTCGTTTTTTTTTCCAGGGATGGATGCATGGGCGCCGGCCGGCCGCGCTGAGAGCAAGCACGCACTCTCGGCGCCGGGTTTTTTTTGAGAGTTTTCTCGTGGAGAGCTTTCCTCGTTTAGGCATCACACGCATCGATCGCACTGCGCTTCTGTTCGCACTCTCCTCTTCCCGTTGTCGGGGGAAGAGTGTGCCAGGGTAACTTGGAAAATTCGTCCCAGGGGGTGTCTTTTATCTCTTTTTTGTTGCGTGTTATTGTAAAGACGCTGCGTGCGGCAGGAAACATACCAGATATCGCGATCTAAGATACGCTCCCCGGCGATTGATTTGTGTTCTCTCCCGCTCGGATTGCCGGGGTTTTTACCCTACTGTGTGGGTCGGCGGCACTCCGAACTCTGAACAGGCCGTGGGTCCCAAAGGTACAAGTAAACCTATGTTATGTCGATTTTTTTTCTGTGAATATAATGGCTTTGCCGCCTCGCCTCCCCCCCTCCCCCCCCTCCCCCCCGCCCCCTCCTCAAGGTGCTTCCTGCTTGTTGGTGCAAGAAGTTCTGTCTGCCCAGTCGGTGAAGACCTGTCGTGCTCCGTCCCGGCATTGCAGGGATGCGAGGGTCAACGGCCATACGACTGCGGCCATGAATGATAATGAGCTCACCCGCCCTCCCCCGAGGGTCCATGGTCATACGACTACGCCCATGTAGGACAATGAGTACTCCCCCCCCCCCCCCCCCCCCGCTCCGGTATTAACTAGGGATTTGGTAAGGTGCATACAGGATATATTCCACGCAATAAGGTGCACAGCAAGACAGCATATGCCTGATGCCGTATAGTAGGAGATTTTACTACTGCTATTACGGGGGTACATAGTTAAGAGGACCTATAGTATTCATTAAAATCTATTAATTTACCTATTTTTACTAACAAAATTTGGTCCCGTTAACTATGGACCCCGGTAATAGTCTGTTGGGAGTAGGAACGGTGCTTCCGTCTCGAAAAAAGATGCGTGGTCAACGGTCAAAATGACTTCAAGGCAAGCACCAAATGAGTACGCCCTACCCCCGCCACGCCATTAACAACTTTTTGTTAACGCGCATGCATAATAGGTGTCATGTAAGAAGCCGTACAAGATATTACGGGGGAACATAGTTAATAGGACCTATGATATACATAAAAACCTATGTATTTGCCTATTTTTACGAACGATGTCTGGTCCTATTTACTATGGTCCTCCGTAATAGTATTGCGGGGGTCCACAGTTAACGGGACCAAATTTTGTTAGTAAAAATAGGTAAACATATAGGTTTTTTATGTATACCATAGGTCCTATTAACTATGTACCCCCGTAATAGTGTCTGGTACCGTTTACCCGGTACCACGTTTATGTTGAGAACTTTTACGCTGCTACGTAGAAACTATAAGTCAGCGGCACTCTACACTCCGACCATTGGCCTAAAGAACCTAAAACAAACGCAAGGATGTCTCCGTTTTTTTTTGTCAACGATAATGAGTACATCCCCCCCCCCCCGCACAAGGGAATTGATCGTATCACGTACCAGGTAGTGTTCAAGGTAAGGCACCCAAGAGGCAGTTACAAAGTACTCCCATTGCAAACTAAAACTAACTCATTGAAGCTGTCATCCGTATGCAAGTCCGCCTCACAAGCGGTTCTTTTGTAGGATGCAGCTCACCCTTCATGCGACTCGCCGGACACCTCACGGCGCTTCGCGCTTGGTGCAAGCAATGTCTGCCTGGTCGGTGAAAGCCCGACATGCTCCGTCCCGGCATTGTAGGGATGCGAGGGTCTATGGTCATACGACTACGGCCATGCATGAGATCGAGTACATCTCTCCTATCGAGTACACCCCCCCCCCCCGGAGGAGAAGGAAGTAGATGCACCGATGTGCCCGTGTGGCATAACAATGGAGAGTAGAACTCACATAGTAAGATAATGTGAAATATACAAGGAGGAACGAGATGTGTCAGAAATGGAGATGAGGGAAATAGAAGAATGCGACATGGAGGAGTTTGATACACTGAATAGTAGCGAGAAAACGATCGCTATCCTACTCGTAGGAGATAGATGGTGGCCACAGGCGACCAGACAGGAAAGGGATGTGATTAGTCAAAAAATTCTGTGTAATACATGGAAACAACGTAATGAGCGCCCAACTGTTGGAGGTGTCTCTATTAGGAGTAGGAACGATGCTCCGTCTCGAAAGGGATGCGTGGTCAATGGCCAAATGACTGAGGCAAGCAACAAAGGAGTACGCCGCCCCCCCCCCCCCCCCCCCCGGTATCAGCAAGAGAGGGGTCTAACGCGCATACAAATTTGTGGCAAGGGAAGAAGGTGTACAATACAATGTCACCTACGTGGTAAAAATAGAAAATGCAAAATGACACAAGACACCCTTGGACGACTTCACAAGCGGCCGGGACTTCCCCCCATGCACGATGTGTGGGCGTAACAAAAATCCCTGTGGAGACATTACTGTTGTAGGAAACCCCACAAGAAGATGTCCGCAACCTCTCACTTAGGTAACGCCTACGTACGAATTGTTGGTGTGCTACGTTGTTCAATGTCTTTATTGATAATACAATCAGTTCTGCATTCAATTCGGCACGACTAATAATGGTGTGCTATATACATTGTTCAAATGTCTCCACGATGATTTTTTTTCGCGTCTAGATTGTGCAAATCCGAAGCGACTCGACGAGGGAAGAAACGGCTGTTACGGGGGACCATAGTAAATAGGACCTGTGGTACACACAAAAACCTATATATTTACCTATTTTGAATGGTAATATTTGGTCCTATTTACTATGGTCCCCCGTAATAACTGTGTTCTTCTCGCGATAAAACAGAAAGCAACAAAAAAAATAGTGGGGAGGGGGGAGGGAAGGCCTGTCTGAGCTATGTCACCCTGGATTTTTTTTTTTTTTCTTTTTTTTTTTGATCATCACTTCTACTTTCCAGCCCACTCGTAGGAGGTTTTACCCTCGACGATCTTCTGGACAAGCCGTGGTCACAGGTGTCGTCCCTTCTCCCCCCCGGTACGCGTGCCTTTATTTTTTGTTGCGCATAGGGTTCAACATTCCCACTGCTCGTCGATTTTCATCGAATGTAGCTAACTCACGCTCTCGCGCTTTCCGCTTATCAATTTTTTATGCAAGAAAAAGTCCCTACGAGCATGCACTCGGTGAGATTTGAACCCGTGAAATTGATCTTGATAGGCTCGCGGACCACCTACCAAGCCACCGGGGGCGCCGGCTGAGTTACGACGACTATAGTATTACGGGGGGGGGCCATAGTAAATAGGACCAAATATTGTTAGTAACAATATGTAAATATATAGATTTTTGTGTGTAGCGTAGGTCCTATTTACTACTGTGGTCCCCCGTAAGAATAGGAGGGAAAGAGAAAGGAAGGGCGAAAGTATTGATACTACCTACCGATAAATGGGAAGAAAAAACAAACGAGCGAACGAACGAAAAAGGGGGGGGGGGGGGGGGGGGGGGGGGGGGGGGGGGGGGGTCCTCCCGGTCACCTGCGGCGTCTCCAAAACTATTTTTCTCGACGTACGCAGAGAGCCGATGATGCCTTTTTGTCTGTCTGAGTGTTACGGAGATATGTCAACGAACTATTTCTGAAGACATCAATTTTTCTTTTTTAACCGAATTTCGAAAATGACCGCTGTTATTCTCGTTCATTCTGTGCGGCGGGAGCTTGAAAATCACCAAACGATTTATTCGGTGATAACAAACAGAACTCGCGGAATAATATCGGGATGCATTTTTAGTGTGATTTCTGTAAACCCATCATGTTATACGTGCCTACCTGGTGACATCATACGTTTCATGTAACACTCCCCGCACTAACATCAGCGGTAGGTGGTACATGGTGTATGTACCACGTTTGTTCTTGCTTTTTGTTCTTGTCGAGGCTCCTCCTCCTGCCGGATAATGTTGGAAGAAGCATAACGACAGCCGGAATATTTGTGTATAAATATGCACAGGAACTCTATACGAACATATACTGATATATGTATGTCCTCATCGTCTTCTGTGCGTATACATTATTTATATACTTCAGTCAGCAGTTTATTATTGGAATAGTGATAAAGGTCATGCAGGTATATATACATATATGCCTGGCATATCATTTTTCTTGATCGTCTTCTGTGCGTATATATGATTATTAATACTTCAGTCAGCAGTTTATTATTAGAATATGTAGTGTTGAGGTCATACAGGCGGGACACTTTGCATCCCTGGACAGGTTTGCCGGTATGTACTCGTTGGTGTAGGTCGAAGGGTGCTCGACAAAAAGAGAAAACGACCTACACTCATTTCCTGTGTGGTGTATCAAAATGAAAAACTAACCACTATTACGGGGGACCATAGTAAATAGGACCAAATATAGTTACTAAAATAGGTAAATATACAGTTTTTTTGTGTGTGCCGTAGGTCCTATTAACTATGGCCCTCCGTAATAGTAGGTCGTACGAGTGTACCAGGTATACTATTACGGGGGACCATATTAAATAGGACCTACGGTACGCCCAAAAGCCTATATATTTAGCTATTTTTACCAACAATATTTGGTCTTATTTACTATGGCCCACCGTAATAAGTAGAGATTCAGTACACGAGCCAAAAGACGACGGTGCTTGGCTGTGGTGCTTGTCTGCTGTCGTGTTGGTGCATCGATATGGTTGTTCGTTGCATTTTTGCTGCCCCAGAGGGCAAACGCACAGCAATATTTTATTTCTTACCAGGTATTACCTATTATTTCTTTCTGGTAATACTCTGTGTCTGATCGACTGCTGCATGTGGCATCACAAAAGTATATTCAACACGTTTGATGTACGAGTATACCTACCTGTGGTAAAAATACACTGCTGTGAAATCTAGAGTATAATCTAGATGTATGATATACCACAGTATACTACTGCTACTACTACTGCTGCTGCTACTACTACTACTAGTACAGCTACTACTACGCTACTACTGCTGCTACAATACTACTATTGTACTACTACTATACTACTTCTGCTACTACTACTTCTGCTACTAGTACTTCTACTACTACTACTACTACTACTACTACTACTACTACTACTACTACTACTACTACTACTACTACTACTACTACTACTACTACTTCTTCTACTACTACTGCTGCTACTACTACTGCTACTGCTACTACTACTACTAATGCCGTCTGCACCTTATATACTTCGTACTTGTAATACGGAGTATTTACTTGTTTATTAATATTACGGGAGACCCTGGTAAATGGGACCTACAGTACACACACAAAACCTATATATTTCCCGATTTTTACCAACAACAATATTTGGTCCTATTTACTATGGTCCCCCGTAATGTACCTACTGCTGCAATAATAGTTACCAGGTATATATATATACCAGGGTGTAGCACGACTATTAAAAAGTATTTCGTTTTAGAGCGCCTTTTACTAATTAATATATATTACGGGGGGCAATAGTAAATAGGACCAGATATTGTTAGTAAAAATATGCAAATATATTGGTTTTTAACTATACCGTAAGTCCTATTTACTATGGACCCCCGTAATAGAATGATGATAATAGTGCTATTCTTGTACCACATACTCGTACAAATAAATATCGATCGATTCGAGTTGGAATGGAATATATATGTACGATACATTATCGGAGGGCAAAATACAGACTATATATAATAACAATTGTTTGTTACTACGGACGGAGCTTATTGTCTCTCTCGAGTGAAGGTATCAAGAACAACCAAAACCGCAGGGTAAGAATTCTAAACAGAACGACTCAAAATTGTACTGGACCCTGGGGGGGGGGGGGGGGGGTCGCTGCGTGTGCGTGTGCTGGAGGGCAAGCAACAGCAACAAGTCAACAGAAAAGCATGGCTAGCAGCCGCCGACGTCGCAAGGTCGTAGAGTTTTTCAGTCTGTATACACAAAGAACAGTTTTTCGAAGGTATTTCAACGTCAACAAAACTCGTTCTACAAATGAATCGGATAAATTCTGCCTGGCGAGTTGCTACTCGCTTTCATGTCGATGATGTAGCTGCTTCGTATATATAATGTACCTGGTATCGATATCTGTTTGTACATTCGTAGATCGCGCATCTGCTGCTGCTGTGCTGTGCTGGCGTTCTATTGAATATTACAGTATTAATATAGCATCTGTTTGGAGAATTGTCAGATGGTGAATTATTGTACTGATAATTAAGAACAGTAAATAAACAACATCGAAATTTTCGTTCTACGCGAAATTAATCCGAAAAGCGTGATACTTCCTTTTTACACACACGGCACATTCTTTGATACTATATATTGATATTACGGGGGTCCATAGTTAATAGGACCTATGGTGTGGATAAAAACCTATATATTCGACTATTTTTACTGACAATATTAGGTCCTATTTACTATGGACCCCCGTAATAGTATGAATCTGTAAATGTACGTACTAATAGTGCGTGTGTTTTCTTTCTTCCCACAAACCGGTACGAGTGTTCACATTATACCGTGGAGATTCAACGCTATGTATATCGACATTCAGTATGTTATACCTGTGCATTACGTACCTGGTATGTTGTGCGTGTAAAACATGAAATATTTGAAAGAAGACCGTTTCTTCTTCATTCTCTTTTTCATCCTCGTTCTCAAACGAATCTACCACACCTCGGATAACGTATCACTTAACGTTTTATGTTAATGTTAGGCGTCAGCGAAAAAAACACGTAACATTACGTACGTGACTGCGTTAACTACTTTCTGGATTTTGTGATAACATAGTATTAGTGTGTTATGATATTGGCGGGCGATCGTTCAACATTATGTTAAGAGTGTTACCTTGATCCCGTACTGACCGCAGTATATGTGTTACGGTGTTGGGGTATGCAGCCCATAGCGAGTAACACTAATAGTTATGTTAGCGTGTTAGCGGAATTCCTGGTGGCTATCGTAACACACGTTGAAGGAATAACGTACATGGTCACTTAAACGTTAACATTATGTTACCGTGTTAGCGGCATCAGCCCGTAGCGAGTAACTTTATGTTAGTGTGTCAGCGGGATTCTTCGTGCTACCGTAACACCCTTTCGACGGATAACGTACACGGCCATATAAACGCGTACATAACACTATGTATGTTAGTGTGTTAGTGAAATTCCTAGGGGCTATCGAAACACACGTTAGAGGGATGACATGTATGGTCAATACGTTAACATTATGTTACTGTATCAGCCGCAGCAGCAGTCTGTTTCGAGCGACGTTATGTGAGGGTATTACGGAAGTCTTGCTACCATAACAACATAATAACATACGTCAAACGGATAACGTATATATATGATCGATAAAACACTATTATTAGCATTATGTTAATGTTGTTAACTCGTACGCAATGTATGTAGTGACACAAGTTAGTAGATAACGTACACCCCCAATCTAGAGTCAACAATATGTTACTGCCGTGTTAACTCGGACGTGCGAGTGTGCAGATTACGTTATAGATGGATAACGTAATGTGTTATAGATGGATAACGTACTGGCGGGGTTTCCACAAAAACAAATGCGGCGTTTTTTTGCAGGGATCCCTCCTAAATATCCCCTGTTTTGGGGTTTTAAAATATGGAGGCGTTTTTTACCGGGGATGCCATGCTATCCTCCCCCCCGGGGATATTTTTGTAGGTATCCCCTACTGGGATGTCGGCGAAATTGGATAACACGGCTACGCTATGTTACTCCCACACGCCCGCTTTACCACTAACACAGGTAACACATGTTAGATCTCGGGAAGATCCAAAGGGTAACGTAGTAACATTACGTTAGAAGGACTTCGGCCCCAACGGTAACTCAGTAACATAAAGTTAGACCCGGATTGGTTTTATGGTAACACGGTAACGGAATGTTACCGTCAGATCTTTACTGACGGTAACACCGTAATATAATGTTACAGGGACTTCCGCATTCAGGCTAACATCCTAACATAATGTTACGTATGGGCCGGCTAAGACTGTAACGTATCTAACGTACGTTAAGTGTTACGTTATCCGACCCTAAGGCAATCAGATGGGGGGTCCAGATAACGTAGTGTTAGTAGTGCTGGTCATTGCGTTGTGTTACGTTAGTGTGTTATCTGTAACACAGTGTTATGTGTTGGTAGTGATGGCGAACATGGTAACATTATGTTAGGGTGTTATGTATAACACTCTTCCTAAGGGTAACATGATGTTACTGTGTTACGTCTAACGCTGCGTCGACCATAACATTATGTTATCGTATTAGTAAATGTGCGGATATCGATCTGGGAATGTTAGAGTGATAACGTACGTGTTTGGTCAAAGCCTAAGACTGTGTTACGGTGTTAGTTCAAGGACTGATCACGGCATAACATAATGTTACTGTACCAGAGCTGGACGAGACCAAGCAGCAACTTAACGTTAAGGCTCGTGCACGTTCGTGGGTTTCCAGTTAACACTGTGTTACTGCGTTACCGTGATCGCTCCTCTAATGCTAACACTATGTTAGTACGTTACCACGTTCCTGTGTTAGGCCCCATAACGTAGATAAGTGTTATCCGAGTGATACGTTATCCGAGGTGTGGAATCTACCTACCGGTCATAGTTGACTGCAGAGAGAGTTAGTTACGTACACAAAAATATTTTAATTGCGACGCGAGTGCCCCGGGGGGTCCACGGAAACGATTTCCCCCCTGCGCAAAGAAAACGAAAACAAACTCAGAGTCTCCCGAACGGAACTCGAACATCTATCTTTTTATGAGTTTGTACATGATATATATGTAACAAAGAAGAAATATATATATATATATATACGGGCGACGAGGTGGATCGATCGACCGACGGCGTGAATTACCGACGGCTTGAGATACGACGCGACCGAAGGCCGCGCGCGGACGAACAGCCGCTGCCGCTGGCACCGCGCCGCCTGCAGTTGATTATGGCTTCGGGCCCGGCGAGGACCCCTAGACCATCTGTCCTGCGAGCCATCACCCCCCCCGCGAGCCCCACGGCCGCGACCGCCCGCACCCGTCGTTATGGCCCCAGCTCCTGCCACCTCGTCGATCCCGACGGTACCCATCCCGTCCCGACCGCGACCGCCCCGAGCCCGTGGGAACTCCTTTTTTACGGCTTCCGCCGCCAACTGACGCACCGCCCGTCACCACGACCGACTTGGACGCCCTCGGCACAGCTGCCGAATTTCAGTTCGGTGATTCCGCAGCGCGCTATTCGCGCGCCGACTGGGCTCGGGAACAACAGGCCGAGCCCACGTGCGACGCCGCCATGCGCTACGTAGCCCTTGACCGGCCGGAAGTTTTGACCGGCGACTTTTTGTCGTGTTTCCCTTCCCACCAGCGCCTTCCCTTTTCGAAGGTTCAGGGGCTGGATAACAAAGGCCGCTTGCACACCACCGACACGGGCATCCTTCTACTCGTCCGACAGCCGCCCCCCCCCCCCCTGCGTCGGACACGCAACGTGCGGTGGGTCGTACGGCCTGTTTATTGAACGACGAGCCTATTCGCATTTATGTGCCGCTGCTGATGCGCCCCTGGGTCATGCAGGCTTGCCACTCCACAGCTTCCTGCCGCCTAGGAAGCGCGCGCACCCTACGTATGCTCGAACGTTTCTACCGGTAGATCGGCATGAGCATCTGCACCCGGTGGTAGTCACGCAACTGCTTGAGATGCCAAGCACGGAAAACGTCGCGGCAGACGGTCAGGTGGCCCACCATCACGTCTGCCTTTGCCAGAAGGGCCCGGCATCGCCGTCAGCATCGACTATCTCGGCCCTCTCCCGGTGACGCCTCGAGGACATACCTACATCTTGCCTTTCACTCATCGTTTCAGCCGCCGGGCTGACATGTACGCCGTCACAGCGGCAGAGTTCACCGCTGAGGGCACGGCTCTCATTCTGATCAACCGCTATACCCCCCCCTGGGGGCGCCCGCGCAGCATCCTCTCGGACAACGGCCTCCACTTCTGCTCCAATTGACCTTAACACAAGCTTTCGCAGGCCGTATATCAGGTTCTCGGGGTTCGAAAAATTGCCACCAGCTCCTACCACCCAAACGGGAACGGTGGGGGGGAACGTGTGAACCACACGATGGCCCAGATGCTGGCAATGGTCATCAACGAGCTCCAAACCGACTGAGATGAACAGCTCCCTCATGTCGAATTTGCGTGCAACAATTACAATTCCGCCAGCGCCGCTACGGGTTTGGCTCCCAACGAGGTCCATATGGGTCGGCTGCCACGCCTCCACCTCACGGATTTCGAGCGTGCTGGAGTCGCCGGCCACCAGAGCTTGGCCCGCGACCCCCTCGGCTACTGCGACTTGGCGACGGACCGCCAGCAGCGCGCGTACGATATCGTTCGCGAACACCACGCCCTCACTGTTTCTCCCGTGAACCGCCGCAACTCCGCCCTCTCCGACGCTCTGCGCCCAGTCTTCAAATTTGACGTTGGCGGCTGGGCGTGGGTGTACAACACAGCGGCCACCATCCGCCAGGGCGCGAAGCCCGACATGGATTCCAAGGTCCTCAAGGTCAAACTCTCACTCAGCTGGACGGGTACCTACAAAGTCCTCGCAGTTGGCCCTTGCTCCTCAGAGGATACCCCGGACGGATCTCCTCTCGGGGCAAAGCTCCTCCTGTATTTGGATCTTCCTTCCGATATGCCCGGCGCTGATGCTCGCCGGCGCGTATCAGTTCAACGCTGCAAGCAAGCCCTGTGCCAACCCCCACGACCGTGGCGACATCCTGAAGTGTTCGCCGGCGGGGTTGACGCAATACGTGCTCAACAACTTCTCCCAAGAAATCCCCCCCGTACCACGTCACCCAGGACGACGTTTCGCCCCCTCTTCAACGACTCGAAGTGGAAAGGATCACCGGGCACCAATCGATCAGAGGTCGAGGTGGCGTCATCGCGGTGATGTACGAGACGCAACTAGACAGGGCTATCCCGTCCATCCTGGGAACGGGAAATGGACCTTCAGCTTTCTCACCACGAAATCCTGCGCTACTGGGTCGGCACCCCGAACCAACACCGCCAAATCAATCGCCTGTAGCGCCGAATGAGAATTGGCGCGGCACAACGGGAGCTCTCTCGGAATAACGGCGAGCGGTTTCTGGCACCCGGCTATGACTACGTATCGCACGCCGATTGGCTTCGCCGATACGGCAACTCTGTGCTTCCCAACGGGGCCCACTTTAGGTACAAGGGCGGTGACAGTCCGTGGTGGCTCGAGAAAATCAGCGCAACTACGCCAACGGATGGAGTACATTTGGTTCGATTTTTGGACGATCGCGGACCGATCAAGCTTCCGCTTTCTCCGGCGCGCTACACGATCTTCGACGAGAGCTGCGCGAGGTTCTTGGTGTCTGCAAATTCACTTGGCTAGCGCGTTTGCACGGGGGGTCCAGCGTGGCGTAGATAAATCTCGAGGCACCGCCTCCGTGGATAGCTGACTTTCGCTTCTTGGCCCCACTCGATTTTTTTTTTCCTTGTCGTTTTCCTAGATTACGGGGGGTGGTTTCTCTTCTTCTTGACGTTTTCCGAGTTTTCGGGGGGGGGGGGGGGGGGGGAGGGCTTCTGCTCGGTGTGTTTCTGGTTTGTTTTTTCTTAGGCTGGGTTGGGGATGGTTTTTGCGTATTTATTTTGTCCTGCTACCCCCCCCCCCCGCTCAGTGTCGGGGCTGGTCTGAGTAATCGGGCCACTCATTTGTGGCACAGGACGGGTTTCCAGACTGGGCTGGGTGGGCGGGGTTTAGGTGGTTCTTGGCGTATTCCGTGTTCTTTTTCTTCTCGTTTTTGGTACTCACTTTTCGCTTTCCATGAAACTTCTTCGCCCTCCCCCCCGTTGCGGGTATCATGGCGATCGCTTTCGTTGACGGTTTATTCCTGCCCCTTAGGGCTAGGCCTTCTTCTTTTTTTTTAGGTACCTTGTCGGTTTCGTTGCCTCGCCGTTCAGAGGTGTGGGAGTGGGTTTTGAGGAGCCGCATCTTCGACTCATGTTCTAGTTCGTGAAATCGGGGTTTCCGCGAATTTCCCATAATTCTACGTATACGGCTCATCAGAGTGGGCTAGTGTTATGATACTGCCTTGAATGAGGCTGAAAACCCGGTGGTTACCCGGGTCCAAGTGTTAGGATCGTACTTGTAGTGCTTGGGAGGCGTATCGTAGATGGAAAACCAGGGGTTTTCCCGAGCTCGGCTCTTAGTCTCCGCGTGCACGAAAGGAAAAAAGTTGATCTTCTTCTATCTCTAAGCAAACAACACACGTGAGTACCAACGAGTACCGACTTCATAGGCAAACCTGTCCAGGGATACAAAGTGTCCCGACCTTGATCTCAACACAAGCCCCCCCGGCATAATATCGTGGTGCAGGGCAGTAGTCATTCTGTAGTACTATAACGTACACAGAGGAAGGAGTGGTCACTCTATAGTGCCGGTTGAGTACATATATAGTGCCGGTCGAGTGCGTATATAGTGCCGGTTGAGTGCGTACATAGTGTGGGATTTGCTCGTACCAAAGTCTGATTGAACTGACGGTGTGATTTATGTAACGGCAAATTGACCGACGGAAATATGCGGTGGGATTTATGTTTGCCCGAATGGGTTGCATAAAAATATATTTGGATGGTTTTCTGGGGTCACGGGGAACAGGGGTGAGAGCCCCTTTGACCTCACAACTCAGTTACAATTTCAATTACATCAACAACAACACCATCTCTTCTTTTGCTCCCTCGCCTCATGGTAAGGTTGAGCGGCACCACACCCGGTGTACGTGTTATCCCCTTACGCTAGCGTAGACTTGTAAGTCACGGTGGCTCGTACGCAGGGTGCGCCATGGATTTTTCCTCGTTCTCGTCGCTGTCTGTGAAACAACGTCAAACAATCGAAGAATACGCAATGAAGGTCGCCCGTGAAGCCCGAGAAGAAGAGCGCGCAGCGGCAAGGGACACCGCGACCCCAGAAGAGGAAGAAGGCACGAAGGAGGATGCGCAGGCCCAGGGCAAGGAGCCCAGGAGCAGCAAGAACTCATCCCAAGCCAATCCGCTGCAGGTCCCGACAGCATCCCTTCCGCACCCCGCTACTTCTATTACACAGGCAGGCACGTTCCACATCAGCCATACTAGTAGCCCCGTAAGGCCGCCAGTTTTTGACGGTCGTTTTAAGCAGGGAGAGGAAAGACAGCAAAAAGTGATGTTGTTTGAGAGGCAGATTGATTATCATTTCTGGGAGATGGATTGTCTAGAAGCAGTAGAGACTGCTAGACCTATTAGAGTAGGTCTGAAAGAATCGAGTCGAGAGGCGTTGATTGCAGAGTTTGGGAGAGAGATGGTGAAAAAAGGCAAGCAGGGCTTGCGGCATTCTCCTTCGTCAGATAACATGCCCCGCAGTTGCACCTCTGGTAGTTGCAGCAGGTAGTCCGAGTGAGGCGTGGGCTGCTTTCAAGAGGCATTACCAGCCTCAAGCAGCCGCAGACAAGGCCAGGCTGACCCAGGCATGGTATAGTTTTCGCATGAAGGATGGGGAAACCCCCAATGAGTACTCTTCGAGGGGCTGTGTGCTCAGGAGCAGACTTTGTGCTCGTGGAATGATTTTTCCCGATGTTGACGCTAATCAACACTTTGCGCGTAACCTTTCCCCCTCTTTTGGAGTACAAAAGAGCATTTTGCTCACCAATGCAGAATTGACATATCAAGTCCTAGAAGATGTGGTGCTCAGCGCGTACGGGGAAATGGAGATGTCGAGGGAGCAGGAGCTGAGGAACGGGACGGGACACGCCCTCGTTGTTGCCAATGAGGCTCGGGGCAATGAGGGTAGTCAACATGGCGGGAGAGGTGGACGAGACGGACGGGGGAAGAACAGGAAGAACGATAACAGAGGTGGACAGCGGCAGTACCAGCCTTCGTAGCAGTACCAACCACCGCCACCGCCGTCACAGCATCCTCAGCAACTTCCCAGCCATGTCCCGCCCTCTTCCTCGGCCCCTCCTCCCGGAGCATCTACATCTCCCCCGAGCGCCCTGCATCTTCTGATGGCACGTTCAGTGCCCAAAGGCGAGCGGATTCGAGTGTTGGTAGCGTAGAAGGAGCTGGGATGGCGCTCGCAGGCCAGACTGATAATGAGACTGTTGAGGGACGTGGCAGACGTCCACCCGGTAGTGAGATGTGGGTTTCCGACAACGGGGCCACTAACCACGTTACCAGTGACTCTCGGTGCATGTACGCCTTTGTGAAGATTCCCCCTGGGCAGGAGAAGATTCTGATTGGTGATGGGAAGGAGATGAATTGCTAGGAATAGGTAGCCTCAACCTGACACTCGAAGACAGACTTTAATGCGAAGTTGACGAGAGTGTATTGGACAGAGGGTATCCAGTACAACCGTTTTTCCATACACGAGGCCCAGGGCCGGCAGAGAATCATCATGGACGAGGGTGGTGTGCACTTGTTCGATAGCCGTCTGACCTTCCTCCGTGATTCGGTCGGACCACGTTTGTACGCAACCCGCATGGAGCAGACAGACCCGAACCCCACTGCAGGACTTACTGCTGTACCTGCCATGTCTGGTGTTTCAGGCCCCTCAATTGGTAAGCCCGGGTATACTTCATTCAGCATCTGGTGTCTCACTTGCTCCCTCCCTGCCCCCCCCGCCCCTCTTTAGCGTAGATAGGGCAGGACCCTCGGCGTCTGACTCCCACCCCCTGTCCCACCATAGTGTAGAAGGGGTAGTGACTGCGGATGATGGTTTCCCGCCCGCCTTTAACAGCGTAGTACCTCAGGATTCAAGTTTCCAGCCCACCGACAGCGGTGTAGTGCCTGTGGCTTCTTGTTACCCCCCCCCCCCGGCTCCTGGCGAAGCAGATGTAGGATCGGCCGTAGGAATAGAGGATCCTGTGATGAGGACTAGACTTCTGGTCGCCGCCCCCGGGATGCAGGAGTCAGACATGAGCGTGTTCACCGATACTCGGCTCATGGACGGTCAGGATGACACTGTGTCTACCGATTTTTTTCCCACCCCCCCTTCATGAGGCCGCAGTTCAAGCCCTTACAGAGTCGGATCGGACGGACGTTGATGTTAGGCACGTAGGCATGACTGCTGCACCTGTACTTGCTCCGGGTAGGCGTCCTTTCACCGTTGGGAAACGTGACAGGTTTATTGACATTAACCACTTTCACGTCTCCTCCGGCCACCTGAACGAACGCCTGTTGAGAGAAACGGCTGGGCAGCACGGTATCACCCTCACGGGAGTGCTGCATCCGTGTGGTGGATGTTTGGAAGCGAAGGGCGTGCGGGCGGGGGTACCGCGGAGGACGACATCGCGCGCAAGGAGGCCTATGGAGACGGTGCACATCGACCTGGCCAGCCCCTACGAGGCGTCCATGGGCGGGTCTCATTATCTGATCATGTTCGTCGACAGCGCTTCGCGGTGGATGCGGCCGTACGGGATGAGGACCAAGTCGGAGACCACCGCGTACGTCCAGAAGTTCCTCGCCGACACCAACGCCATGGGGCGACCACTCTGCTTTTGCACAGACAACGGTGGGGAGTTCACCGACCGCAGATTCATCGAGCTCTGCGACGCTGCTGGAATTCGACGTGAGTGCACGGCCCCGGGCAAGCCGCAGCAGAACGCCGTTGTCGAGAGCGCGATCTGGCGGGCCATGAAGGGTGGCCATGCGGCCCGCCGCGAGATTCGACAGCTATTTCCGAGCGTCGACCTCGCCCGGATTCCCCATGTCGGGGCCGATGGCAACCGCCTGTGGCTGGAAGCTGTCCTTTGGGCCGCCGACTGTTTCAACCGGTCCGCGACCAAAGCCAACACCGGGTGGCGGTCACCGTACGAGGTATTCTACTCGCGACTGCCGGATCTGCAGGTGGTGCCGTTCTTCCAAGCAGGCATGATGCGGGTGGACCGTAGGTCTAAATCCGACGTCCAGGCGGTACCATGCTACTTCCTGAACAACGGGTACAACCATCCGTCGTCCGCTGTGAAGGTCATCAAGGCCTCGACGGGCGGCATCTGCTACACCAGCGACGTGGTGTGGGCGGTCCCGCGTGCGCCCATCATGCCCGTGCCGGCGCCGCCGGACGCGGGGGGTTCAGGGTACGCCGCCGCGCCGGCAATACCGGGTTTCAGAATTACGTACGTGCAACCGCCGCTTCAACCGCCGCCACCGCCGCTTCAGCCGCCACCACCGCCGCTTCAGCCACTGCCGCCGGAGCCGCAACGGATATCCGGCCGTACCCGTTCGAAGACGGTTCAGTTCTCCGCCACACCGAACGTTCAGCGCTCAGCAACTCCAGAGGAGCCGCCCCCGCCGTCGCCAGTAAGCCGCGAACAAGGCCTTCACCATAGCGTCGGACTTCTGTCAATGATGGATAAGACGGCGCTGTTGTCGACGTTCGATACACGGGAGGCCGTCGACGCAAGTCGCCGCAAGGAGCCGACGAGTGGAAACCGCGTGGAAAACATCGCCAACAAGGGGACCCGAGGGGATACCGTGTGCGTTCGCGACAAGGCTTGCCACTCGGGAGGACATCGACAACACCCTGAGGAACCAGCGGCCGCCCTATAAGCCTCCGGATTTGCCGCAATGCTACGCCTCTGACCTCAAGGTCCCACGGAGCCACAATGAGGCCATGCGGTCGGAGTACGCTCACCTTTAGGAGGACTCGACGGGGCAAGAGTTTTACGGATTGCTGGATGCGGGGACGCTTTAGCCAGTATAGCAACCAGTGGACAACTACATCAACGCAATGTGGGTGTTTGACTGGAAGGCTGATGAGTACGGTTGGCCCACAAAAACTAAGGCGAGACTAGTAGCGCGGGGGGATGAGCAGAGAGCTAACATTGATTTCGGGGAGTTGTTTTCGCCTACTGTTGCTGTTTCGAGTGTTTGGTTGTCGACAGCGATGGCGTGCGAACTGGATCTTGACTTGTGCCATTTTGACATTGAGCAGGCTTTCGTGCAATCTGACCTAGAGGAAAACGTATTCATGTGTTTGCCTCAGGGTTGCGGTGGACTGTCGGGGAAGATAGTAAAACTGAACAAGAGTTTGTACGGTTTGAAGCAGGCTTCAAGGCAATGGCATGCACATCTTACTAGGTGTCTGTTGACTTTAGGGTTTGCACAGTGCCTGGCAGATGCATGCGTGTTTCGTATGATGGACGAGGAGAGAGTAGTGATGACTATAGTAGTGCATGTGGATGATATTTTTGCGGTAGGGGAGAGGGCAAGGTGCGACCAGTTTGGCAGGGACCTGGACCAAATGGTTCCGGTTAAGAACCTGGGAGAATTACGTTGGTATTCGGGATGTTTTTCCGAGAGGGATTGGGAGAAGGGGGGGTGCTCAAGATTTCACAGAGACATTCGCTGAACAATTGGCGGATGAGTACGGGATAGATTTCGGCAAGAGTGTTCCGCTTCCTGTTGGCACGAAACTGGCAGAATTCGACAAGAATGAAGCACCGGGAGACTGGCCGTTTTGCGAGTTGGTAGGCTCACTTATGTGGCTATCTAAACCCAGACTCGACCAGACATCTCCAATACCGTAAGAGCAGCAGTAGCAAGGTACTGCGCCGCACCAAAAATAGTGCACTGGAGGGCAGCACTTGGCATTTTAGGGTATGCGAGACGGACTAGTTCCTTCGGCACTACTTTTCCGAGAGGTACAACGGGGGGACTGAGCTTGCAGGTGTTTGCTGATGCGGACTACGCAAGCAAGGCGGCTGACAGAAGGTCAGTTTCAGGAGGATTGGTGATGTGTGGGGGTGCCTGCGCGTCTTTGGTTTTCTAGGACTCAGATGTGCGTCACACTCTCCACTACGGAGGCAGAGCACGTGGCGCTTGCTGACGTGATCAAGGAAGTGTTGTTTTTGAGGCAGGTTTGGCGTTTCATGTTGCCTGAGGTGGGAATGCCCTGCAAACCGGTGTTCGAGGATAAGCAGGATGCGGTGCAGCTTGCGCAGAACCCTATTACCAACTCCAACTCCAAGCATATTGACGTGCGACACCACTTCCTCAGGGAACTGGTTGAGAGAAAAGAGATATCGATTATCTACGTACCATCCCCTTTTCAGCATGCGGATTTCCTGACCAAAGCGATATCGCGGGAGTCTTTCGAGTTTCATCGTAGCCTTGCGATGAATTTATGGTGATTTCCCTGCTGGAAAGCTGAATGTGTGACACAGGGACTAAGTTCTAATTTTTGGGTGATTTTTTGTCCTTCGGAGTTTTGGTTCGACGGATTTTGTGTTTACTTTTTGGCACGGGTTTTTTGGTTTTATCGGTTTTTGACCTTTCGACTCTGATTTTTGGCTATCTGGGTTTTAGGTCAACTGAATTTTGACTATCTGAGATTTTAGTTCAACTTTTCTTTTTGTATTTAGGTTCTTTGACCTTTAGGTTTTGATTGTTTTTTTTTTGACCTTTTTTTTTTTTTTTTTTTTTGAGTTATGAATGTAGGCAGATAATCATGACTGTGCAACGAGCAGGGGGAATGTGGGATTTGCTCGTACCAAAGTCTGATTAAACTGACGGTGTGATTTAGGTAACGGCAAATTGACCGACGGAAATATGCGGTGGGATTTATGTTTGCCCGAATGGGTTGCATAAAAATATATTTGGATGGTTTTCTAGGGCCACGGGGAACAGGGATGAGAGCCCCTTTGACCTCACAACTCAGTTACAATTTCAATTACATCAACAACAACACCATCTCTTCTTTTGCTCCCTCGTCTCATGGTAAGGTTGAGCGGCACCACACCCGGTGTACGTATTATCCTCTTGTATAGTGCCGTTTGCGAACTTCGTCCTGCCGACGACGCCGTTTTTTTTTTTGCTATGGTCTTGTGGTCCCGTTTTTGGGGACAAACTACTTACAAAAGGGTTGACCGATCACCTATTACGGGGGACCATAGTAAATAGGACCGAACGTTGTCAGAAAAAATAGGTGAGTATATAGGTTTTCATGTATACCATAGGTCCTATTAACTATGGACCCCCGTTATACTAAAACTAAGCATTACGGACAGTATTAATAGTAGTGCCCGTGGAATCGCTTGACAGCACGGCACAGCACAGCACAGATGGGATTCACGGGTGTGACAGTGTGCGGAGTAATTAGTGCCGGTTTGCCGATACACCGGCACTATAATGAATATCTGCACCTGCGCGGCTGTACGAATGCCACAGCTGTAGGTAGCAGTGTGAGAGGGGGGGGGAGACGTGCCAGCGCTGTGTGGCCCCGGATCTGACTTCCGAGAATGAGGGGCGAAGGTAGTAACGAAAGAGATGAAAAGTAAACGAACAAACTAACACAACAAAAATGTGTATCTGATTGCTACACTTACTGCTTGCTGCTGCTGCTGCTGCTGCTGCTGCCGGTATTTGGTCTGTGGCGAAAGTGCAGTGCATATAGCAATTCAATCCAACAGCGGTGGGTTGTATTGCAGGAGCAGTTAATACGGGGGGGGGGCATAGTAAATAGGAGCAAATTTTGTTCGTAAAAATAGGTAAATGTACAGGCTTTTGTGTGTGCCGTAGGTCCTATTTACTACGGTCCCCCGTAATAGTTATCATGTATCACCTACCTGTGTTTGTTCAAAATCCGACAACAACAGCAATCTGCAGCGGAATTAAGTCCAATACACGTATAACTACGCCGATCACTCGTGAACAGCGACTTGACACTTAATATGGGAAACCAGGCAAGGAAGCCTATGTATTGCACAAACAAACCTCGAGCATAGCTCATTTCGTTGCATGCTTGACGATGCTTCGGTTTAGCTCATCATCATCTAGCTGGCTCCTCTTGGTCTCATTTACTCCTTACCCTACTCTTATAGCAATTGAGACCCTTACCCCCCCCCCCCCCCCCCCCCCCCCCCCCAACCCCCCCCCCCCCCCCCCCCCCCCAACCTCCAAGATGCACAGATGTGCCCGTGTGGCAAAGCAACAGAGAGCAGAACTCACATAGTAGGAGAATGCGAAATACACAAGGAGAAACGGGATGCGTTAGAAGAGGAGATGAGGGAAATATACGAATGTGACATGGAGGAGTTTGATACTCTGAATAGCAGCAAGAAAACGATCGCTATCCTAGGAGATAGATGGTGGCCACAGGCTGCCAAACAGGAAGGGGATAAAGATTAGCAAAAAGTTTCTATGTAGTATGGAAACAACGTAATGGACACCCAATTGTTGGAGGTGTCTCTATTAGGAGTAGGAACGGTGCTCCGTCTCGAAAGGGATGCGTGGTCAATGGCCAAATGACTAAGGCAAGCAACAAATGAGTGCGCCCCTTTCCCTTCTTTCTATCTTTTCTTCTACTTCTGCCTTGGACCTCCCAAACTTCTCTGCGGACATCATTTTTAACTTGGTTTCCTTCTACATCCTTCCATATATTTTCTCAACTACGCTATCCCACCTTATTCCAGCTCACCCTTTTGTTACGTTCTCCTATACAGATCTATCAACTATGACTGGCAAACTCTTTTTTGGCATGTTCCTTGCTTTGTATTGCCATTTCAACTTTCTCATGTCTCTATTTGTCTTGAGTGGATGCATTCCCAGTTCTGTTCTTAATACTGTATTACTAGTCGTACTTGAGCATCCTAGTATTTTTTTAGCTGCTGTCATCCGTACTGTTTCCAACTGTTTTACGAACTTCGCGTTCCCTTCCCGCACTTGTCCTGCATATTCTAGCTTTGGTACTATCACATTGATCAGGATACATTTCTTGATCCTTGTGTCAAGGTGCGAGTCTGTTAGGATCACATCCATCTTCTGTCTTGCCTACGTGTGCCTTGCCTTTCCCTATTACTTTTGCTATGTGTGTATCCGAAGAGCAGTACTTTGATATCCCTGCGCCAAGGTGCGTGTACTGCGATGGGGAATGCATTTTCCCCCCACTTCCGACGGAAAACTACCGGGTCCGCCTTATCTTCGTTACTTACAACTACCGCGCATTTCTATACGTAAAGCCGTCACCCTCCATTTCCCAGTGCATTATGTCAACAACGCCTTCTCTATTTGTTTCTGCAATCCTTTGGGTGTTTCTGATACGAGGCGTTCTACCACAGTAGTATCATATTTGGGGGGGAAAAAGTTTCGGAGCTACCACGGCGTCCTCACCGGGCTTCAGTGTAAGGATGAGCGTATTACTTGTGCTCTAAATAGTTGGGCATAATGCGTACGCACGTGTAAACACGTACGAGATGCGTGTGACTTGAGCCGTTTTCATTCGTTTGTCCCCGTTGAATTCTGTTAAGAACATGCAGGCGGGACACTTTTGTATCCCTGGACACGTTTGCCTGTTAAGCCGGTACTCGCTGGTACTCACGTGTGTTGTTTGCTTAGAGATAGAAGAAGAGCAGTTTTATTCCTTTCGTGCGCGCGGAGACTAAGACCAAGCTCGTGCGTCTCTGGAAAACCCCTGGTTTTATACCTAAGACACGCCTTCCAGGTATTACAAATACGATCCCAGTGACTGAACCCAGGTAATTACCGGGCTTTCAACCTCATTCAAGGCGGTATCATAACAATTCCTCCGCACTACACCCTGCGGGGGGGACAGGAGCCTAAAAAAAAAGAGGGTGAACCTCTATCGCAGAACGCCAAACACCCCCACGAAGTCATCCGCAAACATCAATCCCGACACCGCATCTTCCCCCACCGTGACTTCCTGCTTTGCTGCGTCGATTGCTACTAGCAGGTCCTTAATATATAGCTTGAATAGGTTGGGCAATATAACAATAACAGGTTAGATGATAACGTACATCTCTGTGCAACTCCTTGTAAAGCATCAATATACTTCGATGTTTCGCCGTCCAGCATCACAGTACTTCTTCTCGCACGTTCCGTTCGGTCATATTTTTCATCATTCTCCACATCTTTCTTTGATCCCTATTTCCCACAACCCGACCCACGATCCATTTCTCCACACCGTTTCGGATAGGCCTTCTGCGCATCTAGAAACAAGCAGTACGGCTGTTAGCCCCGCATCTTTCCTACCTGGGATTATCCGACCGAATGTGTACACATGGTCCACGCAGCTACGATTTGGCCCAAACCCTACCTGTCCTTCTAGTATTACGGGGGACTATTGTAAATAGGACCAAAAATTATTAGTAAAAATAGGTAATATATATAGGTTTTTATGTATACCATAGGTTCTATTAACTATGGACCCCCGAAATAGAACCCGATTTTCGTGGTAAGGGAATGGAATGCAGGTACCATTGGAACCGGCTATCAATAAGAAGGCAGCTTCTCTTGTTCAGTAGACTTCTTCTTATGTTGTCGTATTTATTCCTCATGACGAGAGAAGGGAGCTGTTGAGAGAGTGATCCGATAGGGGGCTTCATTCAAGGCATCAAGCCCACTCTGCTCTCCTTCTATTGACCCACTGGACGGGTAAACGACACTGGTCCGAGGAACGTTCCTCGGGCGCTTGTCTGCTCTTCTCCTATCGGCTATCCTAACCATTGTGCTGCAAGGGAAACTTCAGAGCGCCGGGAATATTCCTAGGGTATTCAGGGCTTCGATGCTACGATGCTGTTGCATGTTACACTCCTCCATCATTGTTCCCATTTTATCGTTCAAAAATCTTACAAAATTTTCTGCCTGCTAAGCTTAGCAGCATTTTCCCTCTGTAGTTCCCCTGGTCAGCCTTACCTCCTCTCTTAACTAAGTTCTTGCTGCTACTCCTTTTCTCCACATTCTAGGTGCGTACTTTTTTTTTCCGTGTCCGGACATATAACATTCCAGTAGCCACCATCGTAGGCATTCCTTTCTCCCCCGTACTTCCATGAACTCATTCGCTATTTGGTCTGCCCCTGCTGCCTTTCTACTCTTAGGTCTAGCTGCACACTTCTTTACGTCTCCCCTTGTGAACTCTCTCTGTAACCCTTCTGAACCACTGTCTTCCCTTCCTGATGCATATGGAGGGGAGGGCGGAGAGGGAGGGCGGGGCGGGGTGGGGGGCGGGGGGAGGGATGAGCGGCGGGGGGGGAGGGTCAAGCAGTGACCTCGGTTTTCGCTGAGGGCGGCTGGCGACCAGGACCGCCGGCGCCCGACAGTTGGAGGGGATTCGGGCGATCCGGACGGCAGGTGCCCCCGTTGGTCAGGGTACGGACCGAGCCGGGGCCACATCTCGGCGAAACGGGGCTGGACGCCGGCCAAACCGCGGCCAGGGGAAGGAGAGCCAGCAGGAGTCCGCTCGGCCGCGGCAGCGTCGGCCTGATCGGGCGCCGGGCGTCGTGCCGTGGTCCCCGCGTCTAGGCCCGACACGGGCGACGCCAAGGCCCTCAAGGCCAAACTGTGGAGATGCGGGCTGAAGGCGGCAAGATGTTCAGAGGCGCCGGGTTGCCAGGCGGCGAAGGGGGGAGACGCCGCAGGATCAGTGATCACGGCGGATCAGTGATCACGGCGGAACCTTCTCCCTGTAGAGCGCTCGTCGGGAGAGGAGCGCGCTCTGGGCGACAATTGTCGCTGCGGCGGGGGCTTCTGCAGAGCCCCGGTCGGCACCGGGCTAGTACGGGGTAACGCGCGGGGCGGAAGCGGAGCAGGTCGGCGCTGAGCGCTGAGCGAAAACCGAGGTCACTGCTGGAACTGCCACGAAGACCCGTCGTGTTGCCGAGGCAAGGGCGCAGATTCCTGCCGTCGACGCCACTTGCTAAGATCAACGGGTGGGACACTTTGTATCCCTGGATAGGTTTGCCTATTAAGCCGGTACTCGTTGGTACTCACGTGTGATGCTTTGCTTAGAGATATAAGAAGAAGAGCAACTTCCTTCCTTTTGTGCAGGCGGAGACTGAGACCAAGAGCTCGTGCCCCTCTGGAAGACCCCTGGTTTTCTACCTAAGATGCGCCTTCCAAGTATGACAAATGCGATCCCAGTGCCTGAACCCAGGTAATTACCAGGCTTTCAACCTCATTCAAGGCAGTATCATGGTATACAAGGAAAAACGGGGTGTGTCAGAAGAGGAGATGAGGGAAGCAGACGAATGTGACACGGAGGAGTTTGGTATACTAAATAGCAGCAGGAAGACGATCGCCATCCTAGGAGATAGATGGTGACCACAGGCGGATACGAAAAGCGTAAAGTTTCCATGTAATATATGGAAACGACGTAATGAGCGCCATAATGTTGGAGGTGTCTGTACTAGGAGTAGGAGCGGTGCTCCCTCTCGAAAGGGATGTGTGATCAATGGTCAAATGACTAAGGCAAGCAAAAAATGAGTACGCCCTCCTCCACCGCCCCCCCCCCCCCCCCCCCCCCCCCCCCCCGAATCCCCCCCCCCCCCTACCCCCCCTCACCTGCCCCTTCGCCTCCACGCACCCCCCACCCTCACCCTCACCCTCACACCGCCCCACCTCCACACATACCCCACCCCCACCCCAATGCCCACTTGCACACCCACCCCCCCCCCCCCCTCTACATACACAACCCCCCCTCTCCAACCCCCCCCCCTCCACCCCCCCCCTCCACACACACACCCTCCCTGCCCTATTTCACCTCCTTCCCCCACCCGCCCCGCATCCCCCCGCTCCTGCCCTCTCCTGGCTTCCCGCTCCTCTTGCCCCCTTCACCCTTCACCCTCCCCCCTCACCCCCCCCCCCTTCCGCCCCTTCTCTCTTCCTCACCTTTCTCCCCCCCCTATATATCGTATACCAATATAGGTTGGGCTGTCGTTGGTTGGCAACGACACTGTAAAACATGCCGTTCACTACCTGAGCTAGACAATCAGGGTACCGTTTTTTGTTTCTTGGCGGTCGGCCAAAGCTGGCGATCGAGTTGTAGATCATTTGTGCGGGGTGGAGAACCTTTACTCTGCACAAAGGGGGATGATCGCATCACGTGGTGTTTAAGGTAAGGCACCCAAGAGGCAGTTGCATAGTACTCCCATTGCTGTCTCGGGAAGTGGCTACACCGCAAATTAAATGAACTAGTCGAAGCTGTCATCCCTATGCAAGTCCGCCTCACAAGCACTTCCTAGAAGGTTGCAGCTCACCCTTCATGCGACCCGCCGGGCACCTCACGGCGATTCGCGCTTGGTGCAAGCAACGTCTGCCTGGTCGCTGAAAACCCGACATGCTCCGTCCCGGCACTGTGGGGATGCGAGGGTCCACGGTCATACGACCACGGCCATGCATGATAATGAGTGCAACCCCCCCCGCGCGCTTGGTGCATGCAATCAGTGTCTGCCCGGCCGGTGAAACCCCGTCCGTCTAGGCGTTGTAGGGATGGGACGGTCTATGGCCATACGACTATGGCCATGCATGACAACCGATACACCCCCCCCCCCTATATTCTATATCTGGTATAGGTTGGGTTGGCGTCGGTTGGTGACAACGCTGTAAAACACGCCTCTCACTGCGTGAGCTAGGCAGCCGGGGTACCGTTTTTTTTTTTTTTTTTTTTTGCGGTTACCACGGCTGGCGGTCAAGTTATTACGGGGGTCCATAGTTAATAGGACCTATGGTGTACATAAAAAACTACATATTTTCCTATTTTTACTAACAATATTTGATCCTAGTTACTATGGTCCCCCGCAAGAGATAATTTTTGTGCGGGGAGAACCTTTACTCCACACAAGGGGGATGAATCGTATCACGCAGTGCCTATATAGTGAGGCACTCACGAGGCAGTTACATAGTAAACCCCATTGCTGTCGCTGGAAGTGGCCACACCAGAAATTAAATCAATCAATAGAAGCTGTCATCCATATGCAAGAAAGTCCGCCTCTAAAGCGGTTCTTAGCAGGATGTAGCTCACCCTTCATGCGACTCGCCCAACGCCTCATAGCGCTTCGCACTTGGTGCAAGCAATGTTTGCCTGGTCGGTGGTCTGCCTGGTCGGTGAAAACCCGACGTGCTCCGTCCCGGCATTATAGGGATGCGAGGGTCTATGGTCATACGACTAAAGCCATGCACGATAATGAGTACCCCCCCCCCCCCCACCCCCCTTACCCCCTCCATCCTCCCCCCCTCACCCACCCACCCACCCCATGATCCCTGCTACAGTGCACGCCTCGGTTTTGGATATATTTTATCGCGAGATGGGGCCGCGAAGGGGTTTGCCAAAGTACGATTTCCTTCGCCAGTACAAACATACACCCCCCCACCCCCACCTTCACCCCCCGCCTCCACCTCAATTCCCACCACCATCCCCACCCACCCCCCCCTTCTACCCTTACACCCTACCCTCCCACCCCTCCCGCTCCGCCCCACCTCCACCCCATCCCACCCCACCCCCCCCCCCCCCCCCCTCACCCCTGCCCCGGCCCGCCTACCCCAACCCCAACCCCCCTTCCGCCCCTTCCCCCCCTCCCCGTCCCGCCGCCCCGCCCCACCCCCTCGACCCCTTCTCCGGTTGGGTTGGCGTCGGTTGGCGACGACGCTGTAAATAAAACACTCCTCTCACTGCGTGGGCTGCAGTAGACGACCAGCGTAACCATTTTTTGTTTTTGTTTTTGTTTTTTTGGCGGTCACCACGGCTGGCGGTCGAGTTGGATCCATTTTGTGCGGGCAGAACCCTCACTCCGCACAAGGGGGATGATCTTACCACGAAGCGTGTATAGGGTAAGGCACCCACGAGGCAAATGCATAGTACCCCCCAATGCTGTCTCATGAAGTGGCCATACCAGAGAATAAATAAATTCATTGACGCCGTCATCCACATGCAAGAAAAAACCGCCCTAAAAACTGGTTCTTAGTAGGATGTAGCTCACCCTTCATGCGACTCGCCCGACGCCTCACGGCGCTTCGCACTTCGTGCAAGCGATGTTTGCCTGGTCGGTGAAAACCCGATGTGCTCCGTCCCGGCATCGTCGGGATGCGAGGGTCTATGGTCATACGACTACGGCTATGCATGATATCGAGTACCCCCCCCCCCCCCACCCCCCACCCCTGGTCATACGACTACGGCCATGCATGAGGTCGAGTACGTCACTCCTATCGAGTACCCCCCGCCCCGATACTCTGCAACCGACCACACCGGAAAACAATCTAACTCCTTGAAGATGTCATCCATATGCAAGTCCGCCTCACAAGCGGTTTTTAGTATTATTAGGATACGGCTCACCCTTCATGCGACTCGTCAAATATCTCACGGCGCTTCGCGCTTGGTGCAAGCTATCAATGTCATCTGCCTGGTCGGTGAAAGCCCGATGTACTCCGTCCCGGCATTGTAGGGATGCGAGGGTCCATGGTCACACGACTACCGCCATGTATAATATCGAGTACACCCCCCCCCCCCCCCCGCAACTCCCGCCGCCCCTCCCTTCCCTCCTGATACGACTACCGCCATGCATGATCCGCTTAGAGTCGGGAAAGCCCAGTGAACGGAGATGACAGCCTCGAACGTTTCGCATCGATCCGTTGTCTAGACGATGAGAAGCACGAGAGTGCCACATGAAACATTCTCGGCGTTCAGCGGCAGTGCGGGTCGGCGCAGATGATCAGTTCATGTCTCAAGCTACCCCCTGCTCGTGGCGGCACCGTCGAAGAATCTAACGTCCCGCCGATTCTTGCATTTTTTTTGCGCGAGCCAATGCTTGCTCGGTCGGCGTGGGTTTGAGGAACCGTGTTTCAAATCTACCGGTTGTCTCAACACATTGAGTGCTTGCCAACGTGCTTCAAAAAGGCGTGTTGAGTTGCAGCACAGGTAAGATCGTTTCAATTTTCTTTTTTTGGAGTTCGTTTCTAGTGCCGACGGAAAAACCAAAGAGAAAACTCCCATTCAGGGACGGTCTGTCAAAAACATCGAATTCTTGGGTCGGATGTGCACGAGATGCAGACCCTGCACGACTCATCATAACCGTAGAGCGGGGCGACATGCGCTGACCTGCCGTTCCCTAGGTATTACTACGTAAGGTCGTACAGAAGACAACACGAGGTAGAACATGCACTGTCAGGAAGCTTCGTGAGTGCCACCTGACGCTGTACGTGCGTGTATGGCGATCGTTGTGGCGGTGGTCGGCGTTAAGCACGGCGTTAGAGATCGGTAGGGAACTGGGAAACCGAGCGAACCATGCGAGTGATAATCACTAATCAACCAACCTAATACCAGTGGTAGTAGTTTTACAGTACAGTAGTACCCTTGTCAACCCCTCGGTAAACAGAGTGCGGAGTTATTCCTTCGGGTGCTCCTGGGACCTCTGAGACACGTATGGATGGCATCATAATAACGATGCTGGTGTCCTACCATACTTCAGCAGTAGAGAGGTACATGAGGCAAGGCGACCACGTACTTGCAGCAGGCCGTGCGTGTTCGAAGAAAAAACGAAGAAACCCCCCCCCCCCCCCCCCCCCGACAAAATCCCGCCGCATTCAAGCACACCACAAAAAAAACACAGCAAGACGGCGACTGCCACCACCTCGAGACGGCTTGCGACGAAACAAAGCCCCACGGGATAGATAGCCCCACAGCTTGCCCCGCTTTTTGTAGACTCTGGGCCTGTGGAAATCAGCCACGTACAGCTCTCGCAACCAGTGAAATCCACAAATAAATGTTAATACACACAAACAGTACACAGCAGATGTGATATGAGTAGAGCACTCATGGGCTATAGATATAGATAATACGTTGCAGTCTTGTAGTCTCACGAATACGAGAATAATCCAAAGAATGGATTAACCCGGCGGATATTCCGTTAGTTGAGAGTAACGTTCTCTTAGGAATGTTCCCTAGGGCAGAAAACCCCTTAGACGAGAGTAATGTTCCTTAGCGCAGATAGGACCACGAAGTGAGATATTCTTACATTAGCAGAAGAACGATCGGTAGCCACAGGAAAGTTCTGTAGGCGTACATTAGATAAGAGGAATTTAGGAGAGCTTGTGGCGTGGGGTGGGACGAGTATATCTGGGCGTCGAGTCCCGCCCCCCCTACCTCTCACTTCTCTACCAGAGCACCTCCTCAGCTCTCGCCATCAATAAGAAGATCTAAATCAGAAGAAGCGAAGCACTGCTTTCCAGCTGCCAGAACAACCTGCCTCGCCTCCCGCTCTCGGTCTTCGAACCCGACAATATCGGCGGTCACCAAAGCCTGGACCGCGATCACCTGGTTTACATCAACCTCGCCACCGATCGACAACGACGTGCCTATTCCCTCGTCCGCGAACTACACCGACTCACCGTCTCGCGTCTTCAGCGCCGCAATGCGCCCATCACGGCCGCCCTCCTAGCATCCCCCCCCTTCACCGTAGGCGGCTGGGTTTGGGTCTACAACTCCGCCTCAACCATCCGCCAAGGCTTCAAAAAGGGCACCGACGCAACCGTCCTCAAGACGAAGCTTTCCCTGAACTGGAATGGCCCCTTCAAGGTCCTCGCCGTAGGGCCGACGCCCGCCTCAAACACCCCCGACAATCGCCCCCTTCACGACAAGCTACTTTTCCTCGACCTTCCATCGGACCTTCCGGGACGGAAGTCCAAGCCACGCGTCTCCGTCCAACGATGCAAACCTTGCCGGAACCCCGACAACACCAGCGACATCCCCAAGCATCTGCCCGCGGACCTTACTACATACGTGCTCACAGCTTCTGCCGCCAAGTCCCCCCCTTACCACGTCACCGTCGACGACGTCACTCCTCCACCGGAACGCCTCGAGGTCGAGCAGATCACTGGCCATCAACTCGTACGCGGCCGCGGCGGGGTCATCGCCGTTCTGTACGAGACTCACTGGACTGGACTTCTCAGCCCCTCTTGGGAACGCGAGCTGGACCTTCAACACTTCCGGCGCCACATCCTACTTTACTGGTCACGATCACCAACCCAGCACCGCCAGACGAACCGCCTCTACCGCCAGATGCGCATCGGCGCCGCTCACCGCGAACTGGCACGATCTCAAGGACAAATCTTCCTCGCCCAGGCTACGCCTTGGTCTCCCGAAGCCTTTGGATCCACAACTTCAGCACCACCATCCTACCCTCCGGAGCACACATATGGTACAAGGCGCGCGACGGCCTTTGGTGGCTGGGCAAGGTCGCTCACAGCTCACCCCCTGACGCCTCTTTGGGAACTCCGCCGGAGCCTTCTACATCGTCCGGTTCCTGGACGACCCCGGCCCGATCAAGATCGACCTCCAACCCGCCCGCTACACTACAGCACGGAACGCCGTATACGGATCGTGGTGTCTTCAACGCCATGGGAATGGGAGCCTAGCACGTGGGGTGCTGCGGAACTCTGATGTGTCCCGCGGAACCCCCACCGTTTCTCCCCCCCCTGGTTAGCCTTAGTTTAGTCTTTTGTTAGTTCTGGGTATTTGGTTCTGGTTAGTCTGCAATATCTTAAGAGTAGTTCTTCAGGGCTAGTCTTCAACAGTCATCAGCAGTCATCTTCTTGGGAGTGTTTGTTTCCATCTACCGCCACCGGTATCGCTTGACCGACCCCGTGTTGGCTACCGATCCGAGGCCGTGTATGTTTCTTTTTTTGGGTGTGTTTGGGAGTATCAACGTCCCCCCCCCCCCACCCCCCCCGTTTGTTTTTCTTCTTATCGCCTACGGCTCCGTGTAACCTTTTTACGTTCAGGCCACTGACTCGTAGCGATACCTTCATTTGCATTTGTGTTTGTACTCCACTAGCCTACAGCCAATTATCGGCGATATCACGCCGAGGTAAAATCGTGTTGTAGCCTGAGCTGTACTCTGACCTTAGTCGACCTCCGCCGACCCGTGTTTCAGACGGTCCTCGAGCTAAGACTATATCGAGCTTCCAGCTCACCCGTGTTTCTTCCATGTTTGACAAGTAGGGTCCCGATAGCATTGCCGCCCCGGAAGGCCGCTGAGTTAACGGCCATACATATGCGGTTCGGACATGATCGATTTCTCCTGACCTGTGTCCAGCTTTTTGTCTGTTTTCTGGTCCAGATGGTATTTCGTTTTCTGTTTCCCTTTTCTTCTTCATTCTTTCTTGTCCGGTATTCCGCACACCCCTCTGTCCTCTGGCAAACGACACCACGTTTGATGTCGCCCCGGTTGACCGAGTTGCACACGCTAGTGTTTGGGCCCCGCGCTATCTACAACTTCGAACTGCACGCATTAGGCCGATTTTCTTGCGGATTTTCTTGCCGCCACCGTCTTTGAGTTTGTTTTTGTTGAGTTGGCTACCTTGCTACGTTTGCTGGTTTTGTTCACACCACGAACAGGTCTCCGAGACGCCGCGTAGTTTGTTGCGTCTATCGGTTTTAGTATTCCCTAGTACGCGCAGCCCTCATAGCACTCTAGGTGTGTCCGTTCTGTCTCGCGTGATGTCTACCATGTTAGGACCTTCGCCACAAGACAAGGCATGGGGCCTAGCGGATATATATATATATATGTTTTTGAACTGTGATCACTGTCTCCTTTTTAGAGTTTCCTCGTTTTCCAACCCTGTTCAGCGAACAACCCTTTCGTACCTCCTTGGGCCCCAGACAATGGCTGTAGTAATACGCTTGTACGTCCTTCTTTTGCTTTCACTTCGGTCTTCATTTTCTTCTTCAGCCTTCGCTTCGGTTTCTGTCTCCTTTTGCGTTCGTCTTTCTTTGTTTTCATTTTGGGTGATTTCTCCTTTCGCCTCTGCTAGTTCTGTCTCTCTCTCTCCTTTAGTCTCCCTTTCAGTGGTTGTTCTCAGCGAACACCCCCTCGTCGCAGTATTTGGGTCTTATTGCGAGGTGTGGGGGGATCTATAGCCTCATTTCTTTTTTTTCGAATAGCCGCATCTTCGACCACCTTTTCCTGGCCGTTCGGGATGAACTTTGTCATCACCCTCCGACCATCTTGTGGTCTGCATATACGACTATTCAGGGTGGGCTAATGTGATATGAGTAGAGCACTCATGGGCTATCGATATAGATAATACGTTGCAGTCTTGTAGTCTCACGAATACGAGAATAATCCAAAGAATGGATTAACCCGGCGGATATTCCGTTAGTTGAGAGTAACGTTCTCTTAGGAATGTTCCCTAGGGCAGAAAACCCCTTAGACGAGAGTAATGTTCCTTAGCGCAGATAGGACCACGAAGTGAGATATTCTTATATTAGCAGAAGAACGATCGGTAGCCACAGGAAAGTTCTGTAGGCGTACATCAGATAAGAGGAATTTAGGAGAGCTTGTGGCGTGGGGTGGGACGAGTATACCTGGGCGTCGAGTCCCGCCCCCCCTACCTCTCACTTCTCTACCAGAGCACCTCCTCAGCTCTCGCCATCAGTAAGAAGATCTAAATCAGAAGAAGCGAAGCACTGCTTTCCAGCTGCCAGAACAACCTGCGTCCCTTACCACTACCCTAGAGCGGTCTCCGCATCACACAGACAAGACAGACTACTATTATGGAGGACCATAGTGAATAGCACCTACGGTACACACAAAAACCTATATATTTACCTATTTTTGTTAACAAAATTCGATCCCATTTATTTTGGTCCCCCGTAATACAGTAAAATTATACCGAAAGCCTGTAAGCACTCGATATGAGGAGGCTTTTTCCCCCCCTATGATACAGGCACAAAAACGGCCTCATAAATAATAATACTAGTCCCGCTGGCGTAGCAGCAGCGGTCGTACCATTGGTGATACATTTTACCACCCTTTTCCCCTGTAGAGCTATAAACGCCTTCTGCAGATGCAAACCCTCTTTTTCCCTAGGAATGTATGCGAAAACGACTTGATTTTTTTTTTTTCTGGCGTTCCGCCATAGTCCGCCACAGCAGTTGGACTTGTATCGCCGTCGCCCGTGGGATGCGCGCGCGCGGTTTCAGCTAGCTTCCGGGGTTGTCGTCCACATCGATCGGGTGTGTAGCGGATTCACACAAAAAATAATGCTCATGCGTACTGTACAAAGATGTTCCAAAACCGGACGGAGATATATAGGGTTCGTTGGGGTTTGTCAAGATCTCGGCACGCATATCGATCCTTACATTTCCGTCCATAAAAGTAGGTAAGGGCCCATCTTATCGAGGACTTTCGGTTCTTTCAATCTGACTCGATTTTTTTTTCTTCTAATTTAATTTAAGGGCCCATCTTATCGAGGACTTTCGGTTCTCTCGATTTGACTTGATTTTTTTCTTTCTAATTTAATTTGCATCTGATTGAACGAAATTTAGTGTTCCCCGTCAAGACGGGCTGTGAAGAGTGCACGAAAAAAAAATCAACTGGTTAGAAAATGCATCTCTCGTACACGGATCTTGCACAACGCATAATAACAGGAGGTCCACATTTAGATGACCTTAAGTAGATGATCTCTCTTTTTTTTTTTCACATGTGTGGACACTTTTTCCGCCCTTCCGAGTCCAAAGAGGCGTAATATATATATATATATATATATAGTATGACTTTTTTTTTCCCACCTCGAGGACGAACCGATCCCGACCCCGATTTCCTGGACGAACGGAAGACCGACCAATAACAAACGATTCCGTTCGGCGAAACGCCGAGCCCAACCAATCACGACAAAGGGCGGGCGAGCGACGACGATCGACGGAGCACTAGACAGAGAAGCATCGAACGACGGAATAGAGGCGAAGAGTACCAAAACCGAACAGAAGCGCGCCATTGAAAGCGATTGAAAGCGCCCAAAAAACGACAAAAAATAAATAAATCATCAGCGTTACCTACAGCAGTAATACGACCAAACGAGCCCAAGAGCGACCGAAAGTATCAAAAAGCGACAATTGACTGGACGCAACCAAATTCGATCAAAATAGACCAAAACGGTTCCAAAGCGACCAAAAAATGGTCAAAAGCGACCAAAATTGACCAAAAGTGATCAAAATCGACCAAAAGGTATCAACAGCAGTGACCACTGGCACAAGCTAGGCGTGGAGAAGCGGGCGCGGGAGACGGGAAGAGCGCCAAAAACCAAACAGCCGTCGAAGACGGGGCTACTATCGCTGCTACTGCTGCTGCTGCGCTTGCTTTCCAGTCGCACCGCTCATCCCATGCCGGAATGTCTGCGCAAACGTGTGTTTTCAAATGTGTCAACTTACAGCTACCACAGCAGCAGAGCAGTAGTGGCTGGTTGGCAAAAGCAGGCAACCAAAAAACACAGCAAGTAGAGACCGAAGCGCACCAAAGCAAAGCAAAGCAAAGCAAGGCAAGCCGCGCAAACCAAAAAAAAAAAAACAGAGCCAAGCAAATCACAGCAGAGCGAGCCGAGCAAAACACTCGGAACCTCCCAACACAAAAAAGGGGAGGGGGTACGTATGCAGTAGTAGTAGGTGGTTCCCACGCCTCACGTACGCATATACTGCTGTACCGCAACCGAACCCTGGCAGCGATCAACGGAGAGAAAATCCGAATAAAGGAGGAAAGGAAGTTCGCTAGTGTTACTGCAGCAACCGCCTTGGTACTCACGGGCGGCTTTTTATCACTCGTTCGACCCCCCCCCCCCCCCCCCCCCCCCGCCTCCCGCCTTCCCCTCCCCCCAGCTATGCAGATGATGGGAATCATGGTGTGGAAACCCCGCGAGTACATCATCACCCGGGAGATAGGGGACCGGGCGGAACTGTGAGAAAAAGTACAACCCACTCACCACCCACCTACCCAGATGGTTCTGAGAACAGGCAGCCAACGTTTCGAATGGGTGTCGAGGGCTGCCGTATGCAACGTAAAGAGTGGAGGAGAGGGCACAGCGGCAGCTTTCTATCGATCTTGTCTTGTCTGCCGAGGGCGGCCCTCGCAAGAGAGAAAGAGACACACACGCAAACACGCACTGCGCGTGGTGCAGGCAACTAACTCGAAGACGGGATAGTTTTGCCAATAACTGCAAGTCTATCTATAGTAGACTAACCCATGAGAGAACAGGACGCACACATCCCCACCCACTTCACCCACTTCACCCAACCTACCCCAACCACTTATCCACCTCCCCGCCCCCAGGCCACTCCCCCCGTCCTCTTCCTCGATCAATTCGTTCACGCCTGTCTCCAGCCCCCCCCGACCCTGCCCCCCGTGGTTCGTCTTCCACGCCGTCATTCGCCTGATTATCTCCAGGAAACCCAACATTGTTCTTGGCCCCGTTCTGGCTGAATCATGGCGCTGAATGAAGCCACAATGCCCCCGAGAAGATGGGAATGGGCCCATATTGTCGCCGGTCTGTGTGCTGGCTATCGCTGCTCGCGGCCGCGCGTGGGTGCCTCGACGGGAATCCATCGTTCGGGATCGGGTTGACGACAAAACGTTGAAAAAGAAAAAAAGAAAAAAAAGAAAACGCGAGAGTCGGCGGCCGCCGCCCCCGATTATACCTCCGGAAAACCCGACACCGTCTTGTCTCATCCGTTCTACACGACCACCGCCCGATTATCTCGCGGAATTCCATTTTTTTTCTTCTTCTTATCTCCGATCCCTCCCTCTCTCCATCTGTCTTGTGTAATCCGTGGAAGGTATGATATCAGTACTGGTAATTTTTATTGCACACATTCTTGGAAAAAAAGGGGAGAGGGGTGGGGGTGGGGGGGGGGGGGGGGGGGGGGGGGGGGGGGGGG